>QRFJ01000309.1:847375-891205 GCA_006176705.1 Cocos nucifera
GACCGAGGTCTCTACTGTTATAGGGCAGGGTCATGCCTTTCGGACTCAAGAATGCAGGAGCCACCTACCAGCGCTTGGTCAATAAGGTCTTCAAGGGGCAGATCGGTCGCAACATGGAGGTGTACGTGGACGACATGCTGGTCAAAAGCCGAGCCTCGACGGACCACCTCGCCGACCTTGAAGAAACCTTCGATGCGCTTAGGAGGCACAAGATGAAGTTGAACCCGACCAAATGCGCCTTCGGCGTGACCTCCGGAAAATTTCTAGGATTCATGGTGTCGAGACGCGGAATCGAGGCGAATCCCGAGAAAATCCGAGCCATCCAGGAGATGACTGCCCCAAAAATAATTAAGGAAGTTCAGCGCCTGGCTGGGAAGGTGGCGTCCCTGAACCGCTTTGTCTCGAGGTCGGCCGAGCGGTGCCTGCCTTTCTTCCAGGTCCTCAGGCGACCGAAAGATTTTTGCTGGACAGCGGAGTGCAAACAGGCATTCGAGGAGCTTAAAAACTACCTCGGCGCGCCCCCACTGCTGGCAAAGCCCGAACCTGGAGAAGGGCTGCTCCTATACCTAGCTGTCTCTCCAATGGCCCTGGCGGCTGTCCTGGTCAGGGAAGATGTGAAGGCGCAACAACCAGTCTACTACGTGAGCCGAGCCTTGAGGGACGCGGAGACCAGGTACTCCAAGTTAGAAAAACTAATTTACTGTCTTCTGATCGCAGCCAGGAGGCTCCGACCTTACTTTCAGGAGCATACCATCACGGTCCTCACGGACCAACCAATAAGAGCCGTCCTCCACCGAGCAGACGCTTCAGGAAGAATCGCCAAATGGGCGATCGAGCTCACGGAGTTCGACATCAATTACCGGCCCAGGCCATCGATCAAGGCTCAGATACTGGCGGACTTCGTGCTGGAATGCACCGCACCCGTTGAAGCCGAGCTTGAATCAAGCGAGACTATCATCGGAGGGAGACCAGGCCCCAACGAAGCCGAGCTGTGGCGGTCGAGCTTCCCTGAAGAAAGGGCCGACCTTCTTGAAGGCGCCTGGGTTCTGCATGTGGATGGCTCATCCAACTCTAGCGGGGCCGGCGCAGGGCTGGTCCTGGTTAGCCCCGAGGGGATCGTCACCGAGTACGCATTGCGCTTCGAGTTTCCCACAACCAACAATGGGGCCGAGTATGAAGCGCTGATAGCCGGGCTGCAGATAGCCAGGGAATTGAAGGTGGGTCGGCTTCAAGTCTATAGCGATTCCCAGTTGGTGGTCGGTCAGGTCGGCGGCAGCTACGAGGCGCGGGAGGAAAGCATGGTGATGTACCTCGGGAAGGTGAAGAACTTAATACCAGCCTTCGACAGCTTCGACATTCGGCACATCCCAAGGACCGGGAATACAAGGGCCGACCTCCTCTCCAAGTTGGCCACCTCTGCCCCGGCCGAACTACCAAAAGAGGTGTTTCTGGAAACTCTGAAGTGCCCGACCACCGAGGAACCTCAGGCCGTCCTGCGGACGGACTTCGAGCCCAGCTGGATCGATCCGCTGATCGCCTACCTCGAAGAAGGGGTCCTCCCTCACGACCGGAGAGAAGCTCGGAAGCTCAGGAGTCAAGCCTCCCGCTACGTCTTGTACGAGGGCAGGTTATATAAAAGGTCGTACTCCCTCCCGTTGCTGAGGTGCCTCCGACCCTCTGAGGCCTGCATCGCGCTACAGGATGTCCACGAAGGACTCTGCGGAAGTCACGCGGGAGCCAGATCCCTATCGCAAAGACTACTTCGGCAAGGGTACTACTGGCCAACCCTACTTCGTGATTCCACGGAATACGTGAAGAGATGTGACCGCTGCCAGAAGAACGCCAGCGTGCAAAGGCAGCCGGCATCCGAACTCACTCCGCTCACTGCACCCTGGCCCTTCGCGCAGTGGGGGATGGACATCCTCGGCCCCTTTCCCAACGGCGTCCGGGCAACGGAAGTTCCTCCTGGTCGCGATTGACTACTTTACCAAGTGGGTCGAGGCGGAACCACTAGCGAAGATCACCGAGGCCAAGGTGCAGGACTTCGTCTGGAAGACGCTGATCTGCCGGTTCGGTCTGCCCCGAGCCCTCATAACCGATAATGGGCGACAGTTCGCTGGAGCCCGGTTTGCCGAGTTCTGCGAAGGACTAAACGTCTCCCACCACTTCACGTCGGTGGCTCATCCGCAAGCCAATGGGGAAGCCGAAGTGACCAATCGGACCCTGCTGCAAGGCCTCAAAACGAGGCTCGACAGGGCAAAGGGGGCCTGGGCAGACGAACTCTACCACGTCCTCTGGGCATACCGAACAACGCAGAGGGTACCGACCGGCGAGACGCCCTTCGCCTTGGCCTTCGGCACCGAGGCAGTCATCCCGATCGAGCTCAAACTTCCATCTGCTCGAATCGTGGGCTTCAACGAGCAACTCAACCCCCAGGACCTCAGAGCCAACCTCGACCTTCTAGAAGAAAAGAGGGAAGCAGGCCCGCATCCGGATGGCCACCTACCAACGGAAGGTGGCTCGGTATTACAATTCCAGAGTCAAAAATAAGGCATTCAGAGTTGGGGATTTGGTGCTCCGACGAGCAGCCGTCTCTCAGCCCCAGAGTCAAGGGAAGCTCGTCCCAAATTGGGAAGGTCCGTACGAAGTGGTAGAGGTCGTCCGACCTGGAACCTATCGCCTAAAGGAGCTCGGAGGACTAACGCTTCCCCGACCTTGGAACTCGGAAAACCTGAGAATGTACCACCAATAGTTTCCCTCAATAAAACCTTGTTGCTCGACACTATCGTTTCAGGGTCGCTAAAAAAAAAAAAAAAAAAAAAAAAAAAGAAGAAGAGAAGAAGCGAGCGGAAATGTCCCGCTAGGAACGGGAGGAGAACCTCGTCCTAGCGTGAGCAAAGTCAAAGGCCCCGTTCGCAAAGGACGGGATGGGGGGAGAAGCGAGGACGACGGTCCTCATGTGCCCCCACAGCCGGCTAGGAACAGGAGGAGAACCTCGTCCTAGCACGAGCAAAGTCGAAGGCCCCGTCCACAAAGGACGGGATGGGGGGAGAAGCGAGGACGACGGTCCTCATGTGCCCCCACAGCCGGCTAGGAACAGGAGGAGAACCTCGTCCTAGCGTGAGCAAAGTCGAAGGCCCCGTCCACAAAGGACGGGATGGGGGGAGAAGCGAGGACGACGGTCCTCATGTGCCCCCACAGCCGGCTAGGAACAGGAGGAGAACCTCGTCCTAGCACGAGCAAAGTCAAAGGCCCCGTTCGCACAAAGGACGGGATGGGGGGAGAAGCGAGGACGACGGTCCTCATGTGCCCCCACAGCCGGCTAGGAACAGGAGGAGAACCTCGTCCTAGCGTGAGCAAAGTCGAAGGCCCCGTCCACAAAGGACGGGATGGGGGGAGAAGCGAGGACGACGGTCCTCATGTGCCCCCACAGCCGGCTAGGAACAGGAGGAGAACCTCGTCCTAGCGTGAGCAAAGTCGAAGGCCCCGTCCACCAAGGACGGGATGGGGGGAGAGGCGAGGACGACAGGTCCCCATGTGCCCCCACAGCCCGTTGGGAACAAGAGGAGAACCTCGTCCTGACGCGAGCGAGGTCCAAGGCCGAGCCCCAGAGTCTACGGCAAGCTTCACTGCAGAAGACGAGGTCTCCTTCAGACCTCAGCTTCGCTTCGGTATCAGCATCAGCGGGAGACGGGATCTCCCCCAAGCGATCATAACCTTGACTGCAAAAGAGGAGGTCTCCCCCGAATCGACTTCGGTTGATGAAGGCAATGTCAACTCCGACCCTGACCACGGGGGGCAACATTGACTCCGGCCTCAACGTCGGCTTCACCGATTTTGGCTGGAAACGAGTCCCACTTCAACTCCAAACATCGACTGGGGATGAGACCTCCCCCGAGCTTCAGCTGCAACAAATGCGGAGCCTGGAAGGAGACTTCGGCAATCGCCTGTTTTGGTACTCCCTTCCTTCAATTTTTGAACTCGGGAGTGGGGGGGCTACTGTTGGGGATAAATCCCGCTCCTGCCGAAGCCCGGCCCGACGCTCAGCCCAATGTAACCAGTAGCCGCTGAAGAGCTTTAGCGCCAGGCGCCAGGCCGAGCCCCTACCACGGCCGAACTGCCTAGAGGCCAAACTCCCCCGCGCCAAGGTCCGGGCCGAACTGCCTAGAGGCCGAACTCCCCTGCGCCAAGGTCCGGGCCGAACTGCCTAGAGGACGAACTCCCACCGCCAGCCGAACTTCCTGACGGCCGAGCTCCTTGGACTCCAAGCGGCTGGACTTCTTCGGGAGATGGACTCCTCCCAGACGCCCGTTCGGCCATCCGAGCTCCTCCCGGGTTTTCCCTTCAGCCGAACTCTCCCACGAGCCCGAACTCCTTCGGGCCCCACGGCCGAACTCCTTCGGACCGACCCCAGGCGAGCCCATGCAGCCGAACTCCTTCGGACCGACCCCAGGCGAGCCCGCGCAGCCGAACTCCTTCGGACCGAACTCCTCAGCGAGCCCTGGCCGAACCAACTAGCAACCGAAGTCCTTCAACTGGCCAGCCGAGCTTCTTCGGGCCTCTCAGCGGCCGAACTCTACAGACGGCCGACCCTTCAGCCAGACGAACTCCCCCAGCTTCCCCCTCGGCCGAACTCTGTTACAAGTCCGAACTCCATTGGACAAACTGTCGCCTGCAGCAAGACCGGACGGCGCCTTCCTCTCCGTACCGGACTCCATGCGGCCCACGGCTCGCCGGTATGGCTCCCACGATCTGCCGGACGACGCCTTCCTCTCCGTACCGGACTCCATGCGGCCCACGGCTCGTCCGGTATGGCTCCCACGATCTACCGGACGACGCCTTCCTCTCCGTACCGGACTCCATGCGGCCCACGACTCGCCGGTATGGCTCCCACGACCTACCGGACGACGCCTTCCTCTCCGTACCGGACTCCCTGCGGCCCACGGCTCACCGGTATGGCTCCCACGATCTACCGGACGATGCCTTCCTCTCCGTACCGGACTCTATGCGGCCCACGACTCGCCGGTATGGCTCCCACGATCTACCAGACGACGCCTTCCTCTCCGTACCAAACTCCATGCTGCTCGACGACTCTCTGCCAGACGGCACAGCCGTCACCATCCACTAAGCTCCGCTATAAAAGGACCCCTCCCGACATACTAAGGCTAAGCTCTCTGAACTCTCGACTCTCTAAGCTCTCCTCCACATCTCTAAGCTCCGGAACTCATTCCGAGCACTCCATTACTATTGGCCGGAAACTAACTTGACCGTCGGAGGGTCCTGCCGGAGCCACCACCCCACCGGTTCCGGACGGGACTTCGTTTTGCAGGTCCCCGGCGGCGCCCAGCGGCCTCGATTTCGGCGACCTCCGACGGCGACGGATTTCTGCACCAACAGATAGTACTACAGTAATCAAAGTCCAAGGCATACAAATTCTCCAATCCAACGTTTAACTCATCACCTCTTCCATTTCATTCAACAAAAAGAGGGAAACACCGTGCTAAATTAACTTATGCAATTAAATTTTTGATCTAGTGAGTGGTCTCGTGTAGGAAAGCACACTAGGCTTCATAGGTATTAAATTCAATGAAATTAATGATGCTTTCCTATTAAGTATTCGAGCAATTATTGGAGCACGAAAAAATTTTCCCCCTTTTTTTAAAGTAGGACGGAAGAATGCTCGACCAAAATTCAAGGGTGGAAATGGGATTGAATCTGTGTCTAATGCCCATACTAGAAACTTTACCATCCCAACTGGCGGTATCCTCAATAATTGAACTATACTTGACTTATAAGATAAAATCAATAATATAAATATATAGGCAAGCTTGTCAAGTTGCATTATAAATTTATATTACCAAACCATAGCAAAGAACAGAAAAAAGAGAGAAGGGAAGGAAGATGTAGAAGGAGAGAGAAGGGACCATGTTATGCATATAACTTATTTTAGCATCACCTTTGTGTCTATTAGAAATCCAACCGGGATCAATTTAATCTAGATTCTCTTACTTTATCATGGGCACAGTGCAATCACGATTCAATCTTTGAATCTTGATCCGGACCCACTTACCCAAATGCAACTTACGCTTGAGATGCCTAAATTCTGGCCATTTGGGTCATGGTTAAACTAACATAATGTAATTTCTAAAAAGAGCTACATGTGCCATTGGATTAGTTGATCTAATTATCTTAGACGATAGAATAAAGATTGAAAATGGCTGGACATGCAATCAAAACTAGCCCTGATTCTTAACCTTAAATCCTAAACCCTATAAATAATAGCTTAATTTGTCCACCGTGCAAACATGAGGCCGGTCCAAATTGGCTTGGGCTAACCTTGATTCAACTTTAGGTCATATGTTTAAAGCCTACTTGCAGATCGGATCTAGTTAGATCCACACGTACAGAGATTTGACATATAGAGGTATAAATATACCAGATCAATCCATGGCTTGACCTGTTAAGCTCATCTCAATCTATTTTTGAAGACCCCTGGATTGAGTAGGGGGCAAGCATTGGACTCGATTTTAAAAATCAAGTTGGAGGGTTTTGTATTTATTTTAGCTTGAAACGGCCTAATTTGGCCTGCACTTAATAAGCAAAAAAATTAAGTTAATATTTTTAATATTGTATTGTTTAAAAAAAACATTTAAGTTAGTATTTTTTTATATTGTATGGTTTTATTTTTAATTATAATGATTATATTTGTAATTTTAAAAGCATAGCTAAATGTCTTGTTTGAATTGCAAAATTGTGATCCCAACCAAAACTTGCTTTGGATTGGGGCTAAAACATGCTTGACTTTGACCCAACCTAATGACCTACTAGGTCTAAAATTTTTCTTGGGTCTGATCTGACCCAATCAGTTTAGCTAATAAGTTGGATCTGAGTCCAAAAATCAAGAACCAAGACTGAAATTGTGTTGAATTAGGGTCAATCATGCCCCAGACTGATCTGATCCATTTACAGCTACATGGTCTCGACCGGATCCGTGACCATCCATGCAGATCCAAATCAATAGAATAAAAGGAGGCAATTAATATCCTCCTCGCGATGAAGCGAGGTCGATCACCCTATGGAATATGTTGGAGGGAACAAAGCAGGGATAACATATTTGGTAATTTTGAAGGTAAGGGTTAAATTGACGTAGCTTCCGCAGGAAGCCTCTTCCATATGGTTCACCACGGGAGGCGAGTCATTTCGAATACCTCGCTGGGCAGGAGTTGGGCGCCCTAAAATTGTTCGAATCCCTGTGCTCCCTCCTCCCGCTTCTCTCTCCTCCCCCTTGTTGCTCTGTCCGCAGCCATGGCGGCGCAGCAGCAGAGACACCAGAAAATGGCGGAGGAACAGCAAGAGATCGAAGACATGCAGCACGGTCCCTTCCCTATTGAACAGCTCCAGGTATTTCTCCTCAAGAAGCCGCCCGTTCTTTCACTAAAACTGGGGTTTCCGCAGCAAAACCCTAGATTTCTACCCCAATGCTGCCAGATCCTATCAAGATTGCACTTTTCTTAGATTTTGATCTCCATCACTGCTCGCAGGCAAAGGGAGCTCTTCCAACTTCCCTCTTGATCAGTTCTTTACTCCATTTTGAACGGAATTTCTCTTCCATAGGATCAAGATCCCATCTTTGTATGCTGTATTTCCCATGATAATGGGTGTATCCCATTTTGGCGACCGAGTTGGGTTTCTTTTCCATCTATTTCGAAGGAAAAACCGTATCTTGTGAAAAGAATGTCTCAGGGTTTCGGTCTGTATTTTTTCTGCGGGCATCTTGATTTTGTGCATATCTTTTCTCTTATTTTACAATATGGTAATGCGAAAATGATTTTTCTATAGCTTGTAGCTCATTATACTGGTTATCTTTTATATTGCTATAAGAAAGAGTTTCAAAAACCGAAGGATCTTGATCGGTTTTGATGGGTTTCATCCGATTCTTTGTGGCTGCCTTGGGTTTCTGTTTTTTCTGTCTCGATAGTCTTCTCTCCCTATTTTCTTGACTCCTCTTCTTGTGCGACAGTCGCATTCTTTCTTGATTTGATGAATACATAAAAATTCTTGCACCAATCAATTGCATTGGGACAAATAATTACGGCTATTTCTTTTCTTTAATGACCTTTAGCGTTTCACCTGTCTTGTTTAGTGTTGTGTATGAATGGCTTGGCCTAATTTGTTGCACGTGGTGTGGCTTTTACCTTGCCCAAGAGAATCATTAACCTTGAAATGGCTTGTCAAAAATTCTTGCTAGTTGCTTGGGATGTTGCTATTAAACTTGAAATAGGGTTTTCTTGTTCCAAAGTATTTGTTGATCTGTGATTATGGTTTGGACTGATCTAACTATTTAAGAAATTTTTTATGATCAACTGCATTGTTACATAATCACGGACTTCATTGCATTATTGAACCATCTCCATTTATTTGTGAATTTTAAGCTGTAACTGTACTGTATTTTGTTATTTTTTTTAATGTAGAAATGCTGTCTATATTTGCTGATAATTGCAATATCTTTCTATATTTACTCATTTTCCTGAGCCACCCCTCCTGCCTTCTCAATTTTTCTTAACCTCTGATGTATTCTGGACTTCATCTTAAGTTTCTGCTAAATTTAAAGATTTTGTTTGGTTGATCCTGTTTCTTGATTTTGAATTGAGCAATATGACTTGGGCATGTGTCCGTTGCTCAAGCTCTTCTGATTGTTTGGCATTGCCAACTTGTGAGTATTATGAAATAATATGCATCTGGAAAAATTTATATTCATTTCAAACTACGAAACACACTATGGAACAGCTATCCATTTGGGACTCATTTGGTTTGTAATGAACTTTGTGTAGCAGGGGTTGTTGCTTGGATTGCAGCAACTGCAGTTATATGCTGTTATTTGGTTGCATTTGTAGCTGGTAATGTAATTTAAAGTATAGCATTTTGTCAATTGCAAGAGACTTGTAATAATATCTAAATCGTGCAACACCATCATTGTTAATTTAGCCTTGATCTGCAACTTTACCTGTGGTCATTTTGGCAACAAGTCCTGCATTTATAGAGTATTCAGCAAGTTCAGTTATGGTTACTTTGCTAACCTTTCATAACTGCTGCTGGTGCGGGGGCTACTTACTCATAATCAAGGACAGTGTACATCTACAGAAATTGCCCTACATCAAGTAGTTCCAATAACCAACATAGAAATAGTATCTTCGGTAAATCTATAACCAAGTCATTTAGTAACTGTACTGAATATTTCAGCTAATGCAAGTAAAAAGGTTGGCCTTTTTGAGAGGGTCAGATGTATGTTGCCTTACCTCCATTCGCGGAGAGGCTATTTTCACGTTTGGAACCCATGACACCTAGGGCCTGTTTGGTCAAGCTATGAAAATTAGCTTATTTTGAAATCATTTTTTTTCAAATAAAGTTTTAGAAAAAGTGCTGTGAGAGAAAATCAGTTTGTGTTTGGCAAAATCATTTAATAAGCACTTTTATCAGAATCTGAGAAGTAGTTTGTATTTGGCAAATGTTTCAAAAAAAGTATTTTTGACTATCAAATTACGGAAAAAAAAATATAGATTTACTTTATAATTAATATTATTTAAATAAATAAATAATTTTAAATATTAATTATGATTAATTTTAATTTTAATTTTTATTTAATTAAAATAAAAAAATAAAATAATAAAATAATATTAAAATTTTAATCAATATAAATATAATTGAACCAAAGATGATACATATTGAATATTTTACATAATTTTTATACGATAATATACATGTATCAAAATACATCAAATACATCATTCACTAAATAATGGAAGGGTTAGGTAAAAATAAACAGGGATAGTTATGGTAAATAATGATTTTGAGTAAGGATATTTTTGTTTTAAAAAAAAATAATTTTCTGCTTCTGCTTCTAAGGAGAAGTTTCAATTTTCTGTTTCCTCTTTACAGCAGAAAAACTGCTTTTACTATCACTCAAAAGCAGATTATTTTTTAAAATAAGCTTGCCAAATACCATTTTTTTTCAAAATAAGCATTTTTTTGAAAAAAAATAAAACTTTTTCTTTCCCAAAAGCTTGGCCAAACAAGCCCCTAGGTCACTATGGAGCAAACCATTCCTTCGCACCAAGACTCGCCCTCATTTCAGCTAATGCAAATATTTTGTGTTATTATGCAATTAAATATGCCAACTTTAGGCATCAAACAATGTTATAATCTGGTTAGCATTAAGAAATATTATTTGATGTATCAGAGGTTATACTAGCTTAAATAGATATGAAAGCCCTAGTTCTTCATGCAAATATAAATCTATTTAGATTTCCAATCGATGCTAGATACCTGGTGCTAGAATTCTTCTATGACATTGTAAATTCTATCGTGGTTTTACATTGTAAGAGTAGGAAAACCCCAATTGCGGTCCTGCTGTAGATGTGCTTCATGAGTTCTCCTTCTACGCATCTGAGTAGTCTTCTTGTTATCCTTATGTTTTGGAAACAATAGGAGAAACCTGTCTTGCCTCATATGGGCCATTTATATAACAGGAGGACATAACCACAGATCAATCTGATCCTGAATATCTGGAGTGAAAGGGTCTCAAAGCTGCATTTGTTTGTGATGTTAATTGTTGTGTATGCGGTCTCACTAATTTAGATGTTTGTGTCATATGAAGATTAGACCTGATGATTAAAAAATTGGACATTGTTCAGTATTTTGGTCCCTATTGGACATTGTTCAGTATTTTGGTCCCTATTGGTGGCTATATTTATTCATCTTATCATTATGTATTAACAAGGCATCTGGGATAGCTGCCCTTGATGTAAAAAGGCTGAAGGATGCTGGCCTTTGTACTGTGGAATCTGTTGCATATTCACCAAGAAAAGATCTCTTGCAAATTAAAGGGATTAGTGAGGCAAAAGTTGACAAAATCATTGAAGCAGGTATGGTATCTTTCTCTTCCATGTTATTTTTTTGCAATTGCATAATTCTGTCTTACAAATGAGTTACATCATCAATTAAAAAAATAGAAATAATTGTGGGTCATGTTTTGACAGCTTCAAAGCTGGTTCCCTTGGGCTTTACCAGTGCTAGCCAGCTGCATGCGCAAAGGCTTGAAATCATTCAAATCACATCTGGCTCAAGAGAGCTTGATAAGATCTTGGAGGGTAATTTTTTTAGTGATAAATTCTTGAGTTCTTCTATAGGAAAGAGTAACCGAGGATGCCGATAAATTGTTAGGAATACTAATTGGTATTTCTTTAACTTAAACAGTTTTCTGTGAACAGGAGGAATTGAAACAGGGTCCATTACTGAAATATATGGCGAATTTCGCTCTGGAAAGACTCAGCTGTGCCACACTCTTTGTGTCACCTGTCAGGTAAGAGGTCTTTCCTTGCTAAATGTGGTTTCAGCGATATGTGTTCTTGACATATTATTTTTGATGCACTCATTCATTTTCCATGCTAACTCTAATTTATCTTGGTTTGTGTGCTGGTGTCTAATTGAAATATGCAATGTTAGACTCAGTAACCTAATCAAAATGTATTAAGATTTAGGAGTCCGTGTGTATGAGCCATGGTTAAAAACAAAGATGAGAGAGCTTCTTAAAACTTGGACCCATGCACCTCTTACTCTGCAGCATTTTAAAGTGCTTAATTTTTTTCCTTTTGTTCTTAGATGCTATTTTTTCAAACTGGCGTTCTAAATCATTCTCTGTGTATATGCATGTGTGTGTCTGAGGATATATGTTCTAATATTGTCAATTTTATATTTCAGCTCCCATTGGATCAAGGTGGTGGTGAAGGGAAGGCAATGTATATTGATGCAGAGGGCACCTTCAGGCCACAAAGACTCCTGCAGATTGCAGATAGGTATTGTCGATGTCATTAGAGTAATATAGTCAGTGACTGATGTTAGATTACTTACATGAGTATATGCTCAACATTCACAGGTTTGGATTGAATGGTGCTGATGTTCTAGAGAATGTAGCTTATGCTAGAGCATATAATACTGATCATCAGTCAAGGCTATTGCTGGAAGCAGCTTCAATGATGGTGGAGACCAGGCAAGTCCATCTTCTGGTCTACTCAAGTGTTCTGTGACAATGTGACCTACTTATATATTGCCTTAACACTTGCATTCCCATATATTGTCTTCACATACAGCTTCAATAATTCAGGCTCGAACATTCAATACTAATTCATAAATCTATTTCGTCTGATATGCTTGTAGAATTTCCTTTTTCATTAAACACCCATGATATTGCTTCCCATTTTGATAAATAATGCTACTCTTTTCAAACATTAGATGCCATTTGCACATTTTCCCCTCTTTCTTCCCATCATCAATTTTTTCAACAATAAATAACTCAATATGTTCCTAGGTACCAAATTATCCTTGAATATGTTTAGTATTCAGAAAGCATCATATATTGTTCTGAAGGGAATACATAGCTAATCAACTATTATAGAAATATAGAGGTAAGGGCTGTTCCGGAATAGTTAATTGAACATACCCATCATGTGCTTACTCTGCATGTAGAATGCACAGTTTATATGGTTAAATAGTTTAGTTGTAAGATAGTCATTGCTTTCCAAAATGCTTGGTTCCAAGCCACTTATTTCATAGGAGGATTTTGAGAAGTGAAGTGGTTGGCAGCCAATAGCTGTCAATAGAGACGAAGATTGCAGAGGTAATATGCTGGATACTATTTGTATTCAGATTATGTCAATGCTTTAGATGACTTTTAGGACCATCTGGCAACAAGAACCATCAGGAATTGCTAAATGCTAGCTCTCATGGGAAGTCATGGTATTTTTTTTTTTTTTAATATAATTATTGTATCACATGCAAATATTGCTTCTGTTGTTCATAAATTGGATTGCGAATTATAAAATTCAGGAATATATTCATCTTTGAGTCATCTGGATTGGAGAAAATTAATTTTTGTGTGTTATATATCTATATATTCTATTATCGTTATATTAGGTAGCTACTGGTTAATTTATCCTATCATATTTGCCTTGCTTCTGAATGGTTTGAAGATTCTTTTACTTCATATATCATTTCAACTTTGAAAAGTAATTCCATTTATCTGACCTAAAACATAACATCTAAAATATTTTTGGATATCGCTAATTTGGAGTTGTGGTTCATAGGTTTGCTCTTATGATAGTGGACAGTGCTACAGCTCTTTACAGAACAGATTTTTCTGGAAGGGGAGAACTGTCAGCGAGACAGATGCATCTGGCAAAGTTTCTGAGGAGCCTTCAGAAGCTAGCAGACGAGGTAATAGTTATAAGTCTTTTTTTCCTTTTTTTTTTTTTTTTTTTTTGGTCCCCACGAGGGTTTGTTGTGGGAGGGGGATCATTTTTTCAATTCAAGGCTCAGGCAAACTAAGTGGTAGGTAGAGAGTTTGCATAATCTCAAAATAAACAATTAGGTTAGATATCAAGGCAGAATGTATCATCAGCCTTAGCATATTAAATGAACTCACCAGCAGGAGCAAGTTAGTTTATTTCTGGATGTTCATTTGCTTTAAATTTATTTCTGGATGTAGTTTGGTGTCGCTGTAGTTATCACCAATCAAGTTGTTGCTCAAGTAGATGGTTCTGCGATATTTGCTGGGCCTCAAATCAAGCCTATCGGTGGGAACATCATGGCACATGCTTCTACAACAAGGTCCTTCACTGAGATGAATTCATAAACTTTCTCCCTTGAACCTTTTATCTTTTGCGTTCCTTGAGTCTTTTGTTTTGTCATATATGCCAGGCTTGCTCTTCGCAAAGGAAGGGGAGAGGAGCGCATTTGTAAAGTAATAAGTTCACCATGTTTGGCCGAAGCTGAAGCACGATTCCAGATTTCTTCTGAAGGTGTTACGGATGTAAAGGATTGATTGGTGCAAGAGTCATCTTATCCGTACCTCACTGGACTCATCGAATTCAGTGTGCGCTAATACATATTTTGGGCCTGCTGCTTAGTTGGTCAAGCAGCAGCTTAAATTCATTCAACTCTGTCCCAGATACAAAAAGCCTGTAAATGTCAAAGTATGGGATGAGCCCTTCATGGGTTGATATGAATATCTATGACATTTTGACTGTAATTTTTGTATGAATAGCTTCGATGCCTTCTGCTCTTTTGTATTGTAAAATGTACTTTCCTTCTTGTTGTCATGTCCAATTGATGGGAAGGCTAATCCTTCACAAGTTGTCATTGCGGGTCTATGTTATATTTTGTGCCGTTGCAGACATTCAGCTTAAGGTTTGTGTTGAATTTGATGAATGATGGATTTTGGAATTTGATTTTAGTAATATTCATATTCTAAACAAATACTATTCTGGTTTAAGATGTCGCAGCACATCAAGCAACACCAGTAAGAGCTTTGTTGCCGAAAACTTTTGCCTGGTCTCTTTCATCTTGTACCTATAGGGCTTTCTAGGGGTGTCATTACTCTATCGAAGAAAATGGTGTCGTTTGTATCTTAGATTGTCCCCACCCTATAGACAGCGAAGCTTACTATCATTAGCTAAAGTGTTGTTTTGTACGTACAATCTAGATTCCAGCGTAGCATACCCCTTGCCAATGCCAATCATAGATTTAGGTAGCAAAGAGTGTCCAGGATCTCCTGTGGTGTGTGGTTTGCTAGCAAAGTACCGGAAAGTGTTTGGTAGCAGAAGATGAACGGATGCACCATGTTATAGCATGTAAAGCTGTGATAGCCGTCTGTCGTTGAGCCCCATGCAGCACTTTATAATAAAAAGAAGGGTGTAAATTTTTCTTTAAAAAAAAAAAATGGAAAAGGCCTTTTATTTTTCCCAGCAGGGAAACTGCAGTCCATCGCAACCTTTCATATAATATCATTTTTACTGGTGTACAAATAAGTTAAAACCCACTGTACAGATAAGTTGAAGACCACTTTTAAAGATCAGGCCGTTACTGGCCATGGCAGTGACTTCCTAGATTTCCAATAATCTCATAATTTTCAGGAACCACAAAGAAAAAACTTTCTTTGATATGTTCCAAGCTTTCCAATAATCTCATATTGCGTCTCTCATAATTAAGTTTTGTGGTGAAAACGAAAGTGCTAGCTCATTGATTGGACTCTACACCAATGCATGGTGAAATAAGGAAACAGGCTACTTGTAACTAAATGAACCTCAATCGAGAAACGACATTATATCTGGGTTCGGCTGTCACATCCAAGTTTAAAAGGGCAAACTCAGCAGGCTGTCCCAGCCGCTGCCATCTTGGACCTTGCGAGCGCATTGGACATATCACTCACTCATGGGCTTTGAGGACTTGGTAGATTAAATAAAGTTGCCTCCTTGGAAGTCACTTCCTCTTCCCATCGCCACACGGTGCAAACTCAAAGGGCTCATCCAAAAGGAGAAATTATTAGACGAACCGGGTGCAATTGGACCGCGCAAATCCCACGGTGGATAACACGCCACGTTATCCCTTGTTTTTTTCCATCAATTCCCGATTGCGCGCTATTGACCGTGCATATGCTTCGCCATTTGTCCTGGTTCACTCTCACCTGGCGCATGCAATAATTTCTCCATCCAGAAGGCTGGGTCACAAGATATACGTTAGTTACATGAATTCACACTACATTACTCTTCTCCGTAGTCTGTGCGAATCACTTGCATGATTATATCATGGGAACCGCATCGCGTGCCCGTACCTTCCCAGGGTTCCTACTTTGATGTAAGCTCTTGTTCACCTCGCTGCTGCTGCCGCTCCTTCCAGAGTTCAATCAACTCTACGGAAGCAACCCATTTCCGCTGCGCTCCTGACGGTGCTTTCCCAATGCCTTCGACCGCTTGGCTCACAATTCGGAAGAAGCTCTTCTGCTCTCATCCGCCAAAGCCTGGCATTTTACCAGGGGGAGGGAGGGAGGGAGAAAGAAACTAAGCTTTTACCTGAAAGCATGATTCAACTTAGGAAGCCAAGTGAAGAAACCAGAGATTTCTCCAGCCCCAAATCATTGGTTACCGCCAGCATCTCCCCCATGGACCTCAAGACCCCAACATATCTGCATGCTTCATCCGTTTTCCCATCTTCCAAGACGGTAAAGGTCTCACCTTTTCCCTCTTCAACTTGTTCTCAAGGCACTGGCTATTTGATTCTTTTCAATTCTTTTTTTCTCAGGATTCTTTTGAAGGTGACTCGAGCTTTTACCGCACCAGCAAAGAGAATCCTTTTGCAGACACCTTCTCTGATCCTCTTTGCACGCTCCACCTTAAGGAGACCTCAGAATTTGTGAAGGCCTTCCCAATGACTACCAAGAGCAGCAGTGATTGCAGAGGCTTCCTCGAGGTCTCAGCTCAGAGGAGGAGAGAAGGGATGAGCTCAGTGGGGCAGAGAAGATTGGAGACTCCTTCCACTCCTGGCAGGCCAGTCTTTAGCTTGAGTCCTGGTTACCTCTCCAGGAAAAGCATTCCTTCCAAGTGGGATGATGCAGAGAAGTGGTTGATCAATAGTTCCTGCCATGGATCGCCTGCCCATGGGTGTAAGCCATCAGAACCATCAAGAGTTTCCAGGCAAAATGATGTCTTTCATCAGAAAAGTGATGCCATTTCTGAGAAGGCGAGGCTTAGTCAGGAGAAGACTCCGAGTGCCCCTGTCTCAAGCTTTTATGGGACGGTGATGCCTCTGGTTCCAAATGTAGCTTTCCATGGAGCCTCATCAGATGTGCTTTTGAAAGGTTGATGTCAATAAACTTTGCTCTTCCAACTCTTAGCTTTACTTAATTTCACATTTTTTTCTTTTTGGGCTCCAAACTGTGTTTTAGTTACATGATTTCTTATAAAGAATGGAATCCTTGTTCTTATTAAGTTCCCCCTTTCCCCCTCTCACATTGCTCACTTTGCATGGTCTTTTCTCACCTCCTTCCTATCATTTGCACTATCTTTTCTCATAGAGTTATAGGATAAAATGATGAAAGCTTCTATTGCTATCTCAGGCTGTTTGAACTTTGTTTTTCTTCCTCTCTCCCTCTCCCTACCTCTCTCCATATATCCCATCTCAGTCATAGTACCCAATGAATCTAATTAGTCTTACTTGAGGGTTCTTATTTTGCCCACTTGATCCTTTGATCCCCAATGGTGTTTGTAATCTTCTGCAAAATTTCATTGCAGATAAGTTTACGGAAAACGTAGAACCAATCCTCCCCAATTTTCGATACTCGGAGCCCACAAAAGAAAGCTTTCTTTTCTGTGAAACCACGGCAACTGAAGCAGTTCCTGAGGTTCGTCGGAGAGATGTTGGAACCGTGATGACTCCTGTAGGTAGCTCGACCACATCGAGATGCCACACTCCTATTAAGAGCTATTCACCAGCAAGACACAACACTCCAGCGAACAGGTCTGGCTCTTTGGTGCCTTGTAACACCAGCATCGATATCTCCGAGCTCAACGACTGCCACTTTGCAAAGCTTGAGCTCAGTGCTCAGTATGATTCCATGGTTGCTACTTGGAGCTCAAGAGAAGAGGAGGAAGAGGAGGTTTCAAAGAGTTTAAGGCATTCCGAGATAAGTGGTGGTAGGAAGAGCATTGCCGAATCCAGAGCTTCGACATGGGAAGAGGAGGAAAAGAACAAGAGCTGCATCAGGTAGATTGCTTAAACAAAATTTAGAGTAATCAAGTTCTAGAATGCAACATCTTGTATTCTTCTTGTTTTCAAATCCTATCTCCCAGCATCATGCTTTGTTCTTTTCCTTACCTGTTTTCCAGATACCAGAGAGAAGAAGCAAAAATTCAAGCCTGGGTAAACCTTCAGACTGCTAAAGCAGAAGCAGAGTCTAGAAAGTTGGAGGTAACATGATGGAAATCTGTCATTCTCTTAATGACCATACCTCCTACTCACTTATCTTAAAGTTTTAACATTTTGAAGTTTCCCTCCTTACTAGAGACTATCTTTTGGCTTAAAATAATTATTAATGCACAGAGAAAAATCTTATCACACTCCAAATCTACCACCTGGGTTGGCATGAGACACAACCGCACATTCTATAGAGTACAGCTCCTATCGCATTCCATAGAGTATAGCTCTAGAGAGTATGCAAGGCCTCCAGGTGGTGGATTTGGGGCACGACAAATCTTATAGACTTCTAGGGACATTTTATGTTATTCGACTAATACCTTTCAGGCATGCTTGTTCTTCCAAACCTACGAGACCGGTGGTTTCTTTACATTTGATCAGAAACCTTTCCTCCCATGATGAATTTTGAATATGGAATTGGACGAAATATGGTGTGGTGCTCTGTCTATTCCAAAACGACACAAATCTCCATCTCATTCTATTTGAATAGTGTGAGTACAGGATGGAGGGTCTACTTCTGTTTACTACTGTAGAACCGTAACTGTATTCTTTTATCCCTTCTCCAGTGTCTTTTGGCTGGATATCTACCTGTAGCTTGGAATTATTTTGAGAGCTGGAAAGCATGTTGGTTTTTTAACTTCCTCGAGCCTCTACCTCTGTCTGTGCTCTCTCTACATTTTCCCCTTGATTGTTTTTGCCTGCATTTCCCTCCAACTCACATGTAGTTATTAAAAATCTCTCTAGCTTCCTTGAGATTAATACCATGCCTTTTATAAAACATTATATTTGAATTGTTGTTCTCCAAAGTCAATGAGATTCTTTTGGTGCTAGTAAGCCATGTGAAGGGTCTTGGTATGAGAATATCACATATGCTTCTTTGGCATGACTCAGACTTTTGTTGCCCTACCCTCAAAGATGCCAGCAATTTATGCTGTTCTTAAAGAAGGTAAACCTAGCAACTCGTGCTTTCCGTCCTCCATAGCGTGACTTAGTGTAGTGTATCAAGCTGGTGGATAATATCAATGGTAGACATGTTCATATGACAAATGTTCATGGTAGAATGGAAAAACAAAAATATGGACTGCTGAACTATTTGCACTAGGAATATGGCAAAGTGATGGTGTCACTTAGACGACCCAATCTTGTCTTTTCTCTTATATTGGGTGGTCTACAGAAACAATGATTTCTCATCGATACACTGTGCAATTGGATCTTATGTATCTTATAGTACGAATTGCTTTTCTATGTCTGTAGGTGAAGATACAGAAGATGAGATCTACTTTGGAAGAGAAGCTGATGAAAAGAATGGGGATTGTTCATAGGAGAGCTGAGGAATGGAGAGTAGCTGCCCAGCTGCAGCATTCACAGCAGTTACAAAAAGCCTCTGAGCAAGCAAAAAGGATGAAGTCACAGCCCAGCTCTCATTTCTCTGGCCGCACATCTTGTGGCTGCTTTCCCTGCAACAACTCCCTCTAAGGCAAACAGAGTAAACTATTTCCTTTCTTCCAAAACCCAGAAAGAAGACTCTTCTTTTCCTTAGTTGTCCCCAGAGAATAAGAAGGCAGCAAAAGGATCCAAGTCTTGACTGAATTTATGTTATTTTTAAGCCTGATGGGGAAGAGAGAATTGATGATTTTTATTAATCACGGTCAAAGGTGTTGCCATTTCCATTGGCAATGACATTTCTTTGATAAAGAGTGTGACAAGGGGAACTGTTGTGGGAGATCTTATTAGTTTAATGAACTAAATTTCTTCCGTTGCGATTAAAGTCATTAAGCCAGGCAAGAATGCGCAAACTAGGCAACTCGTGCTAACTCCTTCCTTTTGATGGATTAGATCCATCTTGCTAGTTTGTACATTGTGATAAACAACACAAGGCTATTGTGATCAGGCATTGGGTTTCTTCCTGTCATCAATGGAACAGGGCTCCAAGATTCTTTATCTAATGGAACTAAATTTGCACATAGGGCTTTGTCGCTCTTGTGAGACCTGTCAACTTTATGCCATTTGGTTTTTTTTTCTGACTTCTAGGCTATTTAACCTTAGGAAGATATCGGTCAGTCTTGTTTTATGAAATGACAGCCTTTAGGTTTTTGGCGATCTAAATTAACGTATCTTGAGTTAATGGGTAATAGTTTACTGATATAGCAGCTGAAATTTTAATCTTTCTTTGCCTATCTTATGTGTTATTATTTTAACTACTAAACATCATAATGAAATGTTTATCATGTCTTATTTTTACCATACGAGTCACTATCTCGATACCTCAATTATTTTTGCGGCAGATCTTGGGATATTTCAGTTCTTTTCAATCATTGCATTTTGGCTGGGACGGATCGTTGTCCTAGTTCCCTTTGGAACTGGTCACCCACAGAACTGAGATGATGGCCTTTATAATAGCTGTTGGAGGGTTATCCGTATGTTGTAAATGGAATGGTCTATTCCGTGGAATAAGTTACTTTTTATCTCTTGGTTAGAGGAATAAGTTGAGTAAATGAGCGTACTATTGGAATTTTATCATGAGGACAAAACTGCGCTTCCACTTGTTGGGGTGTTTAAAGGGTAGATTGGGATAAAACTGTAATTGGAAAGGATGAATTCTCCTATGCCATGGGTTTATCCAGCTATTTTGGTGGAGCAGAACTATCTGATTTAGTTAATTTTTTTGAATAAGGCTATTCCTTGGCCTTCTAGAGTGTTTGACAAGATAACCCTTCATTTGGAGGGATAACCTCTCACTTGTCCATCCACCAGTCGCAACCTTAGGTTGCAATTGGTACACATGATTAATCCCACCAAATACTTTTGAAAGACCGGTTATTTGGATAAGTTTATTCCACCAAAATGGTGGAATAGAATTATTCTACAGAACATAGAGAACTTATCTCTCCGAATTATAGTTTTGCGTCTATCCACTTACTAAATACACCACCAAAAAAAAAAAAGAAAGGATAATTTTGTTCTTGTGATAAAATTCAAATAATTGTGGAAACTGATGTACTTATTCATCTACTTATGCCTCCAACCAAATATCAAAAACTAATTTATTTCCTACGATGGACCATCCCATCTACAATAAAAAGGATAATCCTTGAAAAATGGTCCTCTACCAAATGTAGCTTTTTACTGTATTTGGATGCTAAATAGTTGATTATTTTTTGCATGACTTTAATTATTGGTATTCACATCTTAACCAGCTAACTGGTGAATAAAGTTATTCTATAATACTTTCTATCTATCAACAGTGCAATCTTGCAAAAAGTGAAGGATGATTAAAAAAATACGCTATCAAATTTTATCCAGATCAAAAGCACCGGTAACAAGATCTGAAAGGTTGATTATTTCATGACATAATTTTAATCTTTCTATCTACCTTTCTATCCCGTTGACCGAATATTTATATTTTTTAAATATAATATTTAGCTGGGCAGCGCGGCATACAAACACAACAACATGGTGCCAGATCTAACAGCACACAAGCTGCTGACAAAGCGACAACCCTTCTGGAGTACTTTGGAGCTTTGCATGCATGGCGATTTGAAAAAAAAAAAACTTTTTTTTCTAAATAATATTATCTTAAAATTTAAATGTTTTATTAAATTAAATGGATAAATTTTCTTTTTTTTTGATCGACTGTTATTTTATTCTTCTCTAGTTATTAGACATTTCATCCCTCCTTCATTTTGACTAAAATACTGGTGCAAATAACTCATCCATTTACCCACTCCATTCATCCATTTTACCAAAAAATGAATTTAATTAAATAAAAATAACTAAATTTAAATTAATTAATCATACATGAATTAATCCTTTTTTTTGGTAAAAGTACAAGAAAATGAGAGTCAAAGAAAGGCCCGGATTTCAAGCTGATGCCTGATGCCCTCTTGTTACCACCTAGCAGGAGGTAGGTTACCAAGCTCTCTTACCTTTTGTGCCCCTTTGGCTGAAGAAACTTGGGGTCTAATTTTTGAATAAATTTATGGTTGTCACGATTCACAAGGATTGAGCTGTGTCTCTGCGACTTTCTATATACAGATGGAGAGATTTATTTAATTAAAATTTGGAAGAGAGAGAATTTAGGAAGGGATGTACTGCCAGGGAAAAAGAAATAAGATGCAGGGGGTTGGCAGGGTCCCATGTTGGATTGTCCCGCTGGCCTTTGGCTCCAAGAAGCTATGGAAGACTCAACTGCAGTGTAGTTCAACGCAAAAAAAAAAAAAAAAAAAAAAAAAAACCCACAAGACAGTCACTAAATATTTCTAAAATTACAAATTGAATTCTTTCTTTCCTTTACTTTTATAATAGTTACAATATTTTTAAGCAAAATTTGATTCAATTTTGTTATTAGTTTTATCGATATTAGCTTTAACTAAATGATTAAATATGGATAGAAAACTTTCAAGCTCCTAAAATACCCTCTAAAACCTTAGAATTCCATCTAATCTTTTCGCATGCTCTTCCTTTTTGGTGGATCTACTTCACTCCCATGCCATCTTAAATTGGATTTCCAGATTTGCCGCATCTCTATTAAAAAATTACCCTATTTTCTGTTTCAACACAAAAACAAGTTAAAATCTTCTTGATCTTTGTTGTTGGCTTTTAATATGTTTCCTTTCTTGGACCCTTTCTCTATCCTCTTTAGAATTTTTTATTTTTAATTCTTTCATTCTACATTTATTCTCACGTATCTTAAATTTCATTCCTACCTTTGTCACATAGAAAACAAGCTTTACCCCTCGTTCCTACTTCTACAATATAGAAATTCGAGAGTACTGCTTTGTTAGTAGAATTTTATAAAAGAGAGGTAAGGTTAATTTTCTATTTTTTTGATGAAATATATATGTAACTCAATTTTTTTTGAATAACTTTAGTTCAATATATGCATCGAATAATCAAAAATTTGATATTCTAAATAAAATTAAATTAGATATATTATTTAATCACTTGATATATAGGTTAGGAATCTTCAAATCATACAATTTTTTTTGTGCAAGTAATTTTGAGATAGTAGATTATACTTGTTGGAAATAAACCCCATCCTCGTCGAAGTCCAATCTGACGATTGGCTTAACGCAACTGGCAATCAAGGAAGAGATTCGATTGAAAATTCTTTCTCCAGCGGTCGAACTCTAGCCAAACTCCTCAGCGGTCGAACCCCAATTGAACTCCTTTAGACGGCCGAACTCCTCAGTGGTCGAACCCCTTCAGTCGACTGAATTCTACAGCGACTGCATCCCAACCGAACTCCTTCTGGATTCTTCCTTCAGTCGGACTTCTACGGAAGCCAAACTCCTTCCAGATCTCTCCTTCAGTCGGATTTCTACAGAAGCCGAACTGCTTTTGGATTTCTCCTTTAGTCGGACTTCTATGGGAGCCGAAACTCCTTCAGTCGAACTTCTCTCCTTCATTAGTTAGATTTCTATAAGAACCGAACTCTTTTCGGATCTTTCTTTCAGTCAGACTTCTACGGGAGCCGAACTTCTTTCGGATTTCTTCTTCAGTCGGATTTCTATGGGAGCCGAACTCCTTCCAGATCTCTCCTTCAGTTGAATTTCTACAGGAGCCGAACTCCTTCCGAATTTCTCATTCAGTCGGATTTCTATAGGAGCCGAACTCCTTCCAAATTTCTCCTTCAGTCGAACTTCTATGAAAGCCGAATTCCTTTCAGATCTCTTCTTCAGTTGAATTTCTATGGGAGCCGAACTCCTCCTTCAGTTGGACTTCTATAGGAGCCAAATTCTCTTTCAGATCTCTCCTTCAGTTGAAGAATTTCTACAGGAGCTTAACTTCTTCCGAGATTTTTCATTCAGTCAGACTTCTATAGGAGCGAACTTCTTCGAATTTCTTTCAGATCTCTTCTTCAGTTGAATTTCT
The DNA here is from genome assembly GCA_006176705.1 of Cocos nucifera. Lineage (NCBI taxonomy): Eukaryota > Viridiplantae > Streptophyta > Magnoliopsida > Arecales > Arecaceae > Cocos > Cocos nucifera. Next base: position 871,052 of record QRFJ01000309.1, read on the forward strand.
ACGGGAGCCGAACTCCTTTCGGATTCTTTCTCCTTCAGTCGGACTTCTATGGGAGCTAAACTCCTTCTAGATTTCTCCTTCAGTCGGATTTCTATAGGAGCCGAACTCCTTCCGAATTTTTTCTTCAGTCGGACTTCTATAGAAAGCTGAACTCCTTCCAGATTTCTCCTTCAGTCAGATTTCTATGAGAGCCAAACTCCTTCCGAATTTTTTCTTCAGTCGGACTTTTATGCGAGCCGAACTCCTTCCAGATCTCTCCTTCAGTTGGATTTCTATAGAAGCCAAATTCCATTCGGATTCCTCCTACAGACGGATTCCTCCAGGAGTCGAACTCCTTTCGAAATTCTTCTTCAATCAGACTCCTTCTGGATTACTCTTACAGTCGGACTCCTCGTGCTCAGTTGGACTCCGAATGCATGCTTCCACCAAATGGTATGGTTGTCATTATCGATCTGGTAACATCTCTCTCTTCGTAACAAACCTCATGCGGCCCACGATCAGACGGTATGGCTGCCACTATCAGTCTAACGATACCTCTCTCTCTATAGCAAATCCCATACGGTCCATGATCAGATGGTATGGCTGCCACTATTAGTCTTGTGATACCTTTCTCTCTATAGCAAATTTCATGCGGTCCACTATCGGACAATATAGCTGTCACCATCAATCTGCTACAGGCTCTGTCTATAAAAAGAGATCCTTCAGATACATTTTTTCTGAGCTCTCTTCTCCTTCCCAAAATTTTGCCAAATTTTTTTCTGAGCACTTCATTCCTGTTGGCTAGAAGAGCTGACTTGATCATCGGAGGATCCTGTCGGAGCCACCACCACCGACTCCGGATGAGACTTTATTTTATAGGCACCGATGGCGATCTCTTCTTCCTCAACTCCAGCTCGATCCGGCAATAACTAGATTCTGCACCAACAAAATTGACGCTAGAGGAAGGGCCCTCTGTTCTTAAAGTTTTCTTGTTCTTAAAGGAGTGCTCAGCAGTGATCTCTCTCCTCCCTCTCTAGAGATCTCTCTTTTTCTTCTCTAGAGTTCTTTTCCGAGAAAAAATATCTCCCAAGAAGGCTTCAATCCGACGATCAACGACCTTTACAGTCAGATCCCATTCAGACCTATCCGTTCCCGCTTCAGCCCCGGCAACTCAAGCTCCACCTGTGGCCATGGTGGATGCGGAGCAGTTCAACCTGCTGGTCCAGTAGGTTCACGATTTTATGGAGGCGATGTAGGCCATACATCGGTAGGCCCCAGCATCGGTTTAGTCGAAGCAGGCTTCTCTAGAGCCCCACGGTCCAGTTTAGGAATGACTGGCTTGGACTACTCAACCTCTGATCTCTGAAAAGGAAAAGCAGAGGATGGAGGGCCCTTGCTCGGACTATAATTCGATCAGGGAGAAGCTTCACGTCCGTTCCACCAAAAAATCCTGAAGATCAATGATCGTGAAGATCTCCTGGATCAAAGGCTCCTAGAAATGAATCGATGAATCGAAGAGCTCTATCACACCTCCTCATACGGTAATAATATTTGCACCGATCCTCCTTTTTCTCAGGAGATTATGTAGGAATCCATCGTGCCAAACTTCAAGCTTCCATAATTTGAGAGTTATGATGGAACCACCGATCCGATCAACCACTTGAAAGCCTTTCGGATAATGATGTTGCTCCACGGTGCATCAAACGTTATTTTATGCCGAGCTTTCCGATCCACCCTCAAGAAAGCCGCAAGGAATTGATATTCGATACTTAAGCTAGATACCATCTTTTTCTTTGATCAGATGAGCCATCAGTTTGCTTCTCACTTCGTCAGTAGCCGATGCCCGCATCGAGGTTTGGATTCCCTGATGAACATTAAGCAGAAGAAGGAGGAATCCATCTGAGCTTATGTCATCTGGTTTAATGTCGCTGTATTGGAGGTCCGAAATTTAGATCTATCAATCGCAATGGTCGCACTCAAGGATGGTCTCCAGAAGAATGACTTACTGTTCTCCCTGAAAAAGAAGTATTCCAAGGACTTTACCGATCTGCTAGCTCGGGCTGAAGGTTACGTTCGAGCTGAAGAGGCCTTCAAGGTCAAGGATGATGAAGCCTTTGGAGAGCGGCGAATTGGCGAGTCGGACAGACTCGCTGAGGAAGAAAAGTCGAATGAAGCTCGGCCGTGCTTCCGAACTCCCTCTGAGCGCAAGCGAGTCCGAACTCCTCTTCAAGCTCAGAGATAGGAAAGCCCCGATAGAAGGGTCCGACGGGGTTCTTCCCTTCGAAGATTTCACAACTACCTCTTAATGCTCCAAAAATTCAAGTACTGATGAAAATCAGAAAGCAACTATCGAGGTCGAAAAGGATGCATACTCATCTTGACAAGCGCAATCCTAACAAGTTCTATTTTTATCATCGTGATCACAGCTATGATACTAAAGAGTGTATTCAGCTCCAGGATGAGATCGAGAAGCTCATCAGGCATGGCAGACTCGATCGATTCCTACGGTGTCGGCCTGAAGGATGGGAAGATTGGCCAAGGACACTGCCACAGCCTGAACCACCAAGGAGGAAGGAATAACAAGGAGATCACCCGCCTCTCGGTATCATCAACACAATCTCGAAAGGACTTCGACAAGAAGATGTTGGCAGATCTGAGGAACCAGTAAAGAGACGAAGGACTGAAGAACCCATAACCTTCACTGAGATAGATGCCCAAGGAGTCCGATTTTCGTATAATGATGCGATTGTAATCTCTTTAAATATTGCCGACTATGATGTATGCCGTATTTTGATAGATAATGAAAGCTCGATCGATGTTTTATTTTTTGATGCTTTATCAAAAATATTTTTGCTTAATAACCACTTGGAACCTATGAACTCTCCGTTGGTAGGCTTCACCGACAATGCCGTACCACTTGAGGGCATAATAACCTTGGCTGTGATCGTAGGGCAATGCTCGAAGCTGGCTAAGGCATATGTTGATTTTTTAGTCGTAAAGGCTCCATCGGCCTATAATGCTATCCTCCACCGATCTGATCTAAATGCACTTTGGATAGTAGTATCAACTTATTATTTGAAGATTAAGTTTTCGATAAGTCACGGGATCGGAAAGGTCAGGGAAGATCAAGCTCTGGCAAGGCATTGCTACTCAATCGCCCTGCATAAGGAAGAATAGTTCGATCCTTATCCTGTTGATGGACTGGATGTCCGCGACGACCTCACTGAGGAGTAGGGCGAGCTTATGGAGGACCTCGTGTCTGTGCCCTTAAATGACGAAAATGTGGAGCATGCAGTATAGATCGGCTCCAACTTGGAGGACGAGGTTTGGGAGCAACTCATCATCTTCCTCAGAAAGAATGTGGACATCTTCGCCTAGATCCCAGTGGATATGTTAGAAATTGATGCCGAGGTTATAGAACATTGGCCGTTGATTCGAAGCATCAATCGATAAAAGAGAAGATGCGCAACCACGCCTCAGAGAGGCAGAAAGCAATCGCAGAAGAAGTAGGCAAGCTCCTCTAAGCTGGATTCATCCAAAAAGTTAACTATCCGACCTGGGTCTCAAACATGGTTCTTGTCAAAAAGGCAAACAATAAGTGAAGAATGTATATAGACTTCAAAAAGCTGAATAAGGCCTATCCAAAAGACAGCTACCATCTAAAGGAAAATCCTGATTTTCTGGATCAGATTCGTTCAGATCTGATTGGATCGAGAGGCATATTTCAAAAAATTTCTTCTCAGATCTAGATCAGATCTGATATTTTTTCAGATCTAATTTATAATCTGATAATTAAAAAAATAAAACTAAATTAATTTTTAATTAATTTTTACCTTGATCTTGGGTAATCTAATTATCCGTTGACGATCTTGCGAAAGTCCTGAGGTTCTGGATCTAGCCATGCAAGCACCTAGCTTCTATCGATATCCACTCGAGTTGGATCTGAAGATCTTCTTCTTCTCTTTTTTTTCTTCAAAAATCAGATCTGAATCTGATTTGGAGGATCTTCAAAATACCTTCTGAAGATCATCCATCGTCTCTGCAGCAGTGCTGCCTTTTTCTTTTTTCGTCAGCCTTTCTTGCCTGACTCGCACTAATCAGAAGAACCCAACTTTCTTGGGCGCGGAGAGGAGGAAGATGACCAGATGGTGGCATGGAGAAGGGAGAGGGACAGCTTTGGGGTGTGGGCTGGAAGAGGAGTTCTCAAAAGTGGGTGCAGACAGGGTCTTTTTATAGACTCTACTGCACCATGCAGTGCTGCATCACCCCGGCCAATCACGTTGCTTCATGTAATCAGATCTAAATCTGATTGGTGGGATGACATCACCTGATCGAATCAGATGAGGGATCCATAGGTTCATTCTTAGATGGCGCCTAAGACTAGTCAAAGTAGATACCCAAGGGCCACCTAAGTAGAAATCAAGAAGCAACCTGGAGTCCCATCCGTATAGGACTCCAGCATCCCTATCCATGGGCGCACGCCATCCTAGGCATATGCCCCCCTTCTTTCCAATTTCCAGAGAGGGGACAAGCCCCTATCTGCTCTTCAATAAGTGCATGACACATGGGCAGATGTCCAAGGGTCAAAGGTCAATGTTTGATCAAGTCAAAGTACAAGAATTAGCAGATGATGAAAAATGGTAGGTGTTATCTCAAATTTATCTCATAAATTAAGACAACCCTTTTCTGACTTGGACAAGCTCCAGTCAGACCAGGTAAAGGTACCTGAGTGAGCACAAACTCATTTAGCTCAGTCGAGATAACTTTTATGATAGAAAAAGAAGAATGTTAGGCTCAATCATGTGCTAGCACGATTTTCTTGAACCTAATTGAATCTTATTCAAATCAATTGAACTGGGTTAGTCCAATTGATGATATCCAGATCCAAATTCTTATTTGTGTGATCCAATTAGATTCAGTTCTATATGGTAATGGGATATGTCATGATCTCCATCATCGACATCATCAAAACTCCTTTCGATGGATCAGAACTCTTCTGATTCAAACAACTTAGAATGATCGATCATCTAAATCATTCTAATTGCTCCCAAAATCCACTAGTGCCACCTAGCAGTATATGGTGGCAATCCATCAAAACTAAAAATGAACCTCTCGGTGCAGCTACATATGTGATTAAGTTCTTCTATCTTGAGCCCCGATCAGATTAGGGTTAAGGTGAACTCGTCAAATCCTAATTTTCATCATATGATTTAATCATTAGATTCAAGTCCAATGTGAAAATCTTAATAGAAACTCTTTCTATTATTTTGCACTCTGCCATGGCCATGGGCTTATGGACTTGATTCTTATGATCATCATAGGGCTGCTCCTCATCCATCGAGGTAGATAGATTTCATCTTGGTGCAATCCAATTCCTATAATGAACATGCTATAGCCATCATATACCTCAGAATTTTGAATGGCTAGAAGATCGAGTTATGATGTAGTCAAACTATAACACCCTCAAGGTAAACTACTGATGCACCTCATGTCAAAAAAGCAGATACACCACTGCAGCATCGAGTCAGTCATTGATGAGAAGGTAGACTTTCTTATGACTACTCGAGATGGTCATGCTTAGTGCCCTCGTTCTCTAATGAGTACCTGTACTCTCACTCCGATGTATCTACACCATAGACTCAAGACTCATCTACTATAAAGAAGCGATTGTACACTAACCTTTTGGATCAATCACCATCCTCATGATGATCCTATGGTCAGGAGTATTTTATGAGTTAATAAATAAAAATTCATATCTTAAATTTTCAACTATTGAAAATATGAATTATCATTACCATTAACTCAAGGGATGTATCACAGATACTAAATACACATATGTGATAGAAAATAATTTATTTTATTATCGATGGTCAAAATTATAATTTTGCCCTTAAAAGTATATTACAAAAGTCAGCCAATTCTGACTTCTAGGGCACACATATCTAACAAACTTCCACTTGATCTAAAGCCAATTGACTACAAATCTAAGTTTCATCTTCTCAAGATGGACTTCGATCTTCTACTGACCCAATGGCTTTGTAAGTGGATCCACCGCATTGTCTACGGAGTCGACGTAACCCTTCTCGAGGTAATCGCGGATAAGGTGGTATTGTCGCTCGATGTGCTTGAATTTTTGGTGAGATCTCGGCTCCTTAGCAAGGGCTATGGCGTCATTATTATCACAGTACAGAGGAATGGCATCTGATGGCATCACTCCGATCTTCACGATAAACTTCTTGTACCAGAATGCCTCCTTTGCAATTTTTGATGCAGCAATATATTCTGCTTCCATGATGAAATCTGCTATTACTGTCTGTTTGGAATTCTTTCAACTGACAGCTCTACCATTGCACAAAACTAGACTTTCAGATGTCGACTTTCGATCATCTACATCGGACATAAAGTCCGAGTCTGTATATCCCTAGACTTGGAGTTCTCCATTACTAAAGATTAGTAACATATCCTTAGTTCTTCTCAAGTACTTAAGAATACATTTCACAGAAGTCCAATATTCTTCATCTGGATTTGACTGATATCTGCTCGTGATATTCACAGTATGGGCTATATCGGGTTGTGTACATAACATGGCATACATGAGTCTCCCTATTACTGAAGCACAAGGGATCTTGCTCATGCGTTCTATTTCCTCAGGTGTGCTAGGGCACATCTTCTTGAAAAGATGAATGCTATGCTTGAAGGGTACTAAATCTCTCTTAGAGTTTTCCATACTAAACCTCTTTAGTACTTTCCTCTATGTACATCTTCTGTGAAAGTCCTAGCATCCTATTCGGTCTATCTCTATAGACCTTAATTCCTAGAATAAAGGATGCTTCTCCTAGGTCTTTCATGGAGAATTCTTTAGATAACCATATTTTAACTATGGTCAACATGGGAATATCATTCCCGAATAAGGAGGATGTCATCCACGTACAATACGAGGAAGACAACAGCGCTCCCACTGATCTTTTTGAAGACACATGGCTCCTCCTCGTTCTTGATGAAACCAAACAATTTGATCACATCATTAAAATGAGTATTCCAGCTCCGAGATGCTTGCTTAAGTCCATATATGGACCTTTGCAGCTTGCATACTTTGTGATTATCATCACTGGATGTGAAACCTAGCGGTTGTTCCATATAGATATCTTCCTCAAGATATCCATTTAAGAATGCCATTTTCACATCCATTTGCCATATTTCATAATCGAAATAGGCTGCAACAGCAAGCAATGTGCGAATGGATTTTAGCATAGCTACTGGCAAAAAGGTATCCTGATAGTCAATGCCTTCGCGTTGACTATAACCTTTTGCCACTAATCTAGCTTTGAATGTCTCCACATTTTCATCTGCACCAATCTTTCTCTTGAAGATCCATTTACACCCAATAGGTACTATACCTTCTGGTGGATCTACCAAGGTCCAGACTTGGTTTGAGTGCATCGAGTCAATTTCTGACTTCATTGCCTCTAACCATTTCTCGGAGTCGATATCTGATATCGCCTCGTTATAGATTTTGGGATCATCACCATGAACCCCATTACCTATGAGGAACATTTTCTCTACATCCTCTGAAATAGTACCTAAGTACCTTTCAGGAGGACGAAAAACTCTTTTCGATCTACGAGGTGGAGGAGGTAGTGTATGGATTGGCTTAACCTGATTTGGTTCCATTTGGTCCTTAGCTCGTTGCTCTTGTGAGACTTTCTCATCGAGCTTGATCTGCTTTCCAATGCCGCTATCTTGAATAAACTATTTTTCAAGAAAGATGGCATGTCGACTCACAATCACATTGTGATCTTCTAGAATGTAGAAATAATATCCTAATGACTCTTTAGGATATCCTATGAATCGAGCTCTAAAGGACCTAAAGTCTAACTTTGTCCGCTTGTTGTCTTTTGACATGAGCCAGGACAACCCCAAATTTTGAGATGACTCAGACTTGATTTCTTACCATGCCATATCTCATACGGTGTGGTAGGAACGATTTTAGAAGAAATCCTATTCAGTAAGATAAATTGCAGTTAACAAACAGTATTCTCCAAAAAAAAATCAGAAAGATCTGTGAAGCTCATCATGGATCGAACCATATCTAATAGGATTCAGTTCCTCCATTCTGAAATTTCATTGAGTTGAAGGTGTTCCTGGTGGAGTCCATTGAGAGACTATATCCATTTTTTTTGAGATAGTCTAAAAATTCTCGGCTAAGGTATTCACCTCCTCGATCTGATCGAAGAACCTTAATGGATTTTTCAGTTTGATTTTCTACTTCATGTCTGAATTCTTTGAACTTTTCAAAAGCTTCAGACTTATGTCTCATAAGATACACATAACCCATACCTAGACAAATCATCGGTAAAGGATTAATGAAGTAGACTAAAATTGCCTCTAGTCGGCACATCGAAATGGGCCGCACACATCTGTATGTACTAGGGCAAGAAGATCCGTGGCCCTTTCCCCATGTCCTTTATAAAAGGGAAGTTTAGTCATTTTGCCATTGAAGACAGGATTCATAAATTGGATATGACTCAGAAGTCAACGGACTCAATAGCTCATTTTTCTCTAATTTGTTAATCCTATCTTCTGCTATATGACCTAATCTCATTAGGTGCCATAGATATCTATCATTTGGACTTTTTCCTAGGATGTTTTGATTTTATGGCATTCATATTTTGCTCGAAATTAAAAATAGATACATCAATATGTAGCTGATAAAGACCATTAATAAGGAAAATCATTTGCAATTTTATTTCTTTCATAAAGAATGTTACAATGGTCCTTAAAAAAGGTAATCACATAGCCTTCTAATGCTAAGGCAAGAAAAACAGAAATCAAATTTCCTGCTTGCTGCAGGCACATAATAACAGTCTTTTAATAACTAAGTCTAAACCAGATGGTAATCGAAGAGGGTATGTTTCCCACGATCATGGCAGCAACTCTTGCTCCATTTTCGATGCGTAGGATCATGTCACCATCCCTCAGCCTCCTGCTATCCTCAAGACCCTGCATAGAAGTGCACAGATGAGCACTAGAACCAGAGTCAAGCATCCCAACTGGATGCAGAAAAAATCCGTAAGGTTAGACTCAATAATGAGCATACCTCTAGAAGGATCAGCCTCCTTCTTATTCTTCAGGGTGGCCAGGTATATAGGATAGTTCCGCTTTCAGTGGTCGTTGTTGTTATAATGGAAACATTTTTCTTTGTCAGTGGCCTTCTTCAGCTCTGCCTTTTTCTTCTTTCCTCCTTCCACCTTCTATTTTTTTATAGATTTCTTCTTCTTTTTAAAAGACTTTCTCTTGAAAGAAGTCTGTTCCATAGCAAGTACTGAGCCTTTAGAATCTTTCATGGAAAGCTCAGTGGTAACCAGCATGTTCATAAGTTCGGCTAAGAAGTTTTGAAGTTTATGTATATGGTAGTTCATGATGAACTGTCCAAATGCATCAGTTAAGGATTGCTGAATTATGTCATTCTGCAGATCCAAGTCCAACCTCGCTCCGAGCTTCTCAAGCTCTTTCAAGTTCTTGATCATCATTAGACAATGATCTTGGACTGACTGCCCATCACGCATCTTAGCCTTGAACAGTCATTTAGTGATTTGATATTTGGCTGTACGACTCTGTTCACCAAACATCTCCTATAGGTGAGCCAACATTTGGCGAGCAATTCTGATATCTTCATGTTAGCATTGAAGCTCATCAGACATCGAGCTCAATATATAGTATATGGCCTTATTATCTTCATCAGTCCACTTAGCCAAAGATGCTCTCTATTTAGCGGATGGACGAGCTGGTAAGGTGAGAGGGTCCTGGTCCAATATATGAGTTAACTTCTCAGAATCTAAAATGATTTTAAAGTTTTAGAGCCAATTTTTATAATTTGGTCCGATCAGTCTATGGGTGTCCAGGATTCTCGCTAGTGGATTGGATACAGATATTTTTCTATAGAGAGTCAAAATTTCTAATTAGATATTATAATTAAGACTTAATCAATTTATTTAAAAATTTTATTTTTAAATAAATTAGCTTTCACTATTTTCTCGGATCCCTACACTTCTCTGTAGAGATGCAAAAATCTTCATGATTACTGATTTCTAGTGGGTGGTACGGTCCCACCAACTGACTCATCACCTCATTTAATAATTATTGATGATGGATTAGCCAATGAGTGAACAACTCTTGTTCAATGATTCTCTAATCATGGTGCATCCAAACTTGATCTTTAATTCATGAATCTCACCGTATCCAAAATATTGATCCACTCCTTAGTTAAGTCAGACCTACCATTTGCATAGATTGGATTCCTAATTAGATTTCTCATCGTATCTAGAATATTGAGCCTAATTCATCCTCTAGCCCATAGCATCTGATGCCTAATAGACATGGTTGCATCTTTTCGGTGCAACTGAGCCACTGTAACTAGCCGAGAACAATCAATTCTGGGAAGGGCCCGTATATTTATAATGGTGGAAGACCTTTGACTTAATCTTTTTTTAGGAAGATTTGATTTAGGTCTCATTAAACTAGACTTGACATAGTCATAACTATTATGACTAATCTAGTGGTATGGGTTAGCTCAATTATTGACCACCTCAGATTAGAACTGAGTCAATAAACATGGCCAGGTAAGTGAGACAAGTGGAAGGAATATGCCATTAACTCGATAAGAATGCATTCGAGTTGAGTAGCTCTCAATTAAAAATCAGTCGGTCATATCTGCCAAACTTACCTTAGACACTAAATTATTGAGACAGAACCAATCCGGTTAGCCTACAATCCAGACTCTAACCATTGAGCCTAATTAGGTTTTAGCTTGATCGATCACTCACGTGACTCGATCTTGACCCAGACTTAATCCTATTAGGCTGGTCAATTTAAGCATTGTTGATCCCATCTAACCAACTCTTGATTCGGTTTGATCAACCGCTAGACCTAATTGAGCTACCCAAGTCTGAACCCAAATTTGTGAATATATCTTAGATCTTAAATTCTCTATTTTAGATCTAATTGATATTTCATAAACTTAATTCTTAATTAAGTTAGGGTTCATAAATGAAATATGTAAAAAGATCCTAGGATTTCAGGATCTAGGATTTTGTAGAAAGTAAGTTTTCAATTTCTGATTAAGGACGAACGTGCAGCATCCTTACACATCATAAAAATACCCCATCGAATGAAAGGAGAGGGTCTTTAAGCCCTACTTTGTTCTTATAACCGGACGGCCAAGGAGAATGCCTTAATCAGAAAAATAACTAATCTACAAAAACTAATTAGATCTAAGCATATATCTCATATAAAAAATTAGATCTAATTAAAATATATTTTGTATATATCATATATATCATGCATGCATATTTTTTAGATCTAAATTATCTCATAATCATCTAAAAAATTAAATTTAAATTTGATCTTAATCAAATAAAATTTAATCTAGACCTATTTGCAGAACTATTCTATAACTTGTCTAAACATGCAACTATCATATCTCATATGAACAAATTAAATTAAATTTATTTTTTATTTTTAGATCTGATTATAATATTTATAATATCAAAAAATAAAAAGTAAATAGATCTAAAAATTATATTCAATCAAATAAAAAATATGATTATACTAGACTACACATAGAATAATTCTATATCTAGTCTAGTTATGTATCTCATATATATTAGATCTAGATTAATTAATTTTAATTTTTAATTTTTCTAATTTTAGATCTAATCATATCTCATGTGATATCTAAAATTACTAATTAATCAAATTAAATTAGATCTAAATAAATTTGATAAAAACCTGGCTTTGATACCAATTGAAGAAAAATCCTGATTTTCTTGGTCAGGTTCGTTCAGATCTGATTGGATCGAGAGGCATATTTTAAAAAAATTTTTCTTAGATCCAGATCAGATCTGATACTATTTCAGCTTTTTTAGATTTAATTTATAATCAGATAATTAAAAATATAAAATTAAATTAATTTTGAATTAATTTTTATCTTGATCTTGGATAATCTGATTATCCATTGATGATCCTGTGGAAGTCTTGAGGTTCTGGATCTAGCCACGTAAGCGCCTGGCCTCTATCGATATTCATTCAGGCTAGATTTGGAGATCTTCTTCTTTTCTTTTTTTTTCTTCAAAAATTAGATTTGGATCTGATTTGGAGGATCTTCAAAATACCTTCTGAAGATCATCCGTCGTCTCTGCAGCAGTGCTGCCTTCTTCCTTTTCCGTCATCCCTTGTTGCCTGATTCGCACTAATCAGAAGAACCCAACTTTCTTGGGCATGGAGAGGAGGGAGAGGGCTAGATGGTGGCATGGAGAAGGAGGGGAGAGGACAGCCTTGGGGAGTGGGGTTTCTGGAATTGAGGAGTTCTCAATCTGAGTGGGCGCAGATTGGGTCTTTTTATAGACTCTGCTGCGCCATGCAGTGCTGCATCATCCTGACCAATTACGTTGCTTCGTACAATCAGATCTAAATCTGATTGGTGGGATGACATCACCTGATCTAATCAGATAAGAGATCCATAGGTTCATTCTTAGATGACGCGTAAGACTGATCAAAGTAGATACCCAAGGGCCACCTAAGTAGAAACCAAGAAGCAACCTAGAGTCCCATCCGTATGGGACTCCAGCATCCCTATCCATGGGCGCATTTCATCCTAGGCGTGTGCCCCCCTTCTTTTCAATTTCTAGAGAGGGGACAAGCCCCTATCTATACTCCAATAAGTGCATGACACATGGGCAGATATCCAAGGGTCAAAGGTCAATGTTTGACCAAAGTATCAAAGGTACAAGAATTTGACCAGCAAAGGTAGACTTTTGACCAAAGTCAAAGAACAAGATAATGGTGTTGTCTCAAAAATTTATCTCATTAAATTAAGACAACTCTTTTCTGACTTGGACAAGCCTTCAGTCAGATCCAGGTATGAAGGTACCTGAGTTGAGCACAAACTCATTTGGCTCAGATCGAGATAACTTTTTATGATAGAAAAAGAAGAATGTTAGGCTCAATCGTGTGCTAGCACTGATTTTCTTGAACCTAATTGAATCTTATTCAAATCAATTGAACTGGGTTAGTCCAATTGATGATATCCAGATCCAAACCCTTGTTTGTGTGATCTAGTTAGGTTCAGTTCTGTATGGTAATGGGATATGTCATGATCTCCATCATCGACATCATCAAAACTCCTTTCGATGGATCAGAACTCTTCTGATTCAGACAACTTAGAATGATCGATCATCTAAATCATTCTAATTGCTCCCAAAATTCCACCAGTGACACCTAGCAGTATATGGTGGCAACCCATCAAAATTGAAAATGCGAACCTCTCGGTGCAGTGCAGCTACCTGTGTGATTAAGTTCTTCTATCTTGAGCTCCGATCAGATTAGGGTTAAGGTGAACTCATCAAACCCTAATTTCCATGTCATATGATTTAATCATTCGATTCAAGTCCGATGTGAAAACCTTAAATAGAAACTCTTTCTATTATTTCACACTCTACCATGGCCATGGGCTTATGGACTTGATTCTTATGATCATCATAGGGCTGCTCCTCATCCACCGAGGTAGATAGATTCCATCTTAGTGCAATTCAATTCCTACAATGAACATGTTATAGCCAACATACACCTCAGGATTTTGAATAACTAGGAGATCGAGTCATGGTGTAGTCAAACTATAACACCCTCAAGGTAAACTGCCGATGCACCTCAGGTTAAAGAATCAGACACACCACTACAGCATCGAGTCAGTCATTGACGAGAAGGTAGACTTCCTTATGACTACTCGAGATGGTCACGCTCAGTGCCCTCGTTCTCTAACGAGTATCTATACTCTCGCTCCGGTGTCTCTACACCGTAGACTCAAGACTCATCTACTATAAAGAAGCGATTGTACACTAACCTTCCAGATCAATCACCATCCTCATGATGATCCTATGGTCAGGAGCATTTTATGAGTTAATAAATAAAAATTCATGCCTTAAATTTTCAACTCTTGAAAATGTGAATTATCATTACCATTAACTCAAGGGATGTATCACAGACACTAAATATACATATATGATAGAAAATAATTCATTTTATTATTTATAATTAAAATTATAATTTTGCTCTTAGATGTGTATTATAAGTGTCAGCCAATTCTGACTTCTAGGGCACACATATCTAACAAACTCTCACTTGACCTAAAGCTAATTGGCTACAAATCTAAGTCCTATCTTCTCAAGGTGGGCTTCGATCTTCTGCTGACCCAATGGCTTATAAGTGGGTCCGTCGCATTATCTGTAGAGTCGACTCTCTTGACCTCGACGTAATCCTTCTTGAGGTAATCGTGGATGAGGTGGTATCGCTGCTCGATGTGCTTGGATTTCTGATGAGACCTCGGCTCCTTAGCAAGGACTATGGCACCATTATTGTCGCAGTACAGAGGAATGGGATTTGATGGCATCACTCCGATCTTCGTGGCAAAATTCTTATACCAGAATGCCTCCTTTGCAGCTTTCGATATAGTAATGTATTCTGCTTTCATGGTGGAATCTGCTATTACTGTCTGTTTAAAACTCTTTCAACTGACAGCTCCACCATTGCACAAAAATAGACTTTCAGATGTCGACTTTCGATCATCTATATCGGACATAAAGTCCGAGTCTGTATACCCCTGGATTTGGAGTTCTCCATTACCAAAGATCAGTAACATATCCTTAGCTCTTCTCAAGTACTTAAGGATATATTTCATAAAAGTCCAGTGTTCTTCACCTGAATTTGACTGATATTTGCTCGTGACACTCACAGCATGGGCTAAATCAGGTCATGTACATAACATGACATACATGAGGCTCCCTATTGCTAAAGCATAAGGGATCTTACTCATGCATTCTATTTCCTCGGGTGTGCTAGGGCACATCTTCCTGAAAAGATGAATGCCATGCCTGAAGGGTACTAAACCCTTCTTAGAGTTTTCCATACTAAACCTCTTTAGTACTTCCTCTATGTACATCTTCTGTGAAAGTCCTAGCATCCTATTCGGTCTGTCTCTATAGACCTTAATTCTTAGAATAAAAAATGCTTCTCCTAGGTCTTTCATGGAGAATTCTTTAGATAACCACATTTTAACTACGGTCAATATGGGAATATCATTCTCGATAAGGAGGATGTCATTCATGTACAATACGAGGAAGATAACAGCGCTCCCACTGATCTTTTTGAAGATACATGGCTCCTCCTCATTCTTAATGAAATCAAATAATTTGATCACATCATTAAAATGAGTATTTTAGCTCCGAGATGCTTGCTTAAGTCCATATATGGACCTTTACAGTTTGCATACTTTGTGATTATCATCACTGAATGTGAAACCTAGGGATTGTTCCATATAGATATCTTCCTTAAGATATCCATTTAAGAATATCGTTTTCACGTCCATTTGCCATATTTTATAATCGAAATAGGCTGCAACAGCAAGCAGTGTGCGAATGGATTTTAGCATAGCTACTAGCGAAAAAGTATCCTGATAGTCAATGTCTTCGCATTGACAACAATCTTTTGCCACTAATCTAGCTTTGAATGTCTCCACATTCTCATCTACGCCAATCTTTCTCTTGAAGATCCATTTACACCCAATAGGTACTATACCTTCTGATGGATCTACCAAGGTCCAGACTTAGTTTGAGTGCAAGGTCCAGACTTAGTTTGAGTGCATCGAGTCAATTTCTGACTTCATTATTTCTAACCATTTTTCGGAGTCGATATCTGATATCGTCTCGTTATAGATTTTGGAATCATCACCATAAATTCCATTACCTATGAGAAACATTTTCTCTACATCCTTTGAAATGGTACCTAAGTACCTTTCAGGGGGATGAAAAACTCTTTTCGATCTACGAGATGGAGGAGGTAGTGTATGGATTGGCTTAACCTGATTTGATTCCATTTGGTCCTTAGCTCGTTGCTCTTGTGAGACTTTCTCATCGAGCTTAATTTGCTTTCCAATGCCACTATCTTGAATAAACTATTTTTCAAGAAAGATGGCATGTCGACTCACAATCATATTGCGATCTTCTAGAATATAGAAATAATATCTTAATGACTCTTTAGGATATCCTATGAATCAAGCTTTAAAGGATCTAAAGTCTAACTTATCCGTTTGTTATCTTTTGACATGAGCAGGACAACCCCAAAGTCTAACTGTCTTTTGACATGAGCCTGACTAAAAAAGTGGCATCCCTAAATCACTTCATCTCAAGATCGGTTGAGTGATGTATGCCCTTCTTTTGAGTTATCAGGCAACCAAAGAACTTTTGCTGGACGGCGGTGTGCCAACGAACGTTTGAGGAGCTTAAAAACTATCTCGACTCACCTCCATTGCTGGCAAAGTTCGAACCCAAAGAAAAATTATTCTTGTACCTTGCAGTCTCTCCGACGGCCTTGGTAGTAGTCCTGGTCAAGGAAGAAGCGAAGATGTAGCGACCGATCTACTACGTAAGTCGGATCCTGAGGGATGTAGAGACTAGATACTCTAGGCTAGAAAAATTGACTTATTCTCTTCTAATTGCTGTCAAAAGACTCTAACTTTACTTTCAGGAGCACACCATAACGATTCTCAAGGACCAACCAATAAAAGTAGTCCTTCATCGAATGGATGCTTTCGAGAGAATCGCAAAATAGACAATCGAGCTCATAAAATTTGACATTAACTATCGATCCCGACCATCGATCAAAGCTCAGATATTGACAGATTTTATAGTAGAATGTACCATTCCAGCTGAAGTCGAGCTTGAATAGAATGAGATCGATGCTCTACTATCACAACCGAGCCTCCCTGAGGAGAGTGCCAACCTTCCTAAAGGCTTTTGGGCTCTATACATGGATGGTTCGTCCAACTTCACTGAAGCAGGTGCGGAATTAGTCTTAGTCAGCCCCGAGGGAGTCATAGTCGAGTACGCGCTATGCTTCGAATTCTCTGCGACTAATAATAGGGCCGAGTATGAAGTACTGATTGTCGGATTAAAAATAGCAAGATAATTAAAAGTAGATCGGCTCCAAGTCTATAGTGATTCTCAATTGATGGTCGGCCACGTTAGTAGCAATTACGAAGCGTGGAAGGAGAGTATGATGATATATCTGAAGAAAGTGAAGAATTTGACTCCAGCCTTCGATAGTTTTGGTATTCGGCAGGTTTCGAGGGCAGAAAATATAAGAGCCAACCTTCTCTCTAAATTGGCCACATCAGCCCTAGTCGAACTGTCCAAAGAAGTATTTTTTGAGACTCTGAAATATCGAAGCTTAGAGGAATCATAGGTCGTTATGCAAACAGAGTCCGAGTCGAGCTGGATTGATCCATTGGTTGCCTACCTCAAGGAGGGAGTTCTTCCTCGTGATCCGAAAGAAGCTCGAAAACTCAAGAATCAAGCCTTTCGGTATGTTTTGTACATGGGCAGATTGTATAAGAGGTCGTATTCGCTATCGCTACTGAGATGTCTCCGACCTTCAGAGGCCGACTTCGCATTATAGAAAGTGCACGAAAAAATTTATGAAAGTCACGTAGGAGCCAGTCTCTATTACAAAAACTACTTCGATAAGGGTACTATTGACCGACCTTATACCATGATTCTATAGAGTATGTCAAAAAATATGACCGCTGTCAGAAGAATGCAAATATACAAAGATAGCCGATCTCTGAGCTTACTCCGCTAAGTGCACCTTGACCATTTGCATAGTAAAAAATGGACATACTTGGCCCTTTTTCGATGACATTCGGACAGTGGAAGTTTCTCTTGGTCGCCATCGATTACTTTACCAAATGAGTCGAAGCCAAACCACTAGCAAAAATTATCAAGGTGAAGGTACAGAACTTCATCTAAAAGTTAATAGTCTGTCGGTTCAATTTGTCCCAAACTCTTATAATGGATAATGGACGACAGTTCGCTGGGACGAGGTTCATTGAGTTCTACGAAGACCTAAACATCTTCCACCACTTCACATCGGTAGCTCACCCATAAGCAAATGGGAAAGCTGAAGTGACCAATCGGACTCTACTGCAAGACATCAAGATGAGGCTCGATAGAGCAAAGAAGGCCTAGGTGGATGAACTTTACCATGTCCTTCGGGCATACCAAACTACTCAAAGACTGTCGACTGGAGAAACACCATTCGCCTTGGCCTTTAGAACAGAGACAGTCATACCAATCGAGCTTAAACTCCTATCAGCATGGGTCGTAGCCTTCAATGAGCAGCATAACCCACAGGACCTCAGAGCCAACCTCGATCTGCTGGAAGAAAAAAGAGAAGAAGCCCAGGTTCGGATGGCGGCCTACAGATGAAGGGTGGCATGATATTATAACTCCAAAGTCAGAAGTAAAACGTTCAAAGTGGGAGACTTAGTGCTTCAACGAGCCGCCATCTTCCAGCCTCAAAGTCAGAAAAAACTTATCCTAAATTGAAAAGACTCGTATGAAGTGGTGAAGATCGTTCAGCCTGAAACTTATCGTCTGAAGGAGCTCGGAGGAACAATGCTCCCACATTGAAACTCAAAAAATCTGAGGATGTACTATCAGTAATTTTTTCATAATAAAATTTATTCATTTCAATAATATTATTTTTTGGTGTAAAAATTATGTGATGATAGAAAAGAAGCAATTAAAAGTGGCGATGTTAGGAACATGAGGAGAATCTCATCCTAATACGAGCAAAGTCGAAGACTCATTCATTTTAGATGAGATGAAGTGAGAGACCTTGACAATGGCCCTTATATGTCCCCAAAATTCATTAGGAATAGAAGAAGAACCTTATCCTAACATGAGCAAAGTCGAAGGTCTCATTCATTTTAGATGAGATGGGGAGAGAGGCCCTGACAACGGTCCTTATGTGCCCCCATAGCCCATTAGGAATAGGAGGAGAACCTCATCCTAACATGAGCAAAGTCGAAGACTTCATCATCATTTTAGACGAGATGGAGGGAGAGGCCCTGATAATGGCCCTTATGTACCCCCATAGTCTGTTAGAAATAGGAGGAGAACCTCATCCTAACATGAGCAAAGTCGAAGGCCTCGTTCATTTTAGATGAGGTAAGAGAAGAGGCCTCGACAATGACCCTTATGTGCCCTCATAATCGATTAGAAATAGGAGGAGAACCTTTTCCTAATGTGAGCAAAGTCGAAGATCTCATTCATTTTAGATGAGGTGAGAGAAGAGGCCTCGACAATAATCCTATTATACCCAACTTTAATAGAAGATAAGATCTCCTTCAACCTCGGCTAAAGATAAGATTTTCTTTAACCTCGGTTGGAGATAAAATCTCCTCCGAGCACCAACGTCAATTTCAATAGGAGATAAGATTTTCTTCAACCTCGATTGGAGATAAGATCTCTTTCGAGTCTCAACTTTAACTTCAACCTTGGCTGGAGATAAGATCTCTCCCGAGCTTCAACTCCAATGGGTGCAGAGCCCGAAAAAGAACTTCGACAGTCGTCTTTTTGTACTTTCTTCCTTCGAGTTTCGATCTCAAAAGTGGGGGGACTATTATTGGAGATAAACCTCGCTTCCGTCGAAGTCCAATTTGACGATTGGCCTAACGCAACTGACAATCACGAAAGAGCTTCGATCAAAAATTCTTCCTCCAACGGTCGAACCCCAATCGAACTCCTTCAGGTGGCCGAACTCCTCAGCAGCCGACCCCCAGTCGAACTCCTTCAAACGATCAAACTCCTTAGTAGTTGAACCTTAGCCGAACTCCTTCAGTCGATCGAATTCTACAGCGATTGCATCTCAGCCGAACTCCTTTCGTATTCTTCCTTCAGTCGAACTTCTACGAGAGTCGAACTTCTTTCGGATTCCTTCTTTAGTCGAACTTCTATGAAAGCCAAATCCCTTCCAAATTTTTTCTTCAGTCAGACTTCTATGGGAGTCGAACTCCTTCCAGATTTCTTCTTCAGTCGGACTTCTATGGAAGCCGAACTCCTTCCAGATCTCTCATTCAGTTGGATTTCTATAGGAGCCAAACTTCTTTCGAATTTTTTCTTCAGTCGAACTTCTACGGAAGCCGAACTTCTTCCAGATCTCTCCTTCAGTTGAATTTCTACATGAGCCAAATTTCTTCCAAATTTTTTCTTCAGTCGAATTTCTATAGGAGCCGAACTTCTTTCGGATTTCTTCTTCAGTCAGACTTCTACGGAAGCCGAACTC
>QRFJ01000309.1:892205-1357717 GCA_006176705.1 Cocos nucifera
CTTAGCTCGTTGCTCTTGTGAGACTTTCTCATCGAGCTTAATTTGCTTTCCAATGCCACTATCTTGAATAAACTATTTTTCAAGAAAGATGGCATGTCGACTCACAATCATATTGCGATCTTCTAGAATATAGAAATAATATCTTAATGACTCTTTAGGATATCCTATGAATCAAGCTTTAAAGGATCTAAAGTCTAACTTATCCGTTTGTTATCTTTTGACATGAGCAGGACAACCCCAAAGTCTAACTGTCTTTTGACATGAGCCTGACTAAAAAAGTGGCATCCCTAAATCACTTCATCTCAAGATCGGTTGAGTGATGTATGCCCTTCTTTTGAGTTATCAGGCAACCAAAGAACTTTTGCTGGACGGCGGTGTGCCAACGAACGTTTGAGGAGCTTAAAAACTATCTCGACTCACCTCCATTGCTGGCAAAGTTCGAACCCAAAGAAAAATTATTCTTGTACCTTGCAGTCTCTCCGACGGCCTTGGTAGTAGTCCTGGTCAAGGAAGAAGCGAAGATGTAGCGACCGATCTACTACGTAAGTCGGATCCTGAGGGATGTAGAGACTAGATACTCTAGGCTAGAAAAATTGACTTATTCTCTTCTAATTGCTGTCAAAAGACTCTAACTTTACTTTCAGGAGCACACCATAACGATTCTCAAGGACCAACCAATAAAAGTAGTCCTTCATCGAATGGATGCTTTCGAGAGAATCGCAAAATAGACAATCGAGCTCATAAAATTTGACATTAACTATCGATCCCGACCATCGATCAAAGCTCAGATATTGACAGATTTTATAGTAGAATGTACCATTCCAGCTGAAGTCGAGCTTGAATAGAATGAGATCGATGCTCTACTATCACAACCGAGCCTCCCTGAGGAGAGTGCCAACCTTCCTAAAGGCTTTTGGGCTCTATACATGGATGGTTCGTCCAACTTCACTGAAGCAGGTGCGGAATTAGTCTTAGTCAGCCCCGAGGGAGTCATAGTCGAGTACGCGCTATGCTTCGAATTCTCTGCGACTAATAATAGGGCCGAGTATGAAGTACTGATTGTCGGATTAAAAATAGCAAGATAATTAAAAGTAGATCGGCTCCAAGTCTATAGTGATTCTCAATTGATGGTCGGCCACGTTAGTAGCAATTACGAAGCGTGGAAGGAGAGTATGATGATATATCTGAAGAAAGTGAAGAATTTGACTCCAGCCTTCGATAGTTTTGGTATTCGGCAGGTTTCGAGGGCAGAAAATATAAGAGCCAACCTTCTCTCTAAATTGGCCACATCAGCCCTAGTCGAACTGTCCAAAGAAGTATTTTTTGAGACTCTGAAATATCGAAGCTTAGAGGAATCATAGGTCGTTATGCAAACAGAGTCCGAGTCGAGCTGGATTGATCCATTGGTTGCCTACCTCAAGGAGGGAGTTCTTCCTCGTGATCCGAAAGAAGCTCGAAAACTCAAGAATCAAGCCTTTCGGTATGTTTTGTACATGGGCAGATTGTATAAGAGGTCGTATTCGCTATCGCTACTGAGATGTCTCCGACCTTCAGAGGCCGACTTCGCATTATAGAAAGTGCACGAAAAAATTTATGAAAGTCACGTAGGAGCCAGTCTCTATTACAAAAACTACTTCGATAAGGGTACTATTGACCGACCTTATACCATGATTCTATAGAGTATGTCAAAAAATATGACCGCTGTCAGAAGAATGCAAATATACAAAGATAGCCGATCTCTGAGCTTACTCCGCTAAGTGCACCTTGACCATTTGCATAGTAAAAAATGGACATACTTGGCCCTTTTTCGATGACATTCGGACAGTGGAAGTTTCTCTTGGTCGCCATCGATTACTTTACCAAATGAGTCGAAGCCAAACCACTAGCAAAAATTATCAAGGTGAAGGTACAGAACTTCATCTAAAAGTTAATAGTCTGTCGGTTCAATTTGTCCCAAACTCTTATAATGGATAATGGACGACAGTTCGCTGGGACGAGGTTCATTGAGTTCTACGAAGACCTAAACATCTTCCACCACTTCACATCGGTAGCTCACCCATAAGCAAATGGGAAAGCTGAAGTGACCAATCGGACTCTACTGCAAGACATCAAGATGAGGCTCGATAGAGCAAAGAAGGCCTAGGTGGATGAACTTTACCATGTCCTTCGGGCATACCAAACTACTCAAAGACTGTCGACTGGAGAAACACCATTCGCCTTGGCCTTTAGAACAGAGACAGTCATACCAATCGAGCTTAAACTCCTATCAGCATGGGTCGTAGCCTTCAATGAGCAGCATAACCCACAGGACCTCAGAGCCAACCTCGATCTGCTGGAAGAAAAAAGAGAAGAAGCCCAGGTTCGGATGGCGGCCTACAGATGAAGGGTGGCATGATATTATAACTCCAAAGTCAGAAGTAAAACGTTCAAAGTGGGAGACTTAGTGCTTCAACGAGCCGCCATCTTCCAGCCTCAAAGTCAGAAAAAACTTATCCTAAATTGAAAAGACTCGTATGAAGTGGTGAAGATCGTTCAGCCTGAAACTTATCGTCTGAAGGAGCTCGGAGGAACAATGCTCCCACATTGAAACTCAAAAAATCTGAGGATGTACTATCAGTAATTTTTTCATAATAAAATTTATTCATTTCAATAATATTATTTTTTGGTGTAAAAATTATGTGATGATAGAAAAGAAGCAATTAAAAGTGGCGATGTTAGGAACATGAGGAGAATCTCATCCTAATACGAGCAAAGTCGAAGACTCATTCATTTTAGATGAGATGAAGTGAGAGACCTTGACAATGGCCCTTATATGTCCCCAAAATTCATTAGGAATAGAAGAAGAACCTTATCCTAACATGAGCAAAGTCGAAGGTCTCATTCATTTTAGATGAGATGGGGAGAGAGGCCCTGACAACGGTCCTTATGTGCCCCCATAGCCCATTAGGAATAGGAGGAGAACCTCATCCTAACATGAGCAAAGTCGAAGACTTCATTCATTTTAGACGAGATGGAGGGAGAGGCCCTGATAATGGCCCTTATGTACCCCCATAGTCTGTTAGAAATAGGAGGAGAACCTCATCCTAACATGAGCAAAGTCGAAGGCCTCGTTCATTTTAGATGAGGTAAGAGAAGAGGCCTCGACAATGACCCTTATGTGCCCTCATAATCGATTAGAAATAGGAGGAGAACCTTTTCCTAATGTGAGCAAAGTCGAAGATCTCATTCATTTTAGATGAGGTGAGAGAAGAGGCCTCGACAATAATCCTATTATACCCAACTTTAATAGAAGATAAGATCTCCTTCAACCTCGGCTAAAGATAAGATTTTCTTTAACCTCGGTTGGAGATAAAATCTCCTCCGAGCACCAACGTCAATTTCAATAGGAGATAAGATTTTCTTCAACCTCGATTGGAGATAAGATCTCTTTCGAGTCTCAACTTTAACTTCAACCTTGGCTGGAGATAAGATCTCTCCCGAGCTTCAACTCCAATGGGTGCAGAGCCCGAAAAAGAACTTCGACAGTCGTCTTTTTGTACTTTCTTCCTTCGAGTTTCGATCTCAAAAGTGGGGGGACTATTATTGGAGATAAACCTCGCTTCCGTCGAAGTCCAATTTGACGATTGGCCTAACGCAACTGACAATCACGAAAGAGCTTCGATCAAAAATTCTTCCTCCAACGGTCGAACCCCAATCGAACTCCTTCAGGTGGCCGAACTCCTCAGCAGCCGACCCCCAGTCGAACTCCTTCAAACGATCAAACTCCTTAGTAGTTGAACCTTAGCCGAACTCCTTCAGTCGATCGAATTCTACAGCGATTGCATCTCAGCCGAACTCCTTTCGTATTCTTCCTTCAGTCGAACTTCTACGAGAGTCGAACTTCTTTCGGATTCCTTCTTTAGTCGAACTTCTATGAAAGCCAAATCCCTTCCAAATTTTTTCTTCAGTCAGACTTCTATGGGAGTCGAACTCCTTCCAGATTTCTTCTTCAGTCGGACTTCTATGGAAGCCGAACTCCTTCCAGATCTCTCATTCAGTTGGATTTCTATAGGAGCCAAACTTCTTTCGAATTTTTTTCTTCAGTCGAACTTCTACGGAAGCCGAACTTCTTTCCAGATCTCTCCTTCAGTTGAATTTCTACATGAGCCAAATTTTTCTTCCAAATTTTTTCTTCAGTCGAATTTCTATAGGAGCCGAACTTCTTTCGGATTTTCTTCTTCAGTCAGACTTCTACGGAAGCCGAACTCCTTCCAGATCTCTCCTTCAGTTGGATTTCTATGGGAGCCAAACTTCTTTCGAATTTTTTCTTCAGTCGGACTTCTATAGGAGCCAAACTTCTTTCAAATTTCTTCTTCAGTCAGATTTCTATGAGAGTCGAACTTCTTCCAAATCTCTCCTTCAGTCGGATTTCTATAGGAGCCAAACTCCTTTCGGATTCCTCCTTCAGTTTGACTTATATAGGAGCCAAACTTCTTTCGGATTTCTTCTTCAGTCGAACTTTTATGAGAGCCAAACTTCTTCCGAACTCCTCTTTCAGTCAGACTTCTATGGGAGCCGAACTTCTTTCAGATCTCTCCTTCAGTCGGATTTCTACAAGAGCCAAACTCCATCCAAATTTCTCTTGCAGACGGATTCCTTCAAAAGTCGAACTCCTTTCAGATTACTCTTGCAGTTGAACTTCTTCCATTCAATTAGACTCCGAACGCATGCTTCCACTAGATGGTATGGCTGTCATTATCGGTCTGACAATACCTCTCCCTCCATAACAAATTTCATGCGGTCCATGATCAGACGGTATGGCTGCCACTATCAGTCTGACGATATCTCTTTCTCCATAGCAAACCTCACGTGGCCCATGATCAGATGGTATGGCTGCCACTATCAGTTGGTGATATCTCTCTCTTCATAGTAAATTCCATGCGGCCCACTATCGAACGATATGACTGTCACCATCAATCTGCTATAGGCTCTGTTTATAAAAAAGGATCCTCCAGATACATTTTTTCTAAGCTCTCTTCTCCTTCCCAAAATTCTGTCGAACTCTTTCCTGAGCACTTCATTTCTGTTGGTTAGAAGAGCTGACTTGATCATCGAAGGGTTTTACCGGAGCCACCATCACCGACTCCGAACGAAACTTTATTTTGTAGATCATCGACGGTGACCTCTTCTTCCTCAACTCCAGTTCAATCTGACGACAATCAGATTCTGTACCAACAATACTCAATGACTTGGATCATTGATGTAAGGTCTCCATTGTCCAGTTTTGATTTGACTAGATCTAAGTCTAAATTCGATCAACCTTACCTAAATCTCTCTCTCTTTCTATATATATATATATAGAAAACATACATACACACACACACACACACACACATATATATATATATATATATATATATATATATATATATATATATATATATATATATATATATATATGCACATGCGCGCGCACACACTATAAACCATGTCATGAATTTGTTTTATTTATAGAGTAAGCAGGTATTATAACTTCCAACGAGGAAGTACTAAAATGAGGGAAAAGAAATGATTGAAAATAGATCTGATGTACAGCATTGGCACCTCACAATATTAGCGTGCTCATTGCATACAATAAGTGATATCAATGCATGCAATGAGAAGTATCAATGCACACGGTAGGCAATTTTAGTGCATGTGACAAGCACACATATTGCATGCAGCATATGTTTTTAATAAAATGTACAAATAAAAACTATCACTTTAGTACAAATCTTGTCTCATTATCCATTACATCAAGTTTCTATTTTATATAAAAAACATAATTTTTATTTAAACTAGAAACTTGAAATAGTGGATAATGAGGCAATTTGTTCAAAAGACTTAACTTTATTACTTATATTTTTTACTAATACTATGTGCTATATACATTATATATGCCTGTTCTATACACTATGTAATATGTATACTTGCAACTCTAGAAGCTCCCACTTGACATCTCCTCTTCAATTTCGTCGGAGTATCGCCTTCTCATAAATTTGTGAAAAATAACTTCAATGGATTGATGTTTTTTTATCGTATACATTGAATTGTTTCTTGTATGCATTGAACCTTTTCAATGAATGCACTAATATTGCATGGTACCAATGCTTCATATTATTTCTTTTTCAATTTTATTCTCTTTTACCTCATTACGTACTTCTTTACTATAAACTATAGTTTGTAATAAAAAATATTTGATAATTACTCTATAAACAAAGAAAATTCATGACAACTCTAAATGGTTCATAATAGTTGTTCACATAATAATATTATGTATACACAAGATACATCTCACATTATACTTACAGTCTTGTAATTAACTGCATTATAAATTGGTGTCATATGAGTTTTATATATTTTTTTTGAAAAACCAATATTGATATGCAAAAAATTTAAGTTATGTAGTTCATGAAAAAATAAAAAATTAACCTTACCTCTGGTTTGCAAACTTTTACCAGCAAAGCACCACTTTTAAATTTCTCTACAATGCAAAGAAGGAAGTGGAAATAAGAAATGCTGGATTGAGTTTATTTTCTCAGCAAAGAAGACCAAAAAAAAATTGAGATAGGTGAGAGCGAATATAGAGGGAAAGAATAAAGAAATGGAAAAAGTCATTTAAAAAGGCAATAGCTTAAATATAAAAGGTACACTCATTAGTTTTTATGGTGGAGTAGAGAAACAGGTGGACTCTTGAGCAGAGAAAGAACAGAGCAAAGTCCAGTTCCCGCGAGCAGACTAGAGATTCGGGCCTAAATTTTTGGAATCTGGAAATTTTCAATCAAATATGCCGATGGAAACTAGCCGCAAAGATTGGCTTGGATGTTTTCTTAAAAATGCAAGAATTATCATAAAATAACTGACTTGCAATTTCAGAAACGTACAGTGACCGCCCTGCAAAGAAACCAAAAAAAAAAAAAAAAAACAGTACAGAACCTCAGACCAGCACATAGATTAAAGTAATCAGTAGGGCAGCATCTATAGGCATTCTAGTGGCAAGCCTAGGCTGGGCCTTGGATTGTCATCTTTGTCCTTTCTTGTCAGTCTTTCGGACACCTACTCTTCCCGACCCGGTTGGTTTGCATCCATCCAGCGCTGCTCCAAATCTTCCATCTCGGGGACTCAGACTCGATCGGTATCGATAACTTTCATCCGTCCGGAAGCCAAAGGGGATGGGCCGGTCCCCGTTAAATTGTCCTGTGCCGGGGAGATCGGCACCAATAACTTAATCCGTCCGGGAGCCAAATGCCACAACAAAGGGATGGACTGCACCCTGTTAAATTGTCCTGTGCCGGGGGATCATCTTTATTTTTTTTCCTTTCCTCTTTTGATAATTGGTCCGTCCGGGAGCCAAATGCCACAACAAAGGGATCTTCTTTATTTCCTTTCCTTTCCTCTTTTGATAATTGGGGGATCTTTGTTTTAAGTTATTAAGCTTGAGTTTGAGCAAGTGTCACCCACTCAAATTAAGGTAATTGTCATTTTTTAGGCTTTAGAATATTGCATGTTTCATGTGTGAGCGTACAAGCATGTGCATGGATGCTTGTTCAGCATGTGTGGAAGCATAAAACACACACATATATAATATATGCGTGCATGCTTGTTGAACATGCACATACATGCATGCATGAACGTTTGGATGTTTGTGCGTGTAAGTGCTAACATAACTAATAGCCTGTTATGTGAATTGTATGTAAGAGCGAAAATGCATGATGGCATAACTAGCTAGTTTTCTCTTGGACTCCTTAAAATCAAACAACGTCGAGATCCCCTTCTACTGGAAGTCTAGCATCCTTTTAAGTCTTCAAGGAGAAAATCCCCCTTAAAATCAAACAACGTTAAAATCCCCTTCTACTGGAAGTTTAGCATGCTTTAAGTCTTTAAGGAGAAAATTTAATAAATTTTATTACAGAAATTGAAAAGTTGAGAAATACAGATGCTTTTATATAGTGTTAAGATGTTAGGATAATAGGTCTCATTAAAGGTGTTTCACAATTTAAATGCTTCCATTGTATGATTGATCGTGGCTTAGATTGATCAGGGACACCTGGATTCTTTTCCATGCCTCAAATAAGAGGACTTGAAGATTTGTTAAGTCATTGATATATGAAGATAGGGATGCAAATGGGGTCATGAGTGACCTCCATTTGATCCAGTTTCATGGTGGGATCATAATGTTGGACCTAGATCCAATCTAATAGAAGATTGGATCTGGTTAGGTTAGATGTATGACGAAAATTTTCATCCAACGGGCCATTTGGGTTGGCTCGGATCCATATATAACCCGGCTCTAATCTAAAAAATTCAGGTCCAGATCAAATATAGCTAATTATGTTTTAATTACTACATAGCAAACTATTATTAACCACACAAATAGACAATAAATAATATTTTTCTAAAAATAAATTATAATATAAAAATAATTTTAAACCTATTTTGATGTTAAAAAAATTATTTATAAAAATCTTTAATCACAATTGAGAGGCTGAAATAGGTTTGGGTCTAATGGTATATCAGATTCGAGTTAGGTCGGGTTCGAATGCAGTAAACCCAAACTTAACTCAAAAAATGGAATGCATCCGATTTTAGAATCTGACCAGCTCTACAAGTCTTTTAAAACATATCGGATTGTGCCGGATCATAGGTTAACCTGCGGTCTTATATGAAAAAAACAAAAGAGAGAGATAGATGAGCAACGGAGAATAAATTTGATTAAGAATTATTGTGATACAATATGATAAGAGAATTAATTATAACAATAGGGGAGGGATAAATCATCTCTGCTATTTCAATTATAATTGATTCTGCACTCGAACCCTATATAAAAGGAAGCTGTTCAACTTCTTTACTTACGAGCAAGACTCAAGCTGCCTTCTTGATGCTTGAAGGATATCCCATCATTGACTTCACAAAACGCTCAATTCTATAAGTTTTCTGGCCTTCATGCTCATATAGGTTGAACCTTCTATTACCTCTGCATAAATGTAGGTTAAACTTTCATTCTGGACCCCTCAACGTCGATGTGAGAATTGGAACTATATGGGTCATTCATTAGCAAGAAAGACTAGAATTTTGGAAGGGCGATCATATCCAGTCGAAGCAGTCTAAAATGTTTTACTAGAAGAGATAAATTGATCTTTTCTCCTCCATTTATCATGCAAATTGCAAGTTATTTCCAATAACAACTTCGTTTATGATAAAATCTCGATAACTCCTTGTTTTGGTGGTTACAGGTGGTTGCTCGCATAAACGATTCCTGTTTGGGCACTTGTTCTTGCAAATAACCGCTAGCTGTGTCCTGCTAATTTCATTTAGCAGCAAGCCATCTGCACATGGCTTCTTTTGAGAGTGATGAATGGCCCAACATTAACCTTCCAAGTGTGATCACAGAAATAATTAAACAAATCTTTGTCGGCCAAATGTTTTTGACCATTTGACTCTAGTTTGTTGATGGCCGATTAGTTCTTGGGTGTGGACAGAGGGTATTTTTTTTTTTTTTTTTTTTGGTAAGAACTCAATACGTGTTACAATTAGCACGAGAGAACAAACGGTCGATCCAAAAGCATGGACCACAAGTAGCTGGCCCAAGGGATGATGACCAAAGCACAGGAAACCAGAACACAGAGAAAGTAGCTAGAAATATACAATGGTAGAGTGCCCTGTAAACAAATGAACAAAGATACTAAATACAAAGATAGCTATAACAAAATGAAGCCAGAAGAGGTAGGTAGATGTGAGAGCTTCTGGATAAAACACTTCCTTCCGAAGTTGAAGTATGGTTAAGTATAACCGGCCAATAAACAAGTGAGTACTCCTCATACTACCCCGGTGAACAACATGAGTATTTACTTGAAGGAAAGTATGGAATAATTTAACATAAAACTGCAGCAGCTGATATATTGAAGAGTATTAGTTGAATGAAGAACTTTGGAGCTATGTAATTGAAACAAAATGTCAAACTGTAGTATTTGAGCAACAAGCAATAAAAATAGAGTCTATTGACAATGACTTTGGTAAGTGTAGCAGACTGACATTTGGTTGTAAGAGAACATGTAATGAAGAAATAGCAATAGTGAAGTGTAGTTGAGCAGAGTTGCAACCCTATAACATGGAGTGAATTAGGATAGACCACTAAATTTCTCTGTAATTGATTGAGGGAGCCATATAACAACAAAACTACCGTGCACCGTCTGATGTAAGCTGAAATTGAATTTAAGAGATTGCATAAGAATCCATCGGAGGAGATCAATCCACATTCCTGTTGCTTCTACTAAATGGACCTTCATTCCTGAAACATACAATATATAGCAGAAGAAAGCTTGCCAGGATTTTAAGATCGGCTCACGTTACAAGGCCAATTTGGTGAGATCAGGTTAGGCCACCTTGACGCTTCTTTTAAACAAGTCCAGGTTAACCACAAGCCAACCTGAGCACCTCTACGGATCTCTTTCTTTGTGTGTGTGATTGACTTGATTATATGTTGAGCCATGAGGAACATTCCTTGTAATACCCCGGTGTTGTCCCACAAATACGTGTTTTGAAGCACCAAAAAAAAAAAAAAAAAAGCCAGTGGCCTACATGATCCGGTAATAACTGGCCGAAAAACGTGGTCCAGTGGCTTAGAAAAAAGGGAGGAAGATCAATTAACGGATTGAGGTCTTATCTTGATTTTTTGATGATGATCGGCTATCTTGAATGAGGAAAACATTCGTGTAGTGGCTCGATGAATCTGCAATAAACTCCCAAGAACCCGGTATGGATCGAAAGGAGCGATTGGAGGCTTTAAATAGAGGGAGTTTGAGGTAAAAAAAAACTTCGATATCGATCAAAATTGGAGTCTTGGTCAGGGAAGCGAAGAACTCCTTTGATTTTTTTTTAAAAAAAAAAATTATTTTTGAATTTGGGATTTTCAGCACGCGCTAGATTTTTTTTAAAATTTTTTTTTATTTTGGTGCTTTCAAAATTGTGTTTGTGGTAGTACACTCCTATCCCACGTCCTAATGTCACTTTTGCTCTTGCAAAACTCCAACTTTTTTTTCTTGCTTATTACCATCCAAAATCTTTACGTTTCATCCTAGAAGATTAGTGTGTTCGAAGAACTGGCGCATCGTCTTCACTCATCCTTTTTTTCTTTAATGTCATCCATGGTATCCACCTGTACATTAAACTTCAAGAAAAATGCCTGTATGTAGATGTATTAGATTTTGAGGTCACGGCACATGCATAAAACATCTAATCCAGCAATATGTTCAAATTTGAGAAATGTAGACTTAGTCTATACTAAATGCTGCATATTAAGCTAACGAAAAAAATATTACAATAGTTGGAATCACTTCAATACATCTGCTCAACCATCTTAAATTATTAGTATTATATTTTTTTATTGACTTAGTTTACAGTACTTGTTATGGACTAAGTTTATACAAGAATTTCTCATTCAAATCCAAACAATCATTTAAGCCTGCCGTGAGGCCTACATTGAGTTTGTTCGGGACCTTGGGGTTCAAGTCGGACAAAAGGTTTTATTGGGTTGGGCTGGTGTGACAATCGACTGCCGCGCAGGCCATCTCCATTGGACCGTGCACAGTGAGGATGCCCAACTGGCCCTCGCCGTCCTCCTCCCGTGGACACGCCCGCAGGCCCGGACATATGCGACCTCGTGGGTGCGCACCACGTGCAGGCGGCAGTTCGACAGGGGGATCGCCGCCGCGCCCACGCGGAAGAGGCAGGTCGGCAACATCGCGCCATGGAGGCGTTGGCCGGGCCGGCGGAGGTGGAGTGAGTGGAGGTTGCCACCGGCGCAGTGGTCGACGAGGCAGCGTCAGTAGTGGGAGGCGTGCGTCATGGCGGCGTAGGGGGCCGGGAGGAAGTGGTGCAGGGGTTTGGAGAAGTCGACGTCGTGGAGACCGACATTCGAGGGAAGAAAGATTGTTCGTGCATCCTTGTCTTTTTTTTTTAATAGATAAATTACGAAAATACCTTCTCAAATTTAGTCTGATTCCACCAGCACCTTCTATATTTAAAAAGTGTCAAATGAAGGAAAGATATTTTTATCTTTTACAACGACAAATTCAGTATTTACATCCGTTAAATAAACGGAGTAATTTGATATTTTTTAAAATATAAAAAAAATATAAATAAAATCGAATTAAACTTGAGAAGATATTTTTATAATTTATGTATTTATTTATTTTCAACGAATCAATTTCTAAGAAAAACTCCTTTCATCGCGAGGTCTGACAGGGACTACTGTCAGGACAGGGGTAGGTGGGGATCTTCTTCGACGTCTCGTCACCGGAAATCACCGATACTCGTTTTCCGCCGTGTGATCCACCGCATGATGCGGCGAGAATGCCGTTCGGAGAGGACGGAGAGGCGAGGCCTAGCTGGCACTCCGAGATCGAGATATTCATTGATAATATTTCGATCCAACGGTATATATGCTTCCAACTTTGTAAAAGTTATTTTATTTTGATCGGTACAGTGTAATGGGACCCACGATATCGGTTGCCGATTCGCGGTGGCTGGTGGGGGCTTCTAGACCTTCCCATGGTTGCCAGCGTGCTGTATTGGTCGCGTCTTCAGGCTCCGCTACTTCCAACCACCGGTACCAGTGATATATATATATATATATATATATAAAAATAAACTGAGCTCCGGTGATTAAATTTTCAATCATTCGCGCCGATTGAAAACAAAAAAAACATGCACCTGTATCTTATAAAAAAAAATAAAAAACACTACTGTCTAAAAAAAATTTAGAAAAAAATGCTTGAAAAAAATAAAAAAAATTTAGATCTATGTTTTTGCATTTTTTAAATTTTTTATAATTTTTTTCAAGTATTTTTTTAATATTTATTTATTTATTTTTTTGCATGTAGACGTCTTTAGACCTAAAAAATTAAAAAAAAATTTTAAAAAAATCCTGAACCTTGAGGGAAAAAAAGGAGAGAGAGAGGGAAAGAAGGCGCCTTCTTCCGCCCCCCCCTCTCTTTTAGTTTATTATATTTTTTTCAAGTTTTTTTTCTAAATTTTTTAAAATTTTTTTAAGGTTTTTTTAAATTTTTTTCAACTTCAACTTTTTTTTTAAAATTTTTTTCAGATAGATTTATTTTTTTCAGATGCAAGTGTACAACTATTTTTTTTAATCAACATATTTTTTTAGGCGCACGCTCGAAAATGCATCCTGATCAAACGGTCAGAAATCCAACTACACGTAGGTTAGACTCCGATTCTAGTCTACCTCTTTCTATATATATATATATATACACTAATTTTGAATCCATATATTACACATGAGTTTTAGATACGATTATATTATAAAAAATTATATATAAATAATTAAATAATATTTATTTTAAATTTTAATTATAAAAATATGATAATAATATATAATAATAATATAATTTAATTCATATCAATCAAAGTTAATGTAATTTTTATTAATTTAAAATTTGAATTTAATGCTTAAAGAATTATAAAATAAGAGCACATATGATATAGAAAGAGTGGACAATCTCAAATATCTAAATTTTTTTTAATTTTTACTTTCTAATATATATATATATTAAATTATTATTATTTATCAAAATATCTTTATAATTCAAATGTTCATCTCATTTCGTAACTATATTTTTATGAACAGTATTGATTCTTATTTTGCTACCGTTGCCCATATTTTTTTTTGCCAATGTGAAGCTATTTGACTGTTCTATAAATGACCCACCCAAACTTGCTTCCTAACATGGGCCTCATCAAATTACTTAATTTTTAAAATTAAAAATATTAAATATTATCTATTTTGGTGATGGTTATGATATGAAATCTTATAGTTTTGTTCTTTAAAAAATATTTCACAACAAAGAAAAATCTCATTATTCTATATATAAGTCAAACTCTCTCTATTCAGAATTAATATGAAATTATTGATATCCTCTCTTCTATCTACATCATAATACAAAAAAAATTAAGAATTATTTAGAATATAGATAAAATTTTTATTTTTTTAATCTTTCAATTTTCTTTGATGAATTATTTTTACTAATTTTTCAATAACCAAATAGAACCAAGCAACAAGACTATTAAATCTATCAATCAAAGGCTTGACTCGTTGATACTCAAAAGAAAAATAAAAAAATAATTGTTTGGAGTGTTATTTCTAGGATGACATAATCAGGATGATGGCTGAGTGAGTAAAGCATAAAAAGAAGAATAACATGATTATTAAAGGATGGAAGGAAACCCATCATAATATTTTCTCATTGAAAATTTTGGAAAAAGACTGGTTTTAGTTTTTGCAACATAAATTCTTTTTTTTTTTCTTTCTTTTTGCAGGGTGGGATGCGTTTTGCCATCAAACAGGAAACAACTTTATTCCAATCATGGTAGCACGCACAAGAGACACCGTGCTTGCACAACCGTGTAATTAAATGCTATAGTACAAATTTTAACGATCAACTGCACAAACTTGTGAAAGCTAACTTCATCATCTAGAACGGATAATTTTACGGAAAATAATTACATGTATTTAGAAAGCTATTTGTACAAATTTTTATCACAAGTCGCACAAGTTTTTTCCTATTTTCTAAGACTAAAAGAGGCCGATCTCCACCTTCCTCGTATATTAACCATCCACCCGGAAGTAAAATTTTCCACCATGAGACCACCAGATCAAAGACATTCCATCCAACAGCGAGAAAACATCTGAATCCGGCAAAAAGAATATTAAAAAAAAAAACAACTCAATGAGTAGAAGCCACTTTTTAATTTTATCTAAAACCCTATAAGCAACAGCATATATAAATTTCTACAGAGATTTGTTGGAACCAGCCATACTTAGGACTATCGTCTACACTAGTTCAAATGTTCATGCCTTTCTCCAGCTAAGATGGCAACACTGCAGGAATCTCCAATGACCAACTCACTATGTCAGCAATCACAATCCATAGCCGCTAACCAGTTTTCAGTGCAAATCGACACACCCCTCACTCAAGCAATTCCCAAACAGCCCAGAGGAATGACAGAAAAAATCCCCACTTTGATTCTATTTATTACTTTAAACTGTACCTCTAATGCCCTGGTGGAAGCCAAACTACCTTCAAAAGCAAAGCGCTCACCTTTCCTACCGGAGGGCACCCTACAGTTTCACAGGGAAAGCTTCAAAGAGATCCTAGAACTATGTTGGACACAAAAAGATTGATTACTATTCAAACAAACACAGAGAAACATACACATTGGATGACCCTTTTGCAACAGGCCATTGTACAACAATGAATGAAGAGCTTGTAATAATATCTCAAACTATAAATAAATCAAGTTACAAACGGTCACACAAACTTCTTCAGACACTCAAACAGAAGCCTCCACCCTTGGCTCAAAACAGAAGGCAGACATGAACTCCTTAGCCCTGCCATCTACACAACACTCGGGCAGTTCCATCCACTCATCAGTCACCACATTACACATGACATAGCTGCTGAACTCGCTGGATCCGACACAGATGAAGATCACATCCCCACTGCCAATGCAGTTTATGTCAACCTTTTTGCCATAGAATTCATGGGACATGGATGGCGGCATTGCTGCGGCCTGCCGCCATGACTGGTCTCCCCTGGAGAACTTCCAGACTCTCAGGCTTGCAGTCTCTAGGAACTCTGATAGCACAACAACAAGCATCTCCCCCTTGCACTCGACCACATCGATCGAGTATTCGAAAAAGATGGGCAGCAATCTTGGGTGTTCAAAGAAGGTCTTCCCAGCAAGATTGCATGCCACCACAGTCCCTGATTGGCTAAGGAAATAGACAACCTCCTCTCCATTTTCCATGGTTAGAACTGATGAATATTGCTTAGATGGGCTCCTCTGCATGTTGGTGGCCACAACATCTCCAGCTTTGCTAAGAAAATACAGAGTCTCGTCACCGGCCATATTAGATTCCGAAGAATTCTCAGCTTTCTGAACCAACAGAACTTCATCTTCCCACATGTTTTTCATGGAGCTGAAGACTTTGTAAGAAAGGTTTGAGAATTCACCCTGGACAAGCACAATTCTATAGGAAGCTGGATCTTTTGGAGAGGAATACATGGTGATAGCATGGAGAGTTTGGCTTTCACCGGCCTGGCCGACCGGAGGGAGCTCGCGGCAGGCACCGGTGACCGGATTGCACACAATCAACTTGCCAGAATTGGTTCGGTAACAGACAAGACCTCCAGATGATGCAACAGGGATGGTCTTGCAAGCATGGCTTTGTTGGAGGTAAGCTGGATGTCTTAGATTTTTCCAGTTAGCTTCACTGCTGTCGAAAACAATAGACTGGTCTAGATCTTGACCAACCATGAGAAACCATGGGTCTCTGAATGGTATCTGAGAGCAGGCAAGCTGAAATGTTGCAGAGGTTGCAACAGAATTCCATCTTTTGCACACCGAACGAAGGCGATAGAAGCTCGAGGGAGGAAGACAGGAAAGGACCCTTTCGAGCAGGTCTTGATTCAGCTCATCTAAGGAGAAGGCAGAGCGCAAATGAGCATCATCTGAAGCCTTTCTCTTCCTGGTTTTCCCCGTAAATCCAATCATGTTAAGCTCCATCTTTTAGAAGTAGTGGTTAGAGATCTGCAAAGGAACAAGAGAGCCAATGATCTGTTAGCCACAATGAGCAACTTTTCTTTATCACCATTAACTAAATTATTGAGCAAATTTAAGATTAATGAGATAAGAACGAATAATAAATTGATCCGATATTTAGTGTTGGGACAAAGAGAGCATCTGCTCTGCAGTGAAGTTAAGACCAAACCAAATAGGAAAATTGAATAAAATCCAGTAGCTTCTGCTAATTATGGTTCATAATTGAAAGAATATAGAACCAACCACCGACACCTTCGCCAGAAGCCAGAGTAGAAGATTAAATTCCCAGGAACAAGAACAAACTAGGTATTAAAGAACATTTGATCTACAGTCTAGGCTAAGTACAAACAACAACTCTTAGATATCTACAAGGAACACAGAACAAGAGCTTCAGAATAGTTTCAGCAAGTACGGAAACGAATACCAGAAAAGCAAGTATTTTTCCTTTAACTTGTTAAACCTTCCACAGAGAAACCTCAAAGAATATCATGAGAAGTCACTGCTAACGAAATTAACAAATTTGTGCTCAAACATGGAGACGAACGCAAAAAGCCCATGCTTCTCAAACCGCTAACCTTGTTCTCTTTGCACAAATCTTAGCACAACAATCTACAATAGAGCCTATCAAACCATCCAAAATCACATTTTTAAGCTATAAACCTAGACATGCTACTATATGCTTGCATGCCGAATTGAGGTAAATCATCAAAAAAAATGCTGATCTTCAATTCCTAAAAAACCTTTTCTATTGAAAGAAAGAAACCCTAAAAATACCCATCAAAATTAAAGATCCTTTAAACAGCCCATAAGACCATCAAAAGGACCTTTCCCTAAAGACCAATATTCCCATCCACCATTCTTGCAGTAAAAGAGGGGCAAAAATTACATATTTAATACCTAGTAACAGAGGAACAACCAAGACTCATGCGGCCAAAATTTCCAAGATCACTCTTTTAAGCTAAAAATCCCAGAGCCCATTACCCAGAAAAAATGCCCATGAGCATCAGAACAAGTGTCAAAGCAAAGGATAAAGAAAAAAATTAAAAAAAAAAAACCTTTTTTTACATCCAGGAGGGGCTCAAAATCACATCTTTCCCACCTCCACCCCCAAGTTTAAACTACTACGCACCTAAAAACTAGACAAAACCATGTCCTGAACCACCAAAACCACAAAACCCACCGCCCAGATGCAAGCAGTCACATCAAAAACTCTTCTTTGGATCAACACAGCAAGTGCTTGCGCAAAGAGAAACAAAGAAAACAAGCAACGGAGAAGGTCCCAAGAATGCACCTCCTGTGATGGGCGTCCAGGGGCAAAGGAGAAGCGATAAAGAGAAGAGAAAATGGGCTACCCTTCTCCTTTTGTAATGGCGAGACAGAGAGAGAGGGAGGAAACTTCGTGAGGAGCTCTTTTTGTTTGCGTTGACAGTGAGGAGTGGGGGCTGTAAGTGTGCGTTGGGGAAGGAAAAGCTAAATAGAAGAGCCGAAACCCAAAGCTACATCTCTCGGAGGAGAGAGAAAGAGAGAGAGAGAGAGAGGGTCCCTGTTCAGGCCTCAGGGCCCGGGCAGAGAAGTGCATGTGACCGACCGCTGACACTGACCAGCCATGGGTATCCAAACATAAACTAATCTCTCTTTCAAAAATAATAGTTTTATGTTTGTTTATTCTTTTGTTCTTTTCATAAGCTTTTTATAATTGGTTTATAGTATAATATTCTTAGCTGTGCTTCTCCTCTCTGGTCTAGAAGCTCAGGGTTCATATTTTTAAATCATACAGGATGCAAACGCCTTGCTTGGGATGGTATATTAACCCAAGAATGCCTTCTTTGGTTTATTTTCTCCATAACATTCTGATGCCATTATAATGGTTATTTTGTTGAATTATTGTCTTTTTAAGTGAATTATACCTCTCTCGCTTACATTAATAACCATTAACACATGTCTGAACCCTGTTTTTTAGTTGTAACTCCCTACAGCGATCTATTGAAAGGAAAATTATCAAAGGGGAACATTAATTTAAAATCATAAGACAAAGTATAATACCTATGAGCAAGCAGAGGCAAGAAAGACAAAAGCGAAATAGGCACCACCACTACTACCTGACAGTATAAGTTCTTCAATTATTCACCAACAATAATAAATAAATGAGTTGGTAATTATTCAGCAGAATTTTAATTGAAACATGAATTATTGGATAGTTGGTGCTTATCTAGATCAGTTATTGAAAAATAATGATCAAATTATGCTACTACCAAAGAGTTATTATTTATCATGAATATCTGTCGACAATTATTCTTCATAAACTCAATTTTTTTGCTGTTTTCTGCGCATGCAGCACTTATGGATAACGATTTTGTTGAAAATGTTTACAATTACTGCACTCTTTCCTTATATTTTGAAGTGGTTATATCTTTGCTAGTGGTTGAGTATGAAAAAAAATGTTATGCATTTAATTAAGGTGTTTAAAATTGAGCTTCAATTTTACTTAATTTTTCTTAATTTTGAGCTTACATCTATGTTAATCGGAGATTAAATAGTTTGCATGGATGCTGGTCGAGTGCGGGAAGAATAAAGAATCATCTAAGCACATCATGCATAAACTACCTCTATCTCGAGGAATCATATCACAAATTCCCATGATAATAAACTAAACAAAAGGAAGGAAACAATTCGACTGATCGCATCTTTTCATCCCCCTAATCTTTTTCTTTAGTAGGAGCTGAATCTGGTTCTAAAGATCTACAATAGCGACGGCGAGAAAGGCTCCAACAGGTCCGATAATCACTCATCGAAAGCCACAATCACTCAGCTAACTCGGCAGGGAATCCGGGTTTCGCTTGCATAGAGCCATATAAGTCAAAAATTTAGTTAATAATTTATTTATATGAGAAGTTCTATGAGCATCTTATGGATTGTATCATTTAAATGGTTATGTTAATGGAGAATGTCCTTTCCCTTTTACTGTGCCATTTGTTATTCAAACTTAAATAGCGACTTAATTGGTTCACGTGGATGGCCTTCACTAACAATTTAAATCGACCATCAAAAGGGACGGCTGTTCCTCTTGTTTCTTTTTGAACGATGCAACCAAATGCTATTGGACACATCAAGGAAAGATCTTTACCATAAGTTCATTGGCCGAGAGTAATTAACATTTAGAGCTACGTTGCTAAATGTTTTTTTGTACACAAAGGCAATTGGAATGAGTTGCCATTACAATATTCTTTAATTTTCTCTACCTACGCCATTGACTTCATCACCTATAACCACATAAGCCCATCCTTTACCATCCAGTAGAATTCTTTAGATTAGCTGAGACATATAGACAGCAAAAGTTGTGGAGGATAACTTTGCTCACCTCTGGATGCCACGGAGCAAAATCATACAACATCCCCCGGCCCACCACACCCACAAGCACCAAAAAAAAACCACCCAAGCTATGGCATGCAAAAGAACGATGCTATTCAAAAGAGCTATAGGAATATGCTTTAGGCCTCATGGTGCCTATTGGGGTTAAATTCTATTTCCGTTGAAGTACAGTCTGATGCTTAGCCTAATACAATCGATAATCATGGAAGAGCTTCGATTGAAAATTCTCCTTTAGTCGATCGAACTCTTTTAGTGGCCAAATCTTAGCTGTACTCCTTCAATCGGCCGAACTCTTCCAGCAGCCAAATTTTAGCCGAACTCCTTCAGTCGGCCGAACTCCTCAACGGTCGAGCCCCAGCTGAACTTTTTCAGGGGCCAAATCTTAGTCGGACTCCTTCAGCCGGTCGAACTCTTTCAGTGGCCAAATTTTAGCCGAACTCCTTCAGTCGGCCGAACTCTTCAGCGGTCGAGCCCCAGCCGAACTCCTTCTGAATTTCTCCTTCAGTCCAGTTCCTTCAGGAGCTGAACTTCTTCCAAATTTTTTCTTCAGTCGGATTTCTAGAGGAGCCGAACTCCTTCCGAACTTTTCCTTCAGTTAAGTTCCTCCAAGAGCCGAACTTCTTTCGGACTTTTCTTTCAGTCAGATTTCTACAGGAGCCGAACTCCTTCCAGACTTCTCCTTCCGTTAAGTTTCTCTAGGAGCTGAACTCCTTTCGGACCTCTCCTTCAGTCGAATTCCTACAGGAGCTGAACTTCTTCTAGATTTTTTCTTCATTCGAATTTCTCCAAGAGCCGAACTTCTTTCGAATTTCTCCTTCAGTCCAATTCCTCCAAGAGCCAAACTCCTTCTGGACTTCTCCTTCAGTCAAATTTCTATAGGAGCCAAACTTCTTTCAGACTTCTCCTTCAGTCGGATTCCTCTAGTGGATTACTTTCAGAGTTCAGCTAGCATTTCTTCAGGATGATCTTCTCTAGCCGTATTTTTTTAGGAGTCCAAACTCCTCTGAAATTGATGTATGTCAAAGTTTTTCACCATCCAACATCTTTTTCCTCCGAACTTCGACTATTAAATCTCAATGAACGATCACTTCATGGCAATGGACACCACTCTCCATAACAAATTCTACGTGGCTCCGAGCGGTCCACTACCGAATGGCCATATTACAACAATGAACATCTCTCTTCGTAATAAACTCCACGTGACCCCGAGTGGCCTACTATCAGATGGTTACGATAAGCTCTGTCTATAAAAAGAGACTCTTCAGATATGTTTTTTCTAAGCTCTCTTTTTCTTCCTAAAACTTTACTGAATTCTTGCCCGAGCACTCCATTTTTATTGATCAAAAGAGCTGACTTGATCATCGGAGGATTCTGTCGGAGGCACCACCACCGACTTTGGATGAAACTTTATTTTACAGATCACCGACGGTGACCTCTTCTTTCTCAACTCCAGCTTGATCCAGCATCAATCAAATTCTGCACCAACAGAATTAGTGCTAGAGAAAAGACCCTCTGTTTTTGAGGTTTCCTTGTTCTAAAAAAAGTGCTCGACAGCAATTTCTTTTCTTCCTTTCTAAAGTTCTTTCTCGAGAAAAAATACCTCTTAGAAAAGTCTCGATCCGGTGATCAACGGCCTCTACAGCCAGATCCCATCCAGACCTATGCGCTCCCACTCCAGTCCCGACAACTCAAGCTCCGTCTGTATCTATGGTGGATGCAGAGTAGTTCAACCTGCTGGTTCAGCAAGTTCACGATCTTACGGAGGCAGTGTAGGCCATACGTCGGCAGGCCCTGGCATCGATTTGACTGGAGTAGGCCTCTCCGAAGCTCCATGATTCGATCTTGGGACAGCCGACTTGGACTGTCCGACCGCTGATCTTCAAAAAAAAAAAGCAGAGGATGGAGGATCCTTGCTCGGACCATGACTCGACCTAGGAGGAGGCTTCACACTCGCTCGACCAAAAAACCCTAGAGATCAATGACCGTGAAGATCTTCTTGATCAAAAGCTTCGAAAAATGAGCCGACGAATCGAAGAACTTCATCACGCTCCCTCCACCCATGGTAACGATATTTGCACTGATCCTTCTTTTTTTAGATGATTATGCAGGAATCAATCCCACCGAACTTCAAACTCTCTCAGTTTAAAAGGTACGATGGGACTATCAATCCGATCGACCACTTAGAGATCTTTCGAACGATGATGCTGCTCTATGGCGCGCCAGATATCATTTTATGTCGGACTTTTTCGTCCACCCTCAAGGGACTAGCTAGAAATTGGTACTCAGCCCTTAAGCTGGATACCATCTTTTTCTTTGATCAGATGAGCCATTAGTTTGTGGCTCATTTCGTTAGCAGCCGATGTCCCTGTTGAGGTTTGGATTTTTGGATGAACATCAAGCAGAAGAAGGAAAAATTCATCTGGGCTTATGTCATTCGGTTTAATATTGCTACATTGGAGGTCCGAAACTTAGACCAGTCAGTTGCATTGGCCGCATTCAAGGACGACCTTCAGAAGAATGATTTGCTGTTCTTCCTGAAAAAGAAATACCCCAAGAACTTTGCCGATATGCTAGCTCGGGCTGAAGGTTATGCCCGAGCTGAAGAGGACTTCAAGGCCAAGGACAACGAAGCCATTGGAGAGCAGCGAATTGATGAGCCAGGCAGGCCCGCTGAGGAAGGAAAGCCAAGTGAAGCTCGGCCACGCTTTTGAACTTTCTTTAAGTACAAGCGAGCCTGAACTCCTTCCCGAGCTCGGAGGCAGGGAAGCTCCGATAGAAGGGTGCGGCGGGGTTCTCTCCTCCGAAGATTTTATAATTATGCTCTTCTCAATGCTCCAAAAATCTAAGTATTGATAGAAATCAGGAAGCAACTATCGAGATCGAAAATGATGCATACTCACCTCGGCAAGTACAATCCTAACAAGTTCTGCCTTTATTATCGTGACCATGGTCATGATACTAAGGAGTGTATTCAGCTCCAAGATGAGATCGAGGAGCTCATCAGACGAGGTAGACTCGATCGATTCCTATGGCGTCGATCTGAAGGATGGAAAGATCGGCTAAGAGCACTGCCGCATCTTGAACCACCAAAGGAGAAAGATCAACAAGAAGATCGGCCGCCTCGCAGTATCATCAACACTATCTCGGAGGAACTTTGGTGAGAAGAGGTCGGTGGATCCGAGGGATCAGTAAAGAGATGGAGGACTGAAGAATCCATAATCTTCACTGAGGTAGATGCCCAAAGAGTCTAGTTTTCGTACAATGATGCGGTTGTAATTTCTTTAAACATTGTCGATTATGATATACGCCATATTTTGATAGATAATGAAAACTTGGCTGGTGTATTATTTTATGATGTTTTTTTGAAGATGTCCTTACTCAATAACCACTTAGGACCTGTGAACTCTCCGTTGGTAGGCTTCACTGGCGATGCCGTGCTAGTTGAGGGCATAATAACTTTGACTGTGGCTGCAGGACAACACTCAAAGCTGGTTAAGGCACAGGTCGATTTTCTAGTCGTAAAGGCTCCATCTACCTACAATGCCATTCTCAGTCGATCTAGATTGAACGCACTCCGAGCAGTGGTATTGTCTTATTATCTAAAGGTGAGGTTTTCAATGAGCTACAGAATTGGGGAGATAAAGAGAGACTAGGCATTGGCGAGACGCTATTATTTCATTGCCCAGCAGAAAAACGTCCAGCCCGACCTTTGTCCTATCGAAGGGCTGGATACCCGTGATGATCTCACCGAGGAGCGGGGCAAACTTATGGAGGATCTTATATTTATGACCTTAAATGATGGAAACATGAAGCACACTGTACAGATCGGCTCCAACTTGGAGAACGAGATTCGGGAGTAACTCGTCACCTTCCTCAAAAAGAATGCGGACGTCTTCGCCTGGGCTCCAATGGATATGCTAGAA
The DNA here is from genome assembly GCA_006176705.1 of Cocos nucifera. Taxonomy (NCBI): domain Eukaryota; kingdom Viridiplantae; phylum Streptophyta; class Magnoliopsida; order Arecales; family Arecaceae; genus Cocos; species Cocos nucifera. The sequence goes on from QRFJ01000309.1 coordinate 916,136, forward strand.
ATTGACATCGAGGTCATGGAACATTGGCTGATCGTTGATCCTAAGTATCAATCGGTAAAAGAGAACATGCGCAACCACACCCCGAAGAGGTAGAAAATAATCGCAAAAGAAGTAGGCAAGCTCCTCAGAGCTGGATTTATCTGAAAAGTTAACTATCCGATCTGGATCTCAAACATGATCATCGTCAAAAAGGCAAACAATAAGTGGATGATATGTATAGACTTCAAAAAACTGAACAAAGCCTGCCCAAAGGATAGGTATCCTCTTCTCAGGATTGATCAACTGATAGATGCAACCTTGGACCATGAGTTTTTCACCTTCATGGATGCCTTCTCCGACTATTATCAGATATGGATGGCACCGGAGGATGAGGAGAAAATTGCTTTTGTTACTGACCATGATCTTTACTATTATAGGATTATGTCCTTTGCACTCAAGAATGCAGGAACAACGTACCAGTGCCTGATCAATAAGATCTTCAAGAAGCAGATCGACCATAATATGGAGGTGTATGTGGATGACATACTCGTCAAAAGTCGAGTTTCTATAAACCACCTCACCGACCTCGAAGAGACCTTCAGTACACTTAGAAAGCACAAGATAAAGTTGAATCCGACCAAGTGCGCCTTTAGTGTGACCTTAGAAAAGTTTCTAGGATATATGGTGTTAAGGCATGGAATTGAAGCAAATTCAGAGAAAATCCAAGCTATTCGGAAGATGACTGCTCCAAGAACAATCAAAGAAGTTCAGCGCTTGACTGAAAAAGTGATGTCCCTAAATCGCTTCATCTCAAGATCGGCCAAGCGATGCATGCCATTCTTCCAAGTTTTCAAACAACCAAAGAACTTTTGTTGGACGACGGAGTGCCAATGGATATTTGAGGAGCTCAAAAACTACCTCGACTCATCTTCACTACTAGCAAAGCCAGAATCTAAAGAAGAGTTATTCTTGTACCTAGCAGTCTCCCCGACGGCCTTGGCAACAGTCCTAATCAAGGAGGAAGTGAATATGCAGCGATCGGTCTACTACATAAATCGGATCCTGAGGAATGCAGAGACTAGATACTCTAAGCTTAAGAAATTGACCTACTCTCTTCTAATCACTACTAGTAGACTCCGACCTTACTTTTAGGGGCACACCATAATGGTCCTCATGGATCAATTAATAAAAGCAGTTCTTCATCGAACGGATGCTTTCAAAAGAATTGTAAAATGGACGATCGAGCTCATGGAGTTTGACATCAATTATCGATCCCAGTCATCGATTAAAGCTCAAATATTGATAGATTTTATAGTAGAATGTACCATTCCAGATGATGCCAAGCTTGAACAGAATAAGATCGGTGCTCTGTTGTCGCAATCAAGTCTTTCCAAAGAGAGTGTCGACCTTTTCAAAGATTTTTGGACCCTGTACGTACGTGGATGGTTCGTCCAACTTCATTAGAGTAGGTGCGGGATTAGTCTTAGTCAGCTCCAAGGGAGTCATCGTCGAGTACGCGCTATGCTTCGAATTTTCTGCAACTAATAATGAGACCAAATAAGAAGCGCTGATCGTCGGGTTAAAAATAGTAAGAGAGTTAAAAATAGTAAGAGAGTTAAAAATAGTAAGAGAGTTAAAAATAGATCAACTTCAAGTTTACAGTGATTTTTAATTAGTGGTCGGCTATGTTAGTGGCAACTATGAAGCACGGAAGAAAAGTATGATGAAATACCTTGAGAAAGTAAAGAATTTGACTCTAGCTTTTGACAGTTTTGGCATTCGACAGATTTCGAGGGTAGAAAATATAAGAACCGATCTGCTCTCTAAGTTGGCCACTTCATTCTCAGTCGAACTATCCAAAGAAGTATTTTTTGAAACTCTAAAATATCCAAGCTCGGAGGAATCATAGTTCGTTATACAGACGGAGCTCGAGTTGAGCTGAATTGATCCATGGGTTGTCTACCTCAAAGAGGAAGTTCTTCCTCATGATCTGAAAGAAGCTCGAAAATTCAGGAATCAAGCCTTTCAGTACATTTTGTATGAGGGCAAGTTATATAAGAGGTTGTATTCGCTGCCGCTGCTGAGATGTCTCCGACCTTCAGAGACCGACTTCGTATTATGAAAAATATACGAAAAATTTTATGGAAGTCGTGTAGGAGCCAGATCCTTGTCATAAAAATTACTTCGATAAGGATAGTATTGGCCGACCTTGTACCATGATTCTATGAAATATGTCAGAAATTATGACCGCTGTCAGAAAAATGCAAACATACAAAGACAGCCGGCCTTTGAGCTTACTCCGCTAAGCGCACTTTGGCCATTTGCGTAGTGGAGAATGGACATATTTGGCCCTTTTTCGATGGCATTCGGGCAATGAAAGTTCCTCCTAATTGCGATCGACTACTTCACCAAATGGATCGAAGTCGAACCACTAGCAAAAATTACCGAGATCAAGGTACAGGACTTCATCTAAAAGTCTATAGTCTGTCAATTCAGTCTGCCCCAAATTCTCATAACAGATAATGGACGACAGTTCATTGGGATGAGGTTCGTCGAGTTCTGTGAAGACCTAAACATCTTCCACCATCTCACATCGATAGCTCACCCACAAGCAAATGGGGAAGTTGAAGTGATCAATCGGACTCTGCTGCAAGGCATCAAAATAAGACTCGATAGAGCAAAGAAAGCCTGGATGGACGAACTCTACCACGTCTTCTAGACTTACCGAACTACTCAAAGACTACCGACTGGAGAAACATCATTCGCCTTGGCCTTTGAAATGAAGACAGTCATTCCAATCGAACTTAAGCTCCTATTAGCATGGGTTGTCGCCTTCAACGAGCAGCATAATCCACAGGACCTCAGAGTCAGCCTCGATTTGCTGGAAAAAAAGAAAGAAAACCCAAGATCGAATGGCAGCCTACAGATGAAGGGTGGCTCGATACTATAACTCCAGAGTTAGAAGTAAAACGTTCAGAATGGAGGACTTAGTACTTCGGTGAGCCACCGTCTCTTAGCCTTAGAGTCAGAGAAAGCTTGCCCCAAATTGAAAAGATCCGTATGAAGTGGTGGAGGTCGTCTGGTCCAAAACTTATCATCTGAAGGAGCTCGGAGGAGCAATGCTTTCACGATCTTGGAACTCAGAAAATCTGAAAATATACTATCAGTAATTTTTCTTTAATAAAACTTCTTCATTTCAACATTATTATTTCTTGGTGTAAGAACTATGTGATGATAGGAAAGAAATAACCAAAAATGGTCATGTTAGAAACAGGAGGAGAACCTCATCCTAACATGAGCAGGATCGAAGACCTCATTCATTTTAGACGAGATGGAAGGAGAGGCTCTGACAACGACCCTTATGTGTCCCCATAGCCCATTAGGAATAAGAGAAGAATCTCGTTCTAATGTGAGCAAAGTCGAAGACCTCGTTCATCTTAGACGAGATGGAGGGAGAGGTCCTAACAACGGTCCTTATGTGTCCCCATAACCCATTAGGAACAGGAGAAGAAGCTCATCCTAATGTGAGTAAAGTTGAAGGACTCGTTCATTTTAGATGAGATGGAAGGAGAGGTCCTAATAATGGCCCTATGTGCCCTCACAGTCCGTTAGGAAGAAGAGAAGAACCTCGTCCTAACGTAAGCAAAGTCGAAGACCTCATTCATTTTAGACGAGATGGAGGAAGAGGCCCTGACAACGGTCCTATGTACCCCCATAATCCGTTAGGAATAGGAGAAGAACCTCATCCTAACGTGAGCAAAGTCGAAGATCTCGTTCATTTTAGATGGGATGAGAGGAAAGGCCTTGACAATGATCTTATTATGCCCAACAATGGTAGGAGATAAGATCTCCTTCAACCTCGGATGGAGAAAAGATCTCCTCCAAGCTTCAACTTCAACTTCAATCTTGGATGGAGATAAAATCTCCTCCGAGTCTGAACTTCAATTTTAACCTCAGTTGGAGATAAGATTTCTTCCTAAGCTTCAACCTCAATGGTGTAGAGCCCGAAAAAGGATTTCGGTAGTCATCTTTTTTATACTTCCTTCCTTCGAATTTCGAACTCGAGAGTGGGAGGACTATTGTTGGGGATAAATCTCATTCCCGCCGAAGTCCAACCTGATGCTTAGCCTAATGCAACCGATAATCACAGAAGAGCTTCGATAAAAAATTCTCCTTCAATCGACCAAACTCTTTCAGTGGTCAAACCTTAGCCAAACTCCTTCAGCCGGTCGAACTCTTCCAGCGGTCAAATCTTAATCGAACTCCTTCAGTCAATCGAACTCCTCAGCGGCTGAGCCTCAGTCGAACCTTTCTAGTGGCCAAACCTTAGTCGGACTCCTTCAGTCGGCCGAACTCTTCCAGCGACCAAATCTTAGTCGAACTCCTTCAGTCGGCCGAACTCTTCCAGCAACCAAATCTTAGTCGAACTCCTTCAGCCGATTGAACTTCTCAACGGTCAAGCCCCAACCAAACTCTTCCAGTGGCCGAACTCCTTCCAGATTTTTTTTTTAGTTCAGTTCCTCTAGGAGCCGAACTTTTTTCAGATTTTTTTTCAGTCGAATTTCTATAGGAGCCGAACTCCTTCTAAACTTCTCCTTCAGTCAAATTCTGCAATCGGTAATCACGGAAGGAGCCGAACTTCTTTCGGACTTCTCCTTTAGTCAAGTTTCTCCAGGAGCCAAATTTCTTCCGGACTTCTTCTTCAATCAAGTTCCTTCAGGAGCCGAACTCCTTCCAGACTTCTTCTTCAGTCGAATTTCTATAGGAGCCGAACTCCTTCCGATCTTCTCCTTCAGTCAAGTTCCTTCAGGTGCCAAACTTCTTCCAGACTTTTTCTTCTGTCAAGTTCCTTCAGGAGCCGAACTCTTTCTGGACCTCTCCTTCAATCGGATTCCCACAGGAGCCAAACTCCTCCTAGATTTCTCCTTCATTCGGATTTCTCTAGGAGCCGAACTTCTTCCGAATTTTTTTTTCAGTCTAATTCCTTCAAGAGCCAAACTTCTTTCAAACTTCTTCTTTAGTCGAATTTCTACATGAGCTGAACTCCTTCCGAAGTTCTCCTTCAGTCGGATTCCTTTAGTGGATTACTTTTAAAGTTCAACTAACATTCCTCCTAGATGATCCCCTCTAGCTGTATTTTTTTTAGGAGTTCGAACTCCTCTGAAATTGATGTATGTCAAAGCTCTTCACCATCCAACACCTTCTTCCTCCGAACTTCGACTATTAAATCTCAACGAACGACCACTTCATGGCAAAAGACACTACTCTCCATAACAAACTCTACGTGACTCCGAGCGGTCCACTACCGAATGGCTATATCACAATAACGGATACCTCTCTTCGTAACAAACTTCATGTGGCCCCGAGCGGTCTACTATCGGACGATTACGATAAACTCCATCTATAAAAAGAGATCCTCCAGATACATTTTCTCTAAGCTCTCTTCTCCTTCCTGAAATTCTGCTGAATTCTTTTCTAAGCACTCCATTTTTATTGACCAGAAGAACTGACTTGATTGTCGGAGAATTTTGTCGAAACCACCACCACCGACTCTGGACGGAACTTTATTTTGCAGGTCACCAGCGGTGATATTTTTTTTTTCAACTCCAGCTCAATCCGGCATCAACCAAATTCTGCACCAACAGTGCCCATCGGCATCTTCAACTAGAATGTGAACTAAGCTGTTATCCAGCTATTACCTACCACGCAGCCATGCAAGCAAGTAACTATATTTATAATTTTATAGAAAAATAGATATTTAATGAAAAATATATTAAAAAATATTATTAAAATATATAAATAACTAAAGGCTAAATTATTATAAAAATAAAATAAAGAAAAGAGGCCAATGGAGCAAGGGGACAAATAAAAGATGGGAAAGTGGAGGTAGGGGAAGCAAAGAGAAAAAGGAGAGGCTGCATAGATGTCTAATGCGCACATGTATGGGTAATGTCAAGGATGGGGTTGGATGGGACAAAAATCCTTTGCCGAGATTATAAGAGGAGGACATTATATGGTTATATGGTGAGCTCTCATGTGAGCTGATAAACGTCCATATCATAAACATAGAGTTAAAAGTAAGAAAAGAACAAATATTCACGCGGAAAAATCTAATGAAAGTGTGACGTATTTATTTTTTCCACTTCTTTTCGATTCCCATCTTGCCTTTCTCTTCTCCAACGCACTTACCTAACTCTGCTCTATACGAAATTAAGAGTTTTTTTTTTTCCTCCCATCTTTTTTTTCTTGCCATCAAATGTTGACATCCTAGATCTGCTCGAATCCAAAGTTTTTTGGCTCATTGCTAGTGGCTACCATCTCTTTGTATCATTGTTCTCACTCAACGAGGATGGTACCATCCTCGATAGACATAATTAATTCATTGTAGGAGGTTTCGAGGACATATCCAAGATCAAGTTGGCTTGGTCAAGTCTCAAAGAGACTAAGATGTGTACTAATTATTTAGTTGTGTATGAATTAGCAATCTACACTATGTATTACTTTAGTTTGATGTGCGTATTTTAATAACCGTGCATTGACAGGGCAATGACTGCATCCAAATGAATCATTGGGCGTGAATCAACATATTATAAGGCGGTTCATGCATGCATATGCTGTGCATCTTAGCAACAGAACAGTATTCTAGACCATGTATTATCTCATTCAGATGTATGTATTTTTTTTTTGGGTAGAAATTTAGATGTATGTATTAATATAACGTAAGATGCGTAACGAGAAAACGACATACGTGTATCAATGAATCGTTAGAAGGTGCGGAGTCGGAGAAAGGGTGGAAGAGGAGAGAGAGTATGAAAGAGGAAGATCGTTAGGCCACTCTTTTAATTTTTAATTGATGGCTAGTACGTACCAGGCTGGATGAGAAAAGAGTGATTAGAACTTTAAAATTGATGTAACTTGGTACGTGGCACGACCATAGGAACTCTTTTTTAATATGATATTCTGCAATGGCCTCATTTTGTCAGGGTGGGGTTGGGGCCGTGGGGACTGGGATTGTGCCGGGGGGAAGAATCGTGGCTGACCTTCGTAAAGCAGCAAATTCCAACAACACGATACAAAACAAAAACCATGCTCGCTCCCTGTCCCTCTGCTCCCGTCCTCGTTGAGAGAATCTCCCTCTCTCTCTCTCTCTCTCTCTCTCTCTCTCTCTCTCGTGGGGGTTGTCGCATCATAGCTTCAGCTTTAGCAAAAGTCAAATGGCTCATGGGACACGGAGAGAGAGAGAGAGAGAGAGAGAGGGTGATAAAATCCATAAGGGAGGAGGGGAAGGCCATGGGGCGAATAGAAAACCGAGCGGAAAAGAAATGGTTGGTGGAAAAAAGCCGTTAATTCCGACGTCTTTTTTTGTGGGTGTCGTTGAAGCGTTCGGCCTCTACCCAGCCATCTCTTCCATTGCACAGATCTCGATGCCACATCTCTTCTGTCAGTTCCTGCCGAGCGCTTTAGTAAATTTTCAACACCTCTATCATTCTAGACTCGTGATATCTCCTCCAATCAGCCTCGGAGAGCTACCTGAAGACCGACGCTGGTCCCTTCCTTTATAACTTTTAATATTATATAATAGAAAATGTTACATAACATCACCATATTATCTTTCTAGTTGCTCATCGAATGAGCTTTTTTTTTTTTTTTTTTACAGCACCATTCAAATATCTGTGTATCTGTAAAAATCTTATCAATGGAATAAATTTTACCAGCATCCAAATAGGCTTTTAGATTGCATTTCACCGCATACCACGCATGATGAACTTCAAAATTCTGTAATGCCATCCTATGAGTGGTGAAATTTAAACTGCATTCTAGGTGAATAGTGAAATCCCTGTGAAAAGTATTTAGCTCTTTATGAATTTACTCAGTCTTCTACCACGTTGGATGGATGATTGAGGTGGAAGACGTGAACACTTTATAGTCATTTATTTTTCATATTTATTTGTTTCAGTCTGGCTAACGATTTTAGACTATCAAGCAAGGAAAGCTTTTCCAGTGCTTGGATAGTCTGTGGCCACTACCGTACATGGCTGCATGTTGATTGGTTGAATCGGACAGTGCATGGAATGAGGACCATGCAATGGCTTCTCTCGTCTTGTGGTCCACGACCACCACCACATGGGGTGATCACTGGGAGGTCATCATGGTGGAGACCATAGAAGATTCAAACTGCTTCCTTGGCATCCAGCACCCCTTAGTTGTAACTGAGATGGAATACTCTCAAGTTTCGTGTACAACCACCATCTGAATCATTTACCACCAAGTTAGCAAGCACCTCCTTTCAACATTGATTCATCACAAGCATGATAGGGCAACCTTTTTGCGCAAAAATTTTGTCACTTACACATTTCTATATGTATAAACTTATTACCATCTTTTCCCAAACTGCGTCGATCGGTAACTGCTTTATAATCTTTCTGACAGTGTAATTCATATGATGGATCTAGATCTGTTGTGGATGTCTCCTCCCAAGTTCATATCATTGCCCTTTTTTGGCAGATGCTTTATCCTTAGCATAATGTTGTACTAGAGCTTGCATTCATGATAATATATACCTGTAATCCTAGTTTCAGTCCATCTCCATGTCATGTAACATATACCTATATGTCTGTCTACAGATTAGAATTATTATAATGGGATTATATAATGGTTTTAACTTTTAACAACCTTTGGTTGCATTTGTATTTCTAAGTTATTTAATTTTAGCGATATTTTATCTTAGAATATATTTTGTTTTCTTAACCTTGTAAGATGATTTAAAGTTCATCGTAACATGGTTATATGTTAATTCAGATGATATATTTTTGGTCTTTTCTTTCTACGTGCTGCACGATAATGATCTTCAATTATCGTAATAATGAGCTAAAGATCCAAGAAGAGCAATTATTTGTGAACAGTGGCATTATTGAAGCACGCCCCTCTCCTAAAGCCAAGAAAGATATCGAGTTTAGCAAAGGAGAGAGAGGTCCACGAATTATTTTTTCTTGTCCTTGCACCCATGACCATCCAGTGAGGAAAGCTGCACACAAACCTGATTAATGGATGATAGAGAATTGACATGATACATACAACACGTTGTTCGGTCTCACAGGCAAGTAGAAACTAACCAGACTAAGATTGGAATATCTCTAATTTATTTTATATAAAACTCAGATAGCTAGGATCCAGAAATGGATTCCACCTGATTACAAAGACGGAATCATTATGTGAGATCAATACATACACTTTCTTATATAACATGCGTCCTACAATTCAAATAGACAGAGGAAGCAGTCCTATCGTAATTAGCAATGCCTTTATGAGATATGAGATTAAAAAATATGTAAGAAGATTATCAAACCTCAACTTTTTGTAATGAGACTGACTAGAATCTTGAGGTATCCAAAACGGTATAGAGTTTTTCAAAAGGGAACAAAAAATAAAATCTAACAACTGGTTTTTTGGTATACAAATAGGAGAGATACATGTCATGCATTTCGTTCATAAATCGATCAGAGAATGGCAGTATAACTTCATTTTTTTTCAAAGCAGAGGTGCGTGCCAACATTTCTAAGATCTTGATATCTGATGGTGACTAAATCACCCTGATAAACCGAGAAAAGAAGTTGCTTGTACTACAAGGATATATGCATGGCCGGACACAACTGCAGCTTCCTCGTCACTTTCTCAACATGCAAATAAAGGCAGGAAAGTGGAGAAAGAGAGCCTAGTTTCAGATGCCCTAAAGCTCACTTAGCAAAAGCATGGTTCAGACTTAGGCTACAAAACTGGAATGCATGAACTTTTTTACATTCTAATTCATGAGGGTTGAGGAAGAAACCCAAAAGTAGTCTCGGTCTCAAGCATTTTGGACTAAATCAAGCAGTTAGCTCGTCCAAATGAAATTTATGAGTCAGCTTTTCTCTTCTCCTTTCTTGGTCAGTGATGAGAGTGTGACACGCGTAGGAAATTTTGGTCTACCAAACAGTTCTTGTGAAACTAGTTCATAAAACCCAAACAATACATCCAATAATAAAATATAATATTTTATCAATTTTGTTAATTTAAGTTATTATTTTTGGACTTTATTTTTTTGGGCAAATTACATGCACCACTATATTGAAGTTATATACAAAACCATGCCTTACCCATATTTATAATTAAGTTTTAAGAACCATCTATGGTCAATCTAATTACCAAGTCATCCCTGGTTGGCATCAATTAGGAGTCAATGACTTCCACCCTCCCCTCTCACATCAGAAGAACCATCTTTCCCCATCCATGGTTTTGCAGTCAAATCTGGCTACTCTTTAAACATGACACATTTTATGAATGGAAGGGAGGTTTGTGTGGACATGCTTATCACTAGCAAGTTAGTACGTAGGGATGCTTCAAACTCTGGAGGTCTTTTGTCGACCGATGCGTGCAATACTATTCAAAGCCAAAAGCTGGAGTTGGTCATCGGTGCAAAGGTGGTGATAGAATGCTTGACAAAATGTCTTAAAGGACCTAAGCGTGGAACACCAATTATAAGACCCTCACAGCCATTGGCTCCATTGAAAAGAGGAAAACCAAAAAGGCGAACGAGGTAACTCGTGCACCAGTACGTGGTGTATTGCACATGAGAGGAGCCGGAGATGGCTCCTGCTTGGCTTTCACAAAAGTGCACTCTTTTTACCTTGGGGAAGGAGAAAGGTTCTCTGAGCCCAAGCCATAACAAGGGACATATTCAAGTCTTAATAATAAATAATCATTGCATGGGTTTCTCTATGTGCTGATGAGAGGAAAGGAGTAACATTTTTCTGCTTTAGCTCTTTGTGTAACCTTTTTTTTTTTTTAAACTTGTTTTCCTGCCTAAGGCTTGCTGGTCAGCCTTGCAAGTGCAACACACACACCCTATTAATCCGCAAATCTGACCGTTAATAATTTAGGCTTGGTAATTAACCATAGGATTTTCTCTTCGAGGCATGTTATTTTAATTTGTGGTCATTGATGTTGATTAATGTGTGGTCCTATGTAGCCGGTAGCACATCAACGAAAGCACTGAAATCGTCAAAAACGTCATTATTTAGAATCATAGCAAGAACGTTAGAAAAACTAGAAAGGAAAGCTACAATCCCAGATCTGCAAGTTCTAAACATTCAGCAAGCTAAATGAGAACAGTCCAACCATCCTGGATTGGGTACGTATAGTCAATTTGTCTGCCCCCTCTGCACCGATGAAATCCTAAGTTTGAATGGTGATAAGCTGTTCTAGAATTTTTGAACCAATGTCGGTGTGACCAGGGAAGTGTTTGCAATGGGTCATGGTGGATTTCTAAGTCCTTGCACTGAAGCTAGCTTACAAGGCCTTCATTTTTCTTTTCCTTTTCTTTGGTTTCATTTCCATATGGCTACTTCATCTGAAGTAAACATTTATTTTTCAATATCTACTGAAAGTTAATTGTGATGCTTGCGTCTTTGTTAATACCCAAGGGCTAGCACCATTTCTCCACCAAAGCAATCTCTCTCTCTCTCTCTCTCTCTCTCTCTCTCTCTCTCTCTCTATATATATATATATATATATATATATATATATATCTGTTTCTGATTTTTTTTAAGATGGTAATTTAGTTGACGTGCCACTTTTTGGTCCACACAAAACAAATAGGTAGACTTTTTGGGTCTTATTGTTTCAGCTTATCCATACTTCAGGTTCATGTTGATGGATTGTTTAACCAACCCGGCTCATTGCCATCCCTATCTTCAGTACAGCTTGATTTAACTCTTGAAAGGAGGTTGATGATAGAAGCCATGGTACTTCACATTGCACAAGTTCCTGAATTCAAATCTGCAAAACTTAATCTCATCCTCTGTTCAGAATTGCAGAGCAAGGTGAATGATTTTAATGGGGACTTGGACAGTTCACAAATCCAATGAATGAACTCAGAAAGGGTATGGATGGAGCAAGTGACTGGCAGGGTTGAGATTATTCCAGAAATGTTCACTCACCAACAGGCAGGCACTGCTACATCTTCACGTCGTTTGTATTGTTTCATAAGTTCATCAATACATACAAAAAAAATCAAACATTGCCAAGGCTTCAGATTTGCACTTAAGTTGGTAGGACCAGACAGGCCAATTTTCTTGAATTCTTTATGATGTAATCACAGAAAAGCTAAACAAGGAGACAAGACCAAAGAGAGAAAAATATTACAAAGATTGATGTCATGATGAGAGGATATGATAGACCACCTAGCCAATTAGGCATCCATGACATCAAACTAAAGCTACAGAAGCACATGCAAAGCCCTTATTCATCACCACAAACCTATTGTATCAAAAATACTTGCAACCCTAAGTTTTCAATCTAAAGTTCACCAAAGTTTTGTGGTAGGTTAGGAATGATCGAGTCTCCGACCAACCATCTCCTTAATCTAATGGCTGTCGGGCGTTTTTCCCTGGATATTGACATCACAAGAAAGACCAACATGAATATGACCGAAGTTCTCAACTTTCAAGCTTAATAATGGCGATGTACACCATGATAGAACATCAACTGGCTTTAGTAGATCCTGCATGGTGTCAACAGGGTCTGTTATCTTATGCTACAACCCCAGTAGTGGGGAAAATCATATTACCAACCAGCATATGATCTCCATTTATTGTTCTGAGTGAAACTGTAACAGGTTCAAAGCAATGTAAAAGCTTGCAACAGAGTGGAGGGGGACCAGAAGTGAATGTCATCCTTCCTTTAGAAGATAATAAATTATGCTTTGTTCTTGAAATTTGTCTACTAATCTAGAATCATCTTCCTCATCCTTGATCTAAATTCTTTCCTCTTCTAATACTGTCACTGTGACAAGGACAATTTCACTATTAAAATACATCAAAATGTTGAGAGTACCAGCATCTCAAAGTTCACAACATTGTTCCTGATAGACAGACAAATATCAATCTTTCAATAGGTTAAATAAATGAAATTTACATCAAAACCAATACAATTCGACAATGACAAATAATGTCCCGTCATATGAATGGATCAATTACATATTAACCAACTTCCACCAGCAAGCAAGATGCAATAATTTATACAATTCATAGGAAATTGCACCCGCCGCAAAATCAACAGCCATTTAGGTTTAATTTTTGTTGACCAAAAACATAATAACCAGCTCTTGGTTCCAATAGTCGTTTTATGTTTAATCCGTAACTTATGGTTATGTATGTATAAAACAGACAAAGCTACATTTAAAAAAAAGGAAAAAAGAAGAAGAAAAAAATCTTACCATGTGGCTGACTGCATATAACACATATAACATCAATACACTTCAGGGGGCTCGTTGCACACCAGACAAGCTAAGCCAAACCATGGTGGAAGCTGTTCAGACTCACTTTGGTTATGCTTCCGGGATGTTCACAGCTTGTGCTTACACCATTGTTGGTCCGAAAATTCAGGTTTGGCTCATGAACCACATGAACAAGCTAATTACCGAGCCGAGCTTGGGCACATACTCATAAATCGAGTAGTGTTCAAAATAAGCTCATATATAAATCAAGTCTCAAATAGCAGCTTGAGCACCAGCTCCTTTTTCCAAAATAAATGAGCTTAAATAAGCTGACAAGCGAAGAGATGTTCATAAGTGGCATGGTTCATTTGGAACCTACCCACACTAATCCTAGAGTGCAATATGTCGAACCCACCTCTTCCTTGATCTATCTATGTTACAATGATTTTACCATTACAGCATCATATGTAGGTGTTTATATTCAATAACAGAACAGAATTATCTGTAATCAGCAGAAATTACAGGGACCTTTATACCCGTAAAAAAAAAAAAAAAGAGCATAAAAATCATAATCACTTTGCATTTATCATTCACCTGCCTTCCCATTATAAATTTGTGCAGCTTCAAACTCCTCTTTGCTCATGTGTAGCTTTCTCTACCTCTAAATTTCAACATGGACTCGTCACCATGGTCATAAATTTATATTACTGCACAAGGTCGGACAATCTCTATTGGCTCCAATTGCTCTTCGAGCTAATAGTGCATTACTCCATTTTGCTTCAAGCACACCTCCATCTTGTTATGATCTAGACAAGTTACACGAGTAAGTGATCATTCATAAAATCTCCTATGATTCACAGCCATACATTATGAAAGAAGTGCACAAACCACTGCTGTAACAATGCCCCTATGCTCTCCTATAACCTCCACTAATCTCTTGGGTTCTGTTGAAATAACAAACAGCTCCATCTAGAAGCATTTGTCCAGCATCTCTTTCTTTGGTGAAATAAAACATAATATAAACATTCTCACTCCAAATACATTATGAAAATAGAAAAAAGAACATAAACACTAATATATTCAGATTATGTGTTTCGAATTTTCAATGGTTAACGTGCACACGTAAGCGAGGTCAAAATCACAAACATTAGAAAGGCATCGAACATATCATAAAATGTTTAATAAAAGAAATCCATGGAGAAAAAGGAAAGGAGAATTATTTCCATATCATAATCACATGAGTGATGCTAGATTACATGCACATGTAGGTAATATTTCGTCAACTTGATTCTTGCACAACAAACTGCCCCATGAGTTTTGGACAACACCTTAACATTGGTTTCAACAGAAACCACGGGTAGCGTGTGATCCAATTCTGTACTGATTTACCACTGTTCTTGTCACAAAATTTGCATGGCATACAGGAACTGTTCAACCATACAATTGTGCATGAGGAAAATTTCTTGTTGGGACCACTTAGTTGAGTGCAACGAGAACCTAGAGGAGGACATGTAGTTATTTATAAGTAAGAGTGTGCAATGGCGAATTCCAGGACCCAAAATAAAGAAGAGATAAGAAAAACACACTCGTAGCAAGTGGTCTTCTAAAGAACAGGGAGGCCATGAGTAAGAGGATTTAGTTTTCTTGAAGAAGAGGGTGATGAAGGATAAAGAGGTTGCTATTTGAATAGAGGGCTTACAGCCTTTGATAGGAGAGCAAATGAAGAAGCCAGTGCCTCAATAAGAGCAGCCAAAGAGGAGCCTTTGTAGCATCCAACCCAGGATTCTTGGATGACTCTGGTTTTGTTGCAGTCAACAAATCAGCGACTAGAGGACAGGCAATAACTAGTGTATAGAACATTAACATAAAGGTAGAAGGTAAAGCATAAACAATAGTATGCCAATATTCTCTGGCATGTACAAGGCGTTGTGCTGCATCCTCAAACAAAACTCACAAACATACAATAGAATACGAATGAAGATGTCAACCGTAAGGACTAAAAAAAATAAAAGGTGAAAAAGAAGAAATATATGAAGAAAACCATAGAAAGATTGGAAATTCCCATACTTACATCTTGAAATTTACAGAAACCATCTTATGTTTCGAATGGACCATCCTGCTGATTATCTTGACAGGCATCAGTCTGTGAATTGTTGGGGACAATTGTAGGAGGTGACCACTGATCTGGGACCACAAGAAAATATGCAGACATGGCCTTCCTGAAACGCTTTTTGTATTGCTTTGGTGAAACCACTGTTGGAGACACATTCTTTGGCCCACCCAAAATTCCTGAAGCTTTCACCCATGTCTCTAGGTGTTTGTCCCACGTATACTGCCTCATGAAATCTATGATTCCCAGTACCAGTTCATGCTTCTCCTCGTCCACTCCAACCAGTAAAGAGTAATCCATTACATCTATAGACTGCAACATCATTAGTGATTTATGTATTAGACATTGATCACATTGATTTTTTAACAAGGAAGAAACCAGTAATACAGTTCAGCATGAGCGATAATTGTTAGTTCATTATAAACTACACAAAGTCAGAATATGGATATTTCCTAACATAATGAAATGGAGAAAAGAGGGAAGAAGAGCAGCTATAGCAAATTTTAGAATAACAAAAGGAAATACAAAGGAATGACTTTAATGTTCCAAAGGTGTAACTAAATTGGTTATGCCCCATACTGAAATGCCCTTTGAGCGATTTAAGGCAACGAGCCATGTTGTGAATCATGTTCCAGATATCTTAAAACAAATGTACATTGAAATTCCACTGAGTTAGATGGTTCCTATTGATGGTTCAAAACAGACCTTAATTTTGTTATTAAAAAGTATTGTTTGGTGATCACTTGACGCATAGAAATGAGTCTCTAAAACAATCAAAGATTTTGTTTACAAGCACTTTGTTGTCATATATCATTTTGAATGGGGCAGGTTACCGAGTTTAATGCCTCACCATGTAATTTACCAACAGGGCACAAACAAATTGATTATGCTCCTCCAAATAATTCGAGAGAATATAGAAATTTGAAGGAATAGACAAAATGTAACCCTACTTAGACGTTCAAATCAGATGGTTAAAAGTTGAGGGGAAAAAAAAATGGTATGAATCTGGTATGAATATTTCCCGAGAGAAATAATTATTCAGTCACAAAGTGCTCCAGCAATATTGCACTGCAGTCAGGAGTATAAATGAAGATTTAGAAAGCATGGGAAAGCTTTTTCAATAAAAGCAGTAACCACATTGATAATTTAACAAACATCAGGGTCAATTTCTCTACTCACTGCGAGGAAGGAAGTATCATTCCAAACAGCTCTTTCCAACAGCCGCTTTGCCTTGTTCCCCACAAAAATTGGAGAAGTTGGCATTGACTCAATTAAGTTTTGATCAAGGAGTACTTTATTGTTACCACTTGAATCTGGATTATAGCGTGACCTTGAAGATCCCTTTAAGTCATACAACCTTGTCAAATTTCGCCCAAACAAAAGATTCTCCATAACCAGCACATCCATCCTCAGTTCTTTTCCACCCTTCAGGTTCCTGGATGTAACCTGTATAAAGGTTTGAGCAAAGCAAGCAATTATATTTCCTAAAGCAATGGAGATAGGAAAATGGTGTATGAAACTAGCAAAACCAAGTTGCAAGAAAAGCTGGTAAGCAATTCCACTGGGATTGCAGAAAACAATGATGGAAGTTGAAAACACAGCTACATACTTTCACAAAAACATAAGCTTAGCAACATCATTTTTTTTTTTAGATTATTCAAGATTCATAGACCTGAAAACTTTGTTGAATACAACTAAACATCGCCATGCATGGTGAAACTTTATATGCTCAACATCTTTTTTATGGTCAATGCCATTTGTTTTATTGATAATGATTTTATTTGCTTCTAACCTAAGTATATGTACCTCCAAACAATTTCTTGTTTCTTAACTATCATCCCCACTCTGTCAGCTTCCTTCAACTTTGATTAGTTGTTGTAACTTCATCAAACACCTTGTTCTTATTTGGGTTGATCAAGGATTTAAGTAGCGTAGGCTAGTCACATGCTGGCCTGGTGCCAAGACAATACACACAATGCTACGCTAAGCAGGACAAATGCTTGGCAAACATGGCTGCATGCCGATATATATTGCTACATAGCCAATATTGCACCAGTGCCATTTGCCAGTAGGGCACTGACATAGTACATATCATGCATGCCATGCGCACTGGCCTTAGATCCATGGTGTTGATATCTCCACTCATCTCCCTATCTCATTTCTTCATTTCAATTTCATTTCCATTACTTGTTTATAAATCCAATCTTTGAGCTGTAAACACAAAATCATTCAATACAAAAGGAACAAGATCTCCTCAGAACTTCTTCATGAACATCTATTCTCAAACTAGAGATGGAGTGGTGCCTTATCCAACATTCAGAAGTTCTAAATGGCAAAGTAAGTAAATTATAGAAGCTCTAGAATATTGTGTTTGATTATGTATGTCCTGAACTGATTCAGCCATTGGATAAGATCAAGAAAACCTATCTAAAGTCGACAAAGGTGGAACTGATTCATGAATACAGCAATATTTGAAGTAAATACAGCTAACCAGCACATATTAATGAGATTTGTAGTGCCCCTCATGCAATATGAAGATTGTTCCTTCAAATTCTCAAATAATGATATATGATTGAAGTTGATGTATAAGCACCTGGTACTGTCCTATCTACTATCCTTCCAAAGATCTATAAGTTTAGTTCCATTCAATATCTAGGTATTTGTCTCCAAACTCTTTCATTAAACAAAAAGGAGAGTCAGGTTTCTCCATTTTTTGCAAGATGATTTACTGCAATAATAACTGACATGTTCTATTGCCACCTATCCAGATGAATGAGTTATGTAACTCCTGATCCATCATCTAATTTCTATCAAAGACTAGACGATAGACAATCATTCATTTTAAGAATTTTTGGTTCACTTTTCTGAGGTTTTAAAGCTCAACTATGATTTTGATTTTGGCAGTTCAGATTTTGGGGGTTGCACCTCCAATTTCAAAAGTTTCGATTTAAAAGAAATTGTACAGAGAGTGTGCCATATCATTTTATCATGGCAATATGGACCATATGATTGTCCAAATGTTTATGAGGAAAGAGTTTTCGGACAGGTAAACCGGTCTCGGAAACTTTGCCTTTCTCTAAATGACTTTGGAACACGATGTTGCAATATTTCCAGCTCATCTTAAAAGAGATAAATCCAAGTTTAATCTAGAGAACAAAATTGAAATGAAGAAACAAGGAAATGACAAAAGATTGACATACATAGTTCATTTTTACAATTAATTTGATCCTGTAAATTAGTTTAAGCCAACATTCTGAAATCAACCTTACTTTTCTACTGGTTTGGCCGAAAGCAGAACACTTTGATTTTGGAGTTTCAGGTGAAAGATCAAGCCATATTTTTCTACATATCATTCTTCCTAAGGTGTTCCTCACCATATTTCATATCCTTAAGAATCAGGACAAAAAGGAGTTAGATATGTGATTCTGCAAAGAAATAATTTTAAATATATGGAAGGAACTGTACAGTATGAGATACTTGATCTCTAGTACGCAACCAAGATCATCAATCAAACTTACAGGGCTACAACAGGATCCAAGAAACACAATCTACATGTTTGCTTCATCGCAAACTACTTTGCATCCCACTTCTTGAGTTTGAGTTAATTTCAAATTAGTGAGATCATAACAGATTATTTTTAAGCATGAAAAGCTGTAAATAAAATAAAAAATTTAATAACGAAATAACTAATAAAACAAACTAGATTGAAAGGAAAAACTTTAAGAAAATAAAAAATGAAAGTGAACAAGCTCAAAATAGCAGATACCTGATAAATACCCAGAATCTTAGCCAAGCATGTCGGACTTCTAGTGCCTATTGACTCTGAGAGGTATTTAAAATACTCTGGAGCAAACTTGATAAATGACTCTAGTTCAGTTTTTGTAACTTGTTTTATAATGAACCTATCATCCAATGATTTTGCGAAAAAGACATTGCTCTTGCCACCCTGTGCTCCCCATTTTTTACAACGACTGAGAGACCTTATGAAATCAAACTCTGATGGGCAGCAAGTTCTCCTTAAAGCATCAAAGTGTTTTGCATAATAACAGGTGACAGTATATTTCACTTTTCCAAGTGGGCCTTCATCTGCAAAAGAAACTTTAACATGCATTCCTTTCGTATAGATAAGTGGATCCAAAACTACAGAGCCCCTGCTCCCAGACAAAGACAAAATGCTATCCTCAACTGATCCAAAACTTTTATAAGGTTCGGAAGTAGTTTCATCAAATGACCGAGATAGGTGAAAATTTCCCGCATCATAGGGTGGCAACAAAGGTGAAGTTTCTGCACCATCTTTTGTTCGCTCCCGCTCATCTGAAATCTGAATATGATATTCAGGTGAGACAAGTGCATAAGAAATAATACTGGTTGGTTCGTCATCATAAATTGGGATGACTGTGTCATTGACTCCAACAGGAAGAAGAAACCTTGCCCCACCCTGACGCTCTAACTCTCGGAATAAAGGAACATAGACAGAATTATACTCATTGAGAGCATTAAATCTTGGAGTGCTTCCCAAATTCCTGTTAAAAGGACGATAGAAGTTCAGAAAAGGCACTCTAATCCAGATTGAGAAGTCCTCAGCACTGTCTCCCAACTTGGTGAGCAATGCAGAGGCAAAGGATTGAGAAATTTCAGCTCCAGTTCGTTCGTCAGAATCCTTCAAAACTGATGCTGCACCTGCAGCTTCAAAAGAATTTGATGAATCCAACAAGCTTGCATCAAAAAGGAAAGGACCATTTTCACCTGTCCACTTTGCATCAAAAGTGTCTGATAAATTTACCATAACTGGAAACTGCCCATCAGAGAGAGTTCGACGGCCAATAAGACCGGTTTCTAAAAGAACTGATTGTTCGCTTGCACCTGTGCTGGTAGAACGAAGTGCTTTGATTTGTTTCCCTTGAAAAGAATTCACTTCTATACATCTTCTTTGATGACTGGAATAATGAGTATGATGATCATTGATATCCTCCTGATGGTTAACTGCATTTGTGCCCCCATTAAGGAATTCATTGTTTGTGAAATTTCCAGGTGAAGTGTCTGAACTATTAAAGTCTTTTTGTGGCTTCAGTCCTAGATTCAGATCTGTCAGCTTCTCCTTGTCTCTCGTAATGAAACTGTTAAGAACTTCATCATTATCTGATTCGGCAGCAAATATCAACATTTGATCCCATAAATATGAATAAAAGATCAACTGCCTCTTTAGCTTATTAACCTCAAGAATATCAAAGACTGGTTGCCCCTTCCTCGCCTCCTTTTTCAGTACTCTATGCAGACAATCCTAAAATGAATCAACAATCTCAGTCAATATATGAATGCTGAGAAAAGAAATAAACTGAAACTTGAGAAGTGTGAGAACAGCATATCACCTCAAATTCAGCTCTCTCCTTCTCCAGAATTCCTTCAAGTTCAACAATGTGATGCCTTAATTCTGGTACTTTCATGCTACCATTAATACTCTTTTTCTCAGCAATTTGGTGTAAAGCATTTAGAATTTCATTGAACAAAAGTTCTGCCCCATCAGCCACCTGTTATACTGAAGTTATATTATTATCTGCTGAAAAATAAAGTCATAAAAACTGTCAAAAAGAGGTGAAAACATCTTTGTTTGGCATAAGCAACAGACCTCATTTGCCTCCTTCTGTATCCACTCCTGATGCATATAATTGAAATCAAGCTTGGGAGGAGGCAGGTATACAGAGTGAACATCAATTGATGCGTAACGGAAGCAAGCAACCATTTTTCCAAACCTGTCCACGTAAGAACAGAAAAGTCAGCATATGAGGCTGTAGTTGATGATCTGATGGATAAGGGAAAGAACGAAGAGTGAAGCATGAGGTACCCATAAAATCGGAGGCAGTCTCTGTGAAGAGAATGGCCACAGCTAGCTACCCTACTTGCAGCAGCATGATTTGAAAAGCTAAGCTCCAAGAATTTACCAAAAGATAAACCCCAAGCAGCATCAGACATCACAACCCTATGAGTTGCTGGAGGGAATCCACTATTACGAGGACACCGTAAGCACCTATGCCACATCCAGATCTTGCCATCTCGTTCTCCTTTCAAAAGAATTTCTGGAAGCTTTCTAACAGATATAGTCAGACTGCCCTGGTGATGCGTGTAACAATGAACATGAGCTTCTGAAGGCATATCACAAGAATGGCACCTATAATTCTGACATCAATAAAAGCTACCATCAGTAATACAGACAAACTGTTAACAAAAAGAAACATTAGCATAAAACCATAAAGGAGAGACAACCTGGTCAAAAAGATGGTCACGCAGATATCTGCCCAAAGGTTTGTCGAAGTTGCCATAGTACTTGATACGAAAGAGATGCGAGCGCTCACAAACAGTTCCTTTCCACACACAACGGGTTGATAGAGAAACCAAAATACTCTGATGATCAGAAGGAGAAGGTGGGAATTCTTCCTTTATCGATGTGTTGTCAGGCCTCTGGTCAATATCTTGACATAAAGTTGCCAAACTGGAGGAGCCAGCTTGCTTTTCTACCATATTACTGCTCATGATTTCAGTATCTGCCATTACACCAAACCTTTCTGAGGTCTCCAAACTATCATTACAGCTGCCCGGGACAACAGAGTCATGCTCAATTGCAGGGTCATCAGGTCTAAATGTTTCAGCGTTGTCACATTCTCCAAAGCAAACCTTATTTTTCTCTTTCATGGCATGATGTCCAGGTGAAAAATTTGAGACTACACCAGATGTAGATAAAGAAGATATGGATGGCCTACTTGTTGGTTCCACAACATGTTCAGCCTGGCTGTTGTTCCCCACAGAAAACCCTCGAGTATCAATAGATGATAAGCTACATGAAGAGGCAGAATCTGCCATTTGAGGGTTTTTGCTTTCAGCAGAATACAACGATGCCACCATTACCATATTTTCAGAATTCAGTAATGCTAGAGATGGATCTGATGTATGGGGTCTTTGAGCATTGCTATCAAGTTGGGGCTTGCCAGCAGCAGAGGCTGTGAATCCAGGTATTATGGAAATGGATCTGTCGATGCTAGAAGGTTTATCAGGCAGTGCGACAGTAATTGGAGACTTCAAGGGAAGTTCTGGTAGAGAGGCACCTTCATCTGCAAGAAAAGATGTTTCTAAAGCCAAGTGGTAGGCTGCAAAAACTCCATACTGGACTACATGTTTCACTTTCTTCAACTCATCAGTATTGGCACCTTTAAGCAAAATCTGTGGAAGTTAAAGACACCAGCTGCATAAGTCATCTAAACAGTTGAAGCATTTCAGTAAACTATTCATGTGCACATTGTAAATGGTAGTACAGATGGTGGTGATATTCCACATAAGATAATGAAATCCTACTCAATGCAAAGATCCTGGAAATATCAACCACATCCATATATACGAATATATGTGTACTTATGTAGATATGTATGATTCCAACAATAAAATTGGATTGAATGCACATAGAATATGTAAATCCTTCATCTATATTGGCCATAACATGGTATTTTAAAGAATCTAACTTTGCACATCCCATGCCAAATTTATGACCGGTATTCACATAATATGATATATGTTACGTCGAGGAATTGATTAAGAAAATAAGAAGCCTGGTCCAAAAGTCAGACCAACATATCTGGGAACGAGGCCCCATTTGACATTGTCGTAGGTGGTAGTGCTTTTGTATTCAGATCTTTGGGCCATAGTGCTTTCACTTCTAGAGTTTTTAATAAAAAGCTGCATGAACTTTGGTAACTACATTTCTGAAGTAATGTGGAATTTCAATATCTGTTTAGTAAACAAATTGCGAAAGTACCTTTAGTACCAAGAAATGACAATAAGGGCATTGTATAGTGCTTTTAAGTATCTAACTATTTTTACTATCAAAAATTGCTATTATAAAGTATTCTTCACAATTATTATAAAGTTTTGTTAATTTGTAAATTATTTTTTATATTTTAATATTAATAATAATATAAATAAAATCAAAATCCTAATTGCATGATTATGGCATAAAAGACACCAACTCAAATGATTATAGCAGTAAAAAGTATTTTAAAATAATTTAAAAAATTCAGCCCGAGTCTCTCAGTTGCCCCACACACACACACACAAAAAAAAAAAAAAAGAAAAGAAAAAGAAAAAGCTACACAACATATCTCTAGTAAAGCTTCTGCCCAAAAACTCTAAATTGGAGCTTTTTCCCAGGTAGACCTTTTTCAGCTTTTGGAGGAGCCAGAAAGCTGTTTCAAAAGTTTATTGAACAAACACCTTAAGTCATCCAAAAGAGCTTTTGGCTCTCCAGGAATTGCTCCTTGGCCCTCCAAGAGCAATGCCAAATGAGGCCTAAGTCTCATACTTTAAGAAGCAGCCTCTTTGCAGCACTTCCATAAAACATGAATGATCAGATTAAAATTTAAAGTGTCTTGCTAAATGACATTACAGAATATATATACCTGGCAACCTTATAGCTTAATAACTATTTTTAAACCAGAATCACCTAGGAACCGTCTAATCCAGGAAGCACCAAAAACTAAATTGCAGGTCCTGGTAATTTTGCTGCATAGATTGCAGGTAGATTGAATAACGATTTTGTTCCCCAACAAGGTTAATTTCAATTTTTCTCCATTATTCATTGATGATCAGAAAGAGATTTTGTAAGAAGCCTCTATGGAAGACAAGCAGGTGCAGATAAAAGCACCAGTATATAAGCCTAACAGACATTGATCATCTTT
The DNA here is from genome assembly GCA_006176705.1 of Cocos nucifera. NCBI lineage: Eukaryota > Viridiplantae > Streptophyta > Magnoliopsida > Arecales > Arecaceae > Cocos > Cocos nucifera. The sequence continues at coordinate 940,197 of QRFJ01000309.1, forward strand.
GGATGCTGAAAGTCTGCCTCATAATCCACCCAAATTTGTCACATCCAACTGAACCTCAAATAGAAGGTCAAAAACAAGCATGGAATCCCTGGAACGTATAAATGACTTACAGTGCAACCCAAGGGCTTCGGGCACCCTTCAAAAAACATCAAAGTCTTCATCATTTTCTTCCCCCCATGCCCTGCACCACCGTGTTCTTCAACAAACTTTTCCATGTGAAATAAATCGCAGTACCCCAGTTTCTGAGATGACAGATGGTCAATAGAAGGCACTATCTGCGCACCAGTGCAGCGGGCTATACGCTCCAAGAGAGGCCTCTTGATATTCAGAACAAGCGAAATGTTCTTTGCCAGAAGATAATCTTGGGCAAACCGAGACACTGATTTCTCCACCAAAAGGACATTGGGGTGGTGAGCACCAATCTTTGCAACTGCCATTTTCAAGTGATCCATTTCCTGAACAATATGTATAGCATGAGAATTAGCAACAAAACACGTGCAAACTCAATTGAAATAAAATTCATAACAGCTGACACACCTGCTGCAGCAAAGTATCAAAACTTGACAACAGATTTGTTACTCGCTGGTACTCAAGGGCCCCTCCAAGAATTAGAAAACGAGGTTTTTCTATTTTGGATGTCATGCGCCGGTGTGCCACATTCTTCTTACATACAACTCCTTTTACAACCATGCTACAAAAACAAGTGAAGTTGTTCAGCAAATCATATTGCTTAACAATATCGACAACATGACCACTTGATCTTTAACATATCCACAATTAAAACACCAGCAAATATCACTTAGAAATATTGGAAGCCAATTACTATATTGATCAATCAAGATTATCAGGAAACAAAAACGTGCCATCACAAAAGTCAGTAAAGTTGATATGGTACAAAATAAGCAGCAACAGAACATACAAGGTCATATTCCATCTAAGGAATTCAATATTATCAGGCACTCACCTTTCACTACGATTTCCACAGGCTAAGCACTTAACCTTCACGTACCCACCAGGATCCATTCCTCCTCCCTTGCTAGTATCTGGCTTAAGGAGAGTAGCTGCTTCCCATGATAAAGATGTAATTATTTCCAACCAACCTCCCTTATCATTTTCCTCCCCCACAGGAAGATTTTCAACCTGCAGTAGTTGAGATATCAAAGCCCTGAAATGTCCATCGACCACATTTTTCATTGCCTTCTTATGCTCTTCACTCGACCGATCTCTGCTCCGGTACTCACCACTGCTAAAGCTATTTGATGAGCGAAGATATCCCCACTCTCCAGAAGCATCTTCATCATCATCATCATATAGAACAGCCTCATTGTCATCTTCTTCATCTTCTGGATCAGGAGGAAGCCAAAGTAGTCCATTGTTCTCAAAGTCCACAGGCTCTGCATCTGCATTTTCCATTCCATAGATGGAAGCAGCATCACATTCATAGCTATTATCAGGTTCAGCTTCTTCCTCCATCTTATCAACGTCTAAGGCTGGATGAAATTCTGTGTTGTCGTGAAGTGGAGAACAGATCTCCTTGGCATCAATATTTTCTTCAGCAGGATGCTCTTCATTTGAATGGAAATCCTGGTCAACCTCATCAAACTCAACTTGGCCATAGAAGTCATCAGAATGCTGAAAACTTTGTGCTTCCAAATTAGAAGGGCATATACCATACACATCATCATTGTCACCACTCCTATAACAAAAAACAAATGACGCATGAATTATAACAAAACCTTGAAAACCTAAAGAAACCGGCTAAATTCAACCTTAGAAATTATTGTATGGACAATGCGGAAACAACATACTATAGAATAAGGAAGTATCATTAGCTACTGACAAGATCAAATTAGGTAGTGTCACTGGCTACAATTTGGAAAAACTTGAGATGGATAAAGATCAACAATAGAATAGATACCATAAATCAATATTAAAATAGAGTGTTGTAGAAGTGGCAGGACAAGGCAAAGGAACATTGGAGAACATAAAAATACACCACCAAAGTTCATAGTCAAGAAAAGTACAAGATCAAGCACTTAAAAGAAACATGATAGGATGAATTCATACATCCAGCCAAGTTTAAAGGAAGTTGGTGTCAAAGAATGAAGCAGGTATTCACTTCCTATAAAATTAGCTAACAACATTGAAGAGACATAGAATATTAACGGAACATGTCTCCTCCATTGAGCAGTCTTCCCTGGACACTCGCATCCAGCTCTAAAAGTCCATGTCGGACATGTACTTAAGTTTACATATCGGATACATGAATTCTTATGTTCTTTGATAGCCACTTTAAATATTGGAAGAGATTTGAAATCTTCCAAAATAAGTTTGATCCTCTAATTTGATATTAGGAATGAGTACCAGTTCCTTTATGAGATTTATTAAGGATGTAGATATTGAAACAACGATGCAAAATATTATTTTACTAATATCCTTAAGTTAATTGTTAAGTTTGATAATATCTTTTTTAACATTTTCTTTTTCATGTTTAAATAGATAATGTATAAAGGTACAAATATATAATTTAGTTATATTTATATGTTATCCTATGTGTTCCCAATATCTCTCTTTTTTTCCTCTTGCCAGGTCAAACAATTGGATGCGTGTTCCAATTCAATTCTCCTATCTGTGTCCATGCAACACTGCCCTTGTGACAAAAATGACACCTTATACCACCATTTAGCATGTGGTCTAAAGCAACTTCATATAAATTAGATAAGTTTGACTAATGAAAGAAGATATGTGCATTTTACATATTTTAAAATTCTGAATCAATCTTTGTACCTACTTGTGCATAGAGAAGATAGTTGGGCAAGACAAGATTATTATCGTCCATCACAAATATTGAAAAAAACATGCTATGCTTGACATGCAGGCATATCATATACATAAGACGCATATAATATCATAATAAACAGCAAAATTACATGATAGTATTGGTTCAAATGTATTTGTTTGACCCAATGCAGACCATGTGTCATCACAGAAAACCAAAGAATCAATCATACAAGGCAACAAAATTGGTGAGCTTATCAGCATGCTTGCCATATGGATATCAAGCATGACATGAGTTTTATTTTAAAAAATTGAAGGAAACAAAGCATGCAAGCACCAAATTACTAGCCAAAAGATAATTATACCTGTTCATAGAATAACTTAATTGAGTGGGTGGAGATGGATCTCTGATGTCCATGCCCCTTCCATATATTAGAGCATCTTGATTATCTGCAAAGGTTTCAGTGTTTGCAGAATGGCCAGGACTAGGGCCAGAACCATATGGAACATGCTGATAAGGTCCAGTTGAGTAGGAACAGATGGTTGTGGCTGTGCTGTTAACAGTCCCACTGGACTTGGTGCTAACCAAACTGGTTGTTGAAAGTGAAGGACTAATGATCGGACCATATGCTTGAACCCCATTATCAGCTACTGCTACTTCCTGCTCCCACTGTTTAAAACAAAAGTTACAAACTCGGATCCGCTCCCCCACTTCTCGGTGACTCTTTGGGTCATCAGACAAAACAGGGACTGAATTTGCAGTGCACCTTCCACAAAAAATACGCCCACAAAGACGGCAATGGTGTCTGCGGTTGAATATTGTGAATTGTGAATCACACTCATAACAAACTCTACAGCTGTGGTCGGGCATCCAAAAGTCCCTTGATACATTTGCAGGCTCAGACCGTCGAGGGATCAAGGACTTCAGGATGCCGACTATCTCGGAGAATGTCTTATCGGAGGTTTCCATCGATGACGGACCCTCCAAGTCCAAGTCATACTGAAATATTCATCTGATGCCAAAATTCGCTATTTTCACCCCTCGACACCCACGTCAACAAACAACAACAACATGGATACGACCAAGCAGAATCTGTATTATTCCTTCTTCGGAACCTTTCAAAAAGTGTGTGGCCAATTGGATGATCAAATACTAGTGCGGAATAATCTTACCTTTCTATGGAATCCTAAGGAATCCTGTCTTGAAATTCCATGAACCAACTGATTCTCACCAATAAACAACCAGCTATTCAATTGAAACATACAAAAAAAATAACTATGAAATCTTCCTGCTAAGTTTATAGCAGACATCAATAAAAACTCAGATCGAACCAATCTTAACAGAATATGACAGACTTCCCATATAATGGCAACAAACAGACAATCTCAATTCTCCCAAATATCCCCGACATTCTTACAATTCAAGGCAATCCAGATTCAAACTCTAGATCCATATGAATAGAAAACCCTGATTCCAGGGAATTCGACTGCCCTCAAGGCGCTTCCACAGCAAATGCTGGACCACGGAATTCTTAAATTGCCTCTAATTCAACCACCGGCATGAAATTACCCCTTCAAAAGAAGAAATACAGAATCAAAACTGGTCACCGGTTCTATTACCCATCTCAAACCCCAGTAACACAATAATCAAACAAACGCGGACACATCCCAAACAAACAGTTTTTTCCTCAGAAACCATCAAAACAAACAACAAGGCGACCGGAATCAAATTCCTGCTCAAGTTACCACCGTTCTTTCTACAAAAAACACCAAAAAAAATCGAATTCGACTGTCAACTCTCAGCCGGAATCCCTCCAACTGCCCCGGACGATTCAGGCCGCGAGAAAAGAAACCGCTAAAGACCCCATGGGCCTCGAAATTGCGGCAGATAAAACCATCATTGGATTAGGCTCTGAGGCCTATTAATCGATTCCAGAATCGATGGAGAGGCCCAAAAAGAGCGACTTTTTATGAAAGAAGAGGGAGGAAAACATCAACAGGCACCTGTAATCCCCCGCATTTCCTCCCTCGACGCGTCCCAGCGAATCGGAGAGCAGATTTGAGCCGAATCCACGCAAATTCAGAGAAATTATCCGGGAGAAAAGATCATAAACATCGAGCCTTTGATCCGTTCTCACTCTCCCCTCGCTCGTTCTTCCGCTTGTTTCTCGCGCTACCGCTGTCCCTCTGGAAGAAAAGGACAGCCTGAATAAAGAAGGGTAATAAATGGAATTGCAAGTTAGAGTGTTTGAATTCGACTTGGAGGTGAGCACGAGAGGTCAAGTTATTAAACGTGGGCCCCCCCGGTCTTTTGGGAAGTGATCACAAGTCCCACCGTTTCATGGATGGACCCCGCTTCAAAAGATCGAACCCGTGGATGATCGGCAGCTGCCTATCCAACGATCTGAAAAATAAAGAGGGACGGATTAATATAAATTTAGAAAAAGTTTGATAAAACAATGAAGTCTTCCTAATTAATACAAGGAGTAATTATCATATGTAATATCCTGTCAATTTTCAAATTAAGGAATTGGACATCCTATAGTTCATGCAAAATAATATATTTACAAGTATTGCTGCTCATACTTAGTGATATTAAGCATCTCGCATTGCACTTTCTCATTAAAATAATTTTTGACATTTATAGTTCTCCCTATTTTTTTAATTTATATAACTTGAATTTAATTTGTTGTTTAAGTCTAAGATTAAAAATAATGCATCTCTAAAAGTACTAAAGGCCTGATGGTCAAAGTTATGAAAATCGATATATTTTAAAATTATTTTTTTTCAAATGAAGTATTATAAGATGAAAGTAGTTTGTGTTTGATAAAATCATTTGATAACCATTTTTATTAATATTTGAGAAACAGTTTATATTTCATAAATTTTTTTAAAAAAAATATTTTTAACTATCAAATTATAAAAATATATATATAAAAATTTATTTTATAATTAATATTTATTTAAATAAATAAATAATTTTAAATATTCATTATGATTAATTTTAATCAAATTTTTATTTATTTTTTAATTAAAATATATAAAATAAAATAATAAAAAATATATTAAAATTTTAATCAATATAAATATAATTAAATCAAAGATAATACATATTAAATATTTTATATAATTTTTATATAATAATATATATGTATCAAAATATATCAAAATACATCATTCACTAAATAATGAGAGGGTTAGGTGAAAATAAATAGAAGATAGTTATAATAAATAATAATTTTGAGTAAGAATATTTTTATCTTAAAAAAATTAATTTTTTATTTCTACTTCTACTTTCAAGAAGAAGCTCTAATTTTTTTGCTTCCTCTCCGCAGTAGAAAAACTGCTTTTGATACTATCCAGAAGCAGATTATTTTTTAAAATAAATTTGATCAAATATTTTATTTTTTTAAAATAAATATTTTTTTAAAAAATAAACAACTTCTTCCTTCTTAAAAATTTGGCCAAATAGGTCATAAGTATTTATCAAGCTATACTAACTAAATAAAATATTTTTATAAATAATTAATAATATACATCACATATGCTCAGTGTACATGCATGTAGCTCCTGAACATACACGACGATAAAAAATATTCTAACTATATAAAAATCTAATTATGAATATTAAAAATCTAGAAAATTATTTTTGAGAATTTATAGTGATATATTTAATATCTAAAACTTATAATTAATTTTAGTTATATATTTAATAAAAATAAATATATTATTAATTAATAAGAAGGATAGCTGTATCAATGGTTGGTATAGCATAATCTGTCAATTATAAACATTTTTTTTAAATAATTGGGAATCAATAGGTTTAAACAAATAAATATTTTTATTGATATATATGGACTTGTTGTTAGTTTCAAAAATAGATTACTTAATGGACAAATCCTATCAACCCAGCCAATTATCTTATCATCAAATCTCAAAGAGCTCTCAAATTATATATATATATATATGTGTGTGTGTGCGTATTCCACTAGAATTTTAATTAGTATTTAAACAACCAATGCGATTTGCAGAATATTGCTAACCTAAACAAGATTAATGATCTTTTGGGGATATTTAGAGTCATTAATCATGGCTTCCTGGTTACTAAAAAAATAATTACAACCATAATTTAATAATTGCCGCTCCCAGAAATGATTTTTTTTTTTTTTTTTTTTGGTAAAGAGCCCCCATAAATGAGCTGGTGTGCAACTGCACGTACAGGAGAGCGATAACAATCCAGCAGTCGGTCATAATAGCATCCGACCGCGGCAGCTGTCCTCCATGTGTTCCGCCCTCCCTCCCTTCGGGAGATTATTCAGTTTCAAACGGTCAAACTTGGTAATAAATAAAATCGGTACAGTTCTTATCGAAAAGAAAAAAGAAAACTGGCACAGAGACTAAACAATGTACCCAGTTGAAGAACCTGGAGTAGAGTATTGTGGGGCCACGTAGCCAAAATCTAAATCCATCATCCATGGGCATGGTTCTTTCCTAGGTCCAAACGCTCCGTCCTTGTTTTTGCCAGTAACTTTATAAACGGTCGTAACATTGTAGGTAGGTGTCATGGGGAAAACGACGTATCTCAGAAGACCCAAACCGGTGAGTCCACCCCGTCACTTTATACCATGGAAGAATTGATGGAAGAGATGATCTGGACGGCTACTTCTGGTCTGCCGACTTATTTTTTGTTATTATTATTATTATTTAAAATAAAACAAGCATCATATTTTTAATTGATGTGACTTAGGAGTCCAAATGAGTATCTTCTAAATATAATAAAATGTTTAGCTTTGATGGGTAGCATGGTGGTTGCGCATAGGATTACGTGCACCTACCTAAGCCAAAGGATTAGGTAAGCAATGCATGGCAGTGATAATTAGTAGGGGGACACCGTGTTGGAGAAGAATGATGCTGGCACTGCAGAAGATTGTTAATGAAAAATCTATATAAAGAAAAAAAATGCACATGAAAATAATTTACCTTTTGTTTTCTAAAATATATGGTTTGTAAGTTAAATAGGTTGGGATGAGGAAAAAAAAAAAAAGTTAAAAAGAAACGAAGTGAGACTTATCTGTATTATAATTATTTGTATGTCAAAATATTTAATTGGATGATCTAAATTATAAATATTAAAAAAAAAGATATTGAATTATCTCAATAGATATAAAAATTATAAAAATAAAATAATTTTTTTTTTTAAATAAAATGGGTCAAAGCACAAATTAATTGAGAAATGACCATTCTACTCGGCGAGTTAAAAATTGATATAATTTTTTTTTATACATGATAAAAACCTATTCTACTCTTTTCATTGGGAAGATAGGAAAAAGTAGAACGCAAGTCCAGTTGAAACCTGACATGACAAAAAAAACATACAACTATTAGAATTTTGCTTTATAAAAAGGCACATGCTTTTTGTTAAAGCAAATTAGAAAAAAACAAAGGACTTTCGAAATCCAAAGGAAGTATTAGAGTCGATCTTCAAGACTAGAAGATCCATGGTTCTTGGAGTAGTATTGGCATATTCTTGTAATAAGATTTGAAGATGGCATGGCAAGACTTTGATGCTTAGGATTTCCATGAAATCGAGAATCATGGAAAGAAAACAAGTAGACAAGGATAAGGGAACAAGAATCAGACCGGCACCGACATTTTCTTGACTTCTTTTCTAGATTGCTGGGCAAGAAAAAGAAAATTAGCATGTTAGACGGCAAAACTAGGCGATGGGTCAGATTAACTGGCTCCTGCCAGATCCAAAGTCAATAATAGCTTAGGTAAAGAAAATTAATGGACGGGAAGTTATAGCAGGTGAGGTTTCCTTTTTCTCCTTTCAGTTAAGTTGGTTGCATCTTAAATAATTAGTTATTCTGATGATTCATATCACCGTAAGAAATGAACATATAAAGAAGGGGAACTAACTTGCTCAATAAGCTGTTCCTTGAGTCTTTGTTTTTTTAGGTGGTATTTTGGCGTGTTTACTTGTATTAGCAGGTTGTTTTGTAGTTGTGAACAATACTTACATTTCCTAATTGCAATGGTCGACCTGTTCTCTACCAAAAATAAAAATAAAAACTTCCTTAACGAGCCTTCCGTCTCAATCTAAGATTCCCAATGCACCATTGTATGTCTTTCACCATTCGAGTTGCTTATATATATACGCACACCCAAAAGATGGCAAATTATCATGGGTTACACCACGGGGGGAAAAAACTGCATGAAAGGTACTAAAAGCATCATTTCGGTACTTTTTAACGATCATTAACTATAAATTACGTCCACATGGATGATGGTTGAAATCTAATTGACCATGCATTTCCATGTCGATTATAAAGAAATCTTTCAAAGCATTTATTTATCTATTTTTGGTAAGAAGAAAGGTGTAAATAACAAAAAAAAAAAATAGTTCATGCGGAGCCTCCATATATACAAACATAACCAAAATAAGAGAAGGCCCGGTTTCAACATACAGAGAAGAACTAGGAAAATAAAATAAAATAAAATAATAATCCAAAACTGTACATTCCATCGTACGATAGAGTGAATTCAACATTATCCTGGCATTTTTGAGTGAGGAGTACAGCAACTCGGAAATACTGAGAAACAGCAAGATCTGATGCTCCATCCAAAGATGTATTGTGATAATAGCTAGGATTGTTCCCACTTTAGCGGCTGTGTTTGACCATGTATATGAATCATATAGCATCCATCCTAACAACGTGCTGCAAGAATGATAGCCCCAACATGTCGAAGCTATTGCAATTGATGTAGAATGATAATCTGTGCCACCGTACGTGATTATGATGCAAAAATTCTTGCAATCATCTTGCACAAGAAACAAAGCAGTAGCAGATAACAATGAGTACGACAAGAGTCTCAAGAATGATAGCTTTCAAAGCATTTGTTTAAGAAGCATCGGGAACATTTTTCATGGACGACACTTCTAAGCATTATCGGGTGAAACATTGGCACCTTGTCATTTTTCATTCTTGCACTCTTTTTCGAGTTCCGCTCTCTTCATGCTCAAAACTCTCCCTAGGCCCGACCTCCTACAACATTCTCAAGAAAGCGCTCCCGCCGGCACCGGCTCTTCCTCTCTCTTTTAGCTGCGATCCCAGGCTTGGAGCAACGGCAACGACGTCTCCTCAACCATCCAGATAGGAATGGGCAAAGTTCCGCTCTTGCTCTCGTTTCCTCTGCTTAAGGTCCAGCAAATAAATCTTTTCTATTCTTTCTTAGAATTGATTTGCGATTTCGCTTTCTTCCTACTTTAATGTGTGGCCTAATTTGCGTGTGATTGAGAATTATATACATATAATTACATATCAAGAAATTTTTGGGCTTTACGTGCATAGAAGCATTAGGAAAGTATTGTGATTTTTGAAAATTAGATTAATATTTTTGCATTTTGACAGTAATTTTTTCTATCAAATATTATTTCCGGTTCCTTAATACTTTAGAAAAATTTATAAAGCGGCGGAAAGCATCAAAAAAAAAAAGAAATTTTTTTTTTTACACCGCTGGCGATATAGCTTCATGGGCACTCAAGAGCCAATTTCTTTTTTTTTTTTTGGATACTGCAGCCCTACATGAGAGCTGCGAATAGTATCCATGGAGCTACATCACCCGTGAGGTATCGGAAGTATTTCTCTAAAATAAAATATGAAACAAAAATTGGGCCATTGATCATCATAACTTCCACGGCGTCATGATTGTTCAAAAGAGAATATCTCTCTTAAACTGGTAGCCTATTATATGACTTAATTAACAGGGGATTCATCCAAATTTAAGGCCATAAAAACGCTGGTAAGTGAGAAGTATTTAGATGGCCACTGTCAACTTGTTGTGTGCGTGCGTTGCGGTGGGCATAAACGTGTGTATCCTTTTAGCCATGAACGTTGAAATTGGTAGTAGGTGTTTAACTCCTTTCTTTACATCTTATTTGTAAATATAACCGTACCCATATTGCCTGGTTTTTATCAAGCAGCAAAAATAATGTCTGCAGTTGCTTGCTTGGCGAATTATAGGAGAATGAGTTTGACAAACGTTGCCTGCAGCACTTGAGCCAGAGACATCCCTAAAAATAGTAGCTTTCCAATCTTGGTAAAATTCAAAACATGATGTCTCTCACATCTCCTCCATTTTACTCCATTTAAGAAATATTATTAGATACCCAAACATCCTTGGAGACATCTATTACAAAGCAAATTCATATAATATTTATATCTCCCAATTTTTATCCACTTGAACAATATTATTCAAAACCCAATTATCTTTGATGACATTTACAAATTACACTGCTAACTAAGAGAGCAAATCAACTTGTTCAACTCAACATCTGAAGCCATGAAATTTTTGATCATCATGTTGAGTAATAAAACTTTGATAAATTTCAAAAGGAGCTATCCCATTCCAACACATATATCTATACATTAAAGTGCAACACGGTGATTTTCCTGCGCACCACGTGGTAGTCCAGTAGCTTATAGGTAAGCGATGGCATTGGAGTATCTTTTGTTGAGTAGATAAATAGATGTTGACAGAGTATACTCCAGAGAAGTTAAAAGGAAGGGAGACGGGACATCCGAGAGCATCGAAAAAGTTTGAAAGAAGGGCAGTAGAGAGTCAAAAAGATAACTTGCACGGAGAAGAAAGGTACGCACCCATTGATAATATAGCAGAGATGCAAGAGGGGTTTTTTCTATTTCGGACCGCATCGCATGCTTTTTTTTTTTTTAATTACAGGATATGGGATTAAAAAAAGAAATCTTGAAAGCTTTAATTTGAGTGAGAAAATTTGCTGGAAAAAAATCAAAAAGTATGGATGGCATGGTATGGATTGTCTTATCGATTTTTTTTTATCCTTTAGCCTATATATACATGGGAATGTTCGAACGTTCAAGCATGAGAATAGTTGAAAAGAAGAAGTGAGATCGAAAAAAAAAATTTTTGTGTGAATACATGTATTGCTAATTGCTATTTTTTTTGTTTGCATCAGGATTGAAGAAGTTGACAATAGAGTAAAAATCGGAAAAACATAGCTAGAGAAGGTGAATTCTCTCATCAATTTTTTTTTCTTCATTGTAATATCAAAAATGTTCTATTTTTTGTGAAGAATGTAGGAGGGTTGCTGACTATGTTTTGGCGGTCTTCAACTCCTTTATTCGTAAATATTATGTGAGAGAGTAAAGGGATGAAAAGTTGCTACCATGCTATGGTAGCCTTTCTCAAAGTCCATATGAAAGAAAAAAAGCAGCAGTTGCTATTGAGATCCGGGAGTCGTACAGTGAGTAGGAAAAGGGAGTGGAGGTTGGCACTACACTGCAGTTGCCTTCCCCACAGAAAAAATGGGTTCAGTGGATTTAAAGGTGGGTTGTGACTGGATCTGGACAAAACAATAAATAAGCTATATGGATCCGAGTTACCGGGTTAACGAGTGTCACAACCTGGGTCCAGTTAACCCTCTAGACTTAGTACTGTTGAGGGTTAGGGGCAGGTTAGGGTTAGGGTTAGGGTTAGGGGGCTAGTTAGGGTTAGGGTTAGGGGAGGATGCAGAGAAGGTTGGGCCGAAAAAGAATAGGAAAAAGAATTATGGTGGCCGAGAGAGGAACAGCAGGTGGGGGATGAATTTGGATGAAGAAAGAAAAAGAAAAAACGTACAAAAAAAAATTAGATTCTAGAAAAAAAAAAGGAGAGCTTAGATTAGAGAAGAGAGTGGTCAGAGCATATCTTTGGAGTGGAAAAAGATGGAATGAACTTTGGCATCAAGCCAGGACCTCACGGACGCCCATGTGCTCGCTACTCTCCTGGCTGCGGCCTCCCGTCGGTCTCAAGTTTGGATGAAGGAAGAAAAAAATGTAGAAAAATAAAAAATGTGATGATTGAATTTTAGAAAGAAGAAGTTAACTTATATTAAAGAAAAGAGGGGTCAAAACATATCTTTAGATCTCCTTCCTGCTCTTCTCTCTGCCTCCTCTTGGTGACCATGGATTGAGGGGATGAGCCAGCAGCGGTGTGGGGAGAGGCACTGAGGTGGAGGCAATGATGAGGATGAGCTACGGGGGCAAGGCATAGTAGTCGATCGAGCCCCAGAGGGTGGGGGGAGGAGAGGGGGGGAGGCATGGAGAGAGCTACGAGGTGGGGTCGGTGGCTAGTAGAACCCCGGGGGGGGGGGGTATGGAGGCGTGGTCGGCAGTCGCAGAGCTCCAAGGGGGGCGCAGCAAGAGGAGGGGGGGTGGAGGAGGGTTTTTGTTTCTTTTCCACAGTGGACTGCGCCCCGGGGGGGAGGGTGGTTGGGGCGGAGCTGGTGATCAGCGGAGCCCCATGAGGGGCACGGGGATGGTGAGATGGGGAAATGCGAAGAAGTGACAAGTATTCAAGAAAAAGGGGTGGCAGGATGTAGGGAGATGGCAGCGTCGGTTGGGAGGGATGGTGGTGGGGCAGAGGAGTCTAGAGTTGAGGGAAGGAGGCGGCCTATGGGTTGAGGGAAGGAGCCGATGGCGGTGTGGCATGAGAGAGAGCACAAGAAGAAAGAGGGAGAAGGGGGTGTGTGGGGTGAGGGAGAGCACAGGAGAAAAGAGGGAGGAGGGGGTGGGCCGGCCATGGGTGGAGAAGAGATAGCGATGGTGTGGGATGTGGGAGATGAATGAAAAGTAGATAGATTTAGGATTTAAATTAATCCTATTGCATAGAAAAAATATGGATTCTTATCTCATATATCAATTGGTTTATTATGAATTATGGAGACATAAGCATAAAATTTTTATCCTACTTAGTTGCATAGAAAAAATTATGGGGACTGCATATGTATTGTTAATTTTTTTTTTCTTTTTTTCTTTTTATGCTAATATATGCATAATTTTTCTATATAAAAAATAAATTTAAAAAAAAGATTTTTTTGTTCCTTCTCTTCTCCCATACATATGTACATGTATGTATGTATATACATATGTACATGTATGTATGTATATACATATGTACATGTATGTACACACACACACACACACACACACACACACACACACACATATATATATATATATATATATATATATATATATATATATATATATATATATATATATATATATATATATATATATATATATATGAATGTATGTGTGTATATATATTTAAAAATTTTATATTATTTTAAATTTTTCCTAGCTTATCCAATTAAAACACCTGTAAAAATGAATCCATAAATTGATGATTAATTTATTTTGTCTTTTTTTTTAATTTCAGTAAAGAAACTTTAGCTGCTAAGGATTGAAGGCTTCTCTATAAAAATTTTGTTTGTATAAATAAAAACCCGTTGCATAGCATGGGTCACATACTAGTATACATTAATGTACAATAGGAAAAAGTGTGCTATATGTACAGTTCATGGGCGGGTGGCACATAAGCCGCCTGCCATACGTTCAACATCAACCGATCATGAACTATTGTCCTCCATGAAATTTTGTTCACACCTCATCTTCACAGGGATCCCCTGCTTCTACTTCCCCAAGTCCATTGGCCACAGGTGATTCACTTTTCCTTCAGAAAAGCCATCAGCCATTACATCGATAATCAACTATTTTCAACGGCTGATTTCTCCAATAGGATGCTTCCTCTATAATTCGTAGTTTCAAGATTGAATATTGCCACATCGTAGGAAGTCTCTTGATCAAAACAAAATGATTTGGGCTCTGTACACCTGGCTTCTGATATGTTTTTGGCAGTGTCAGGAGCACCAAAATCAAGCTGCAGGTTCCCCTTGAGATCAATTGATGCAATTCTTGCATCTCGGAAGGGAGATAAGCATTTCTCCTTTGCAAACTGAATGCATGCTTCTTTAGATGCAGCAAGACAGGAAGCCACCTCACGCTCTTCACATTTCTCTCGCTCTGCAAAATCTGCTGCAGAGACTCCAAATAGAGTTTTCCACCATGGGGGTTTGCACTTGTTTGATGCACTGATCGAGCATCCAACACGAGCTCCAGCCTGTGAAATAGAATCCCATCACTGGTTCATAGTATCTTATAAGAACGTAAGCAAGAAGGTGTCAAGATTTGCAAGACATAGATTTATATGTCACATATAAGTTCTAAGCTTTCAATCTCATACCAACAAGATGGCTACAAAAGATGTAGCTAACAAACAACATGGCAGGCATTCATCATGATGCATCTATTTTGATATATGGGTCTGATATCATGTTCGTGGCTGGTTTGCCGTTATGCCCTAGTTCTGTGCAGTCCCTCTTCCAAGAAATGCAAATATAATGAAAATAAAGCCGAAAGACATACAACAAGACCTGCAGATGATAACAGATGATTATCACAAAAATTGCCAAACATTCTAAGTTTCTAACAGCAAAATATTACCCATACTAGACTAGTATATGATGTCAACTGATAATGAATATATTGATTAATTCAAAGTTTTAATGGTAATCAAAAGTTCAAAAATATCAAACATCTCTCGAGCAAAATTTAGGTAAACTTATAACAATTGAATTCCCAAAATCTCCATATATATGTAGTGCCACATAAATATATATAGTTCAATCAACTCATCAAAATGCTTTAAAAATCTGCACCAACGTTAACTGGTGAGAGAGTGCAGAACGCACAGGAATAAAAAAGGATAATAAGATAATATGTCATATGGCATTAAGTTGAACAAGATAATTGTTTCTCTAAATTTGTTATAATTACTGGTTTTACTGCTGATTTATTGAAAATATTAATCTGTCTTCTCAGATAAGGTGGAGTCCTTTGGTAAGTCTGGTTTAATTTACTCTCATAAAAGGAGGTGCCTGATGTTATACATCCATAAAAATAAAAAAAACTTCCATGTATTTAGATACCAAAGAGCCCAAATATTTGAAAAACATAAACCTGTCTAAAGTGAGGAAAAATAATTGCAGTATGCAATCAAAACGTGAGCCTATGCTTGGTCTCTTGCTGAAATCTTATCAACCCATACAGCATGACTTCCGACATTGCCAAACCAGGCTTCAATATCTGTGGAAGACTATAAATCATGGCTAATAAAACTCTGCATCCAATAGCTGATTTGTGCTCTTTGCTTCGTGCTGCCGCTAAACTTACTGCCTGGCAATACCACTGCCAGCCAGCTCGGCCAGCTGCATAAAAGTGAAATCCTACAGAATTCCAATTTAGAAACTAAAACTACGTGCAGATAAGCCACTAAGCATGGTATAAACAGGCAGGGAGAATATAAATCTGCAATATCATTTAAAAAAATAGCAAGCTATAATTAGATTTTCTTCCAGACTATCTTCTTTCCAAGGTTCCCAGAACTTTTGCGTCTCAAAATTCCTGTCTCATTTATATCTATTTGCATTTCTTTTTCTCTTGTTACTAGAGATGCAATTTCATCAACAATCTCACAACATTTTGGGCATGTCCACGTAGCGCAAGCTATAAGAAGTGCAAACTCTGAACAAAATACATAATTATTTCACCCAGAACAAAACTCCGAGCCGTATACATGATTAATTCGACCAGCATTGAATTGTGGAGCACTGTCAAACCTGGCTACAAAGCTCAGCAGCCGAGGGCTGGTTTGTGCTCTTTAATTTGCGCAGCTGTTTTAACTTACTGCCTGGCAACTCTACAGCCAGCCAGCTCGGCCAGCTGCTGAAACAGAACTTCAAATTACAACAAAAACAAAGCATCCTACAAAATATTAAGCTTTATCTCTATGTATGGAGAGTCTCTCTCCCATGCCTTCCGGTGGAATATCACCATACTAATGAAGCTAAGCTCAGTCCCATAGTTTTGTATTTGCTTAGTCCACATTCTATGGGCCTCTCAACCTCATATCCGACATCAACTCGCAAAGTAGCTCTTTCTAATTGCCCTCCATCGTAATGTTTTCAGCTTTATCTGACTCTTTAGATCTTCCAATAGATTTATGAAAAATATAGATTTATCTGACTTTTGAGTACGTGGAGACCCTTCGCACAGAAAAAGTCTTTTAATCGGAAAGTTAACGCCTGTGCGAAAAAAAGCACTCCGTAGAACATTCATGGGTTCAATCAAATGGATTCAGATAAAAAAGCCAGCGAGAATAGGCTATGTTGAAATAGCATATAATAAAAACTTAAAGGAATTGGAACCCTAGATCGATGTGGGGTTTAAGGAGAAAAGATGGAAACCGGTCCGATAAGGGAAAAAGGAAGGAACCTCGCATTGCTCGATGATTTTGGCTTCTGTGGCTCGAAAAGCGAACCGCCAGCTGCCGGCGTCTCGGAAGGCGAGGACGAAGGGTCCGGCCGAGGGGTCGTCGGAGAAGCCGGCCGGCACGGGGCCTCTCAGGAGAGGGAGCGGTGGATCGAAGGGGACGACGGTGGCAGAGGCCGAGAATTCCTCCAGATCGCTCCCCAGGATCGCCGCTTCCTCCTCCATTAGGGTTTTGCCGGGAACATGGTTGGGATTCTTTGACGTGCAGGGCCTCTAACGCTTTTAAGCCCTGACCTAGCACTTGCAGCTATACGACGAGAGTTAAAAAGTGGTATGTTTAACAGAAAACCCCTCATACTGCAGAAAATAAATGGTGGCCTCTATTGAATAAAATATTTCACCCATCTTTTGTTTCCGTATGTTATCATGCACACACAAAATTATACAAGATTATATTTGAATATTATATAAAAAATAATAAATAAAAAAATTATGCAAAATAACGCATAGATAATATTTAACTTTTCCATTTACGCTTTCATTGATAACATGTACTTGACAGTGTAGTAATTATTGTTGGAATGATGAACTGAAAAGTTAGAGACGGCTGATGATATTCTGATTTATCTTTATGAGTTTATTATAATTTTTATTTAATATATTTTTTAAATATAAATAATATTATTGATTGAATCACGTCGAACATGTTAATGACTGAATCTTGTATTAGATCAGACTTATCCTCGAGCTTTATAGAATATTTTATTTTTTTTAATTTTTTAAAATATATTTATACTAGATTAATATGAATATTTATTTATATAAAAAAAATTAAAAATTAATTTTTTATAATTTCTGTATGAGATTTTTATGTTACCACGGCACTACACTTTCTAATGAGATGGCAAGATCATTTAACTAAAAATAACAATAAAGATCATAGGCCATAATGATGTTGAATTTTGTCCTATTACTCAGCCGTGTAATATCAAATATTTTTTCATTGTTGCTGGACCTAACCTCAATCTCACCGGAATGTCTTTTTTTTTTTTTTTTTTTTACCTTCAATATTATTTTTTTGGTAGCATTATTTTTAATATTGTTAATAAATTCTATACTCACGAGTCGGGACCATGGATTGGGCAGCCAATAGTTGATAATACTTCAGGAGTAATTGTTGAGGGGGAAAAGGTGATTAATAAGAAAAATTCAATAAATAATATCGGTTGTGGAGGTGGAATGGTGATTGATATGGCAACGCAAAAGAAGGTGACACATAGAGTGGCCATCCATGGCCAATACATGGAGTGGCCGTCTAATCTATCATACATCGCTGCCTTACTGCAGTAGGATAGACTATCATTTATATGGATCTATGTTACTTTCTATTTTATTAAAAAAAAAAAAAACTCCAGCAATTCAACGTTTAGACCTAATCAACAGTTTTTTGTTGCTTCTAGTTTTTCTATTAGCTAGACCATTCTTGTTAACATATGACTTGCAAAAAATGGCAAGTCTTAAAATAGGTTGCGGTAGATTTGGAAGGCTTGCACACAAGTTTGAGTCACACTTGAGTTGCACTTAGATTCAAGACACATGGGTCACAAATCAAGACTCAATCTTAGCACGGGTCAAGGTTCGATAAGATCACACTAGCCGCACAAACCTTGTGGGGTGGGGGGGCTGGGGGTATTTGAGATATATGGAGAGATAAATAATTCTAATCATCCATTGATTACTTTGAGATTTGTATAGAATGATAAATAATCTAGATCAACCATACATCACTTTGAAATTTATGAAGATGGATCAATAATTATTATCCATTAGTTGCTTTGAGATTTGTGCAGATGGATAGATGATCCTAATAATGCACTGGTCAATTTTGAAATCTATGTAGGTGGATGAATATCTGGATCATCCTTAGTTTTTTTGAGATCAATATGGACAGATAAATATTTAGATCATCTATAGTTATTTTGAGATCTGTACAAGTGGATAAATATTTGAATCATTCATGGTTGTTTTGAGATCTGTGTAGATTGATAAATAATCCTGATCATCTACTGATCATTTTGAGATTAATATAGAAGGATGAATAATCTAAATCATCCATATGGTCACTTTGAGATTTGTGTAGATAGATAAATAATTTAGCTTATTTACTGGTCACTTTAAGATCTATGCAGGTAGATGGATGATCCTGATCATATACTAGTCACTTTGAGATCCATATGGCTCTATTTAAAGAGATCTTTGGTGTCTCTTTTTATGTGGAAGAGTGTGAAATAAGGGTGTGGGAAAAAAGATAGATTATTTTTGTGCATGGAGATTCTTTTGTAAAGCATCTTTATGAGGTCTTTGGCCTTTATTAATTTTTTTTGAATAAATTTATTTTTCTTTTTCAAATTATTTTTCATAATTATTTTTTCTCCTTATTCTTTGTAAATACTTTTTTTATATTTGGTGGTTGCTCTATATGTTGATCCGATTATACTATAGTTGATTCTAAAGAGTTCTATGTTGAACTATCCAAGATCTGAATGTTTTCCATCAAGATTTAGTCAGCTATGAGGATAAAAAGCTGACTAATATTGAAGTAGTTTTAGAGATCAAGCAGTAAGAAGATATATTTGATTGAAATGATTCTTATTATGCTTTGATGGTTAACAAGGTTTTTGGTGTATCAATTAATTTTAAAACTACTCTAAAGTTTGGGCTGGTAGAAGACTTAAATGCATGAAGATTTGATTCCACGTGTAGAAGCTAACTATGTTCAAATACTTGAAACTCCTCAAGTAGAGATGGATATGGCCAAAGTTTTATTTTTGATTATTTGCAAGTAATGATTGGTGCACCACTGATAAGAAGTAAATATAATTGAACACTTGATGTTTATTGGGATAAGCTAGATATTCAATGAAATTTCGATATTGGAACCATAGAGTCAATGCTGAAAGAAAATGTTGCAAGATATCATCATTTTTGACATATGCATTGAAGAGTATAAGCTAATGAAGTAATTGTTGTTCGAGCCAATAAAGGAGTTCTACTATTTAATTGTTAGTTTGATAAACTGTTATATATTGTTGCTACCATGGTGATGATGGTAGTGTTTTATGACATCAATAAATTTAGTATTGTAGGCATGAATTTTTCAATGAAAAAACATATTGAGATTCATTGCCAAGTCCTTCAAATAAGATTATATTTTTAATTGGTCATTAGTTTTAGGACTTTACTTAATTATTCCTTATATATTCTATTTTAAATAGGATTCTATTTTTAGAGTTATTCTAGTTAGTTTAGAGTTTATGTTTTAGTAGATTTTTGGTTTTTAAGTTTAGGTACTGGGTTAAACATTGATTTCATCCGTATGATGCTCTATTTATAGAGACATTTAGTGTCTCCTTTGTATGTGGAAGAGTGTAGAACAAGGTGTGGGAAGAAAGAAAGAAGAAATGTTATTTTTATATATGAAGATTCTTTCGAGAGACTTCTTTGTGAAGTTTTGGTTTTTATTCTTCTATAAATAAATTTATTTTTCTTCTAATTTTTTTCATAACTATTTTTTCTCATGATTCTTCATAAATAAATAAATAAATAAATATATATATATATATATATATATATATATATATATATATATATATATATATATTTATTTTGATATTTGTAGCATCGATTTACTTCAAATAATATGTCATTATATTAATTATTAAAAAAAATATAAATATCATCTTTTTTATGTATGTCTTCTTTTGGCACGAAGTTTTCGGATCTAGAGAGATTTGATTTAGTTTCTACTTGGATATTAGTTTGGTCGATACCTTCGGCCATCTACTTAACATCTTTGATGGGATTATTGATAACTGGGCATCTCAAAGCATCAATAGTTTTTCCCATAGCTCCAGGGATTGGACCTGCGAGGTCAATTTGAAGATATTGATGCGGTGCTCTCGTCAAATTAATTTTGCAGATTTTATATTTTAATAATGGCTTCCATATAAAGTCACGGTACTAATGGGTCTGCTCCATAAAAAAATGATAGATAATTATAGCCTATCATTATTAATTTTTTTTAATAATAAATATTTTTTTAAAATTTTTTTTAATATTTTATTTTATTTTATTTATTTATTATTTTATAAAATAATATTTTATTATTTTTTTCTTTCTTTCTGTTCTCATACTTTCTTCGTGTCCATCGGTGCCGCCACCCTCCCATCGCCCCACCACGACTCTCCTTCTCTCTTGATAAATGCCAATCCCGATTGCAACATTGTCCCCTCTTCTTCTCATACTCTTTTCATGCCCGTCGGTAATGCCCCATCACTACTTTCCTTCTCTCTCGATAAACACCAATCTCAATCGCACTCCTTGGTCCTCCTACCGGTACCGCCACCTTAGGTGCCACTACTGCCCCTCCTTTCTCCTTCCTTACCTCCTACCTGCCCCCTTCCTACCACTACCAACATCTCCCATTCCAGCCATCCTCCTTCGCCTGCCCCCCTTCATGTGCTCTTACCTTTTGAATTCTGCTCGTGCCACTAGTCCATGGCCCAGTAAGAGGGCCGATCTCTGGCAGCATTGCTGATAGTGAATGCTGCGCAGGCCTCATAGTTGTGGACCTTCTTATAATCATGAAGGAGGTTGCCCCACTTGTCATTGCACTGATTTTGGTTCTAGAGGCAGATGTTGTTCTAGCAATAGTTCTCGACCCACTTCCACCATTGCTCCATGGAGCGGGGGGCGACATCGCCGAATGAAGAACCACTGCCACCAACGCGGCACTCGTTGTCGAGGCACTTTGCGGTTATTAGAATGAGGGTCTCATTGAGGGTCTAGTTTTTCTTTCGATAGTCACGGGCTAGGGCAGCGAAGGAGGAAGACGAAGAGTACGCCGGCCATGGGTGGTGATGGGGGTGGTGGGCGTGTTTCAGAAGTTTTAAGGGGATGGTGTTGGAGGAAAGAAGGAAGATTTTTAAAAAATAGTAAAATTTTATTTTTAAAATTATCTAACTAAAAGAGTGCAGGAGAAGAAAAAAAAAGATTTTTTAAAAATATTATTTTAAAAATAAATATTTTTTAATAAAAATATTTATTTTAAAATAATATTAAAAAATTATTTTAAAAATTATTTAATTTTTTAAAAATTAATAATTTATTATTATTTTAAAAATCTATTTTAAACCTCCGTGGCTCTTTGCCGAACACCCACACCCCCTTTCGGTGCCACTCGCGGCTCCTTTACCCCCACCCATGCATTTTTCAAAATGATTTTTTAAAAATAATATTTTTTATTATTTTAATTTTTTTTAATTTCTTTCTTCTTCTCTTGTGGCTTCATGCCGAGCACCCACCTTTCCTCCGACGCCACGTGCCACTCCTCCACCCAGCCGCTGCTCCTCCACGCCCACCCATCGCTCCTCTGCACGATCTTCCTCCTCAGAATTTAAAAAATAATTTTGAAATAAAAGAGAAGAAAGAAAAAATAGATTTTTAAAATAATAGTAAAATATTATTTTTAATTAAAAAATACTTAAAAATAAGAATAAAATAAAAAATAAAATAAAATAAAATATTTAAAAATATTTAATTAAAATTTTAAAATAATGATAAAATATTATTTTTAAAAAAATAAATTTTAAAAAAAATATGGATGGGCATTAAGCAGTGGCAATCGTATGGAGGAGCCGTGGGTGATGCCGATGGGGATGTCTGGGTATTTGGTGCAAAGCCACGAACGAAAAAGTCGTGAGTGGTAACGGAGGGGGTGTGGATATTCAATGCGGATCCATAGAAGGAGAAGAATGAAACGAAAAAAATATATTTTTAAAATAATAATAAATTATTTTTAAAAAATAATTTAAAAAATATATGGATGGATGTGGAGGAGCTGCGAGTGGTGTCGGAGGGGGGTGTGGGTGTTCGGCACAGAGCCATTGGAGGAGAAGGATGAAATAATTTTTTTTTTTTTTAAAATAATAATAATAATATTTTAAATTATTTTAAAATAATAATAAAAAAGAAAAAAATGCTTAAGGTCGAAGTTTCTCAAGTGCACTGCTCGACGGGTGATTTGGAGTTGGAAGATGCTTATTTTTTGAATTATTTTTAAAATTAATATTTTAAAAAATTATTATTATTTTAATTTTTTCTTTTAGAAAATAATTTTCAGTGCCTTTTTAAAAATTTTTTCTTAAAATTCAAATATTTTATTATTATTATTATTATTATTTTTTGGGGTTTTTTCTTCTCCTTCGTGCACCCCCTTGACCCCTCGCATGCCAACCACTGCTCTGCGTACCTCCCCTACCCTCCTCGCATGCTAGTGGTCCCTCCTCACCATGCATGCCTTGCACCATACCTCCCTCTACCGATGGGTTCTTCGTGCCCACCCCCCTTTGGCACCACCCACGGCTTGTCCGTTGGCCGCTCCTCCGTGCCCCCCCCTCCGACTTCTCTATGCCACCCCTCGCCAGGCCCCAAACCCCATCCCCTCTTTTCATGATGGGTTTTCTTCCTTTTCCTCTGCACACCACCCTCGAACACCTTGTATGTTGGTCGTTGCTCCATGCACCCCTCGGCCCCTCGCATGCTGGCAATCCCTCCCCACCCTGCATTCTTGTGGATCTTTTGTCCATATCATGCACCCCTACTTATGGGTTTTCTGCGTCCACCCTCCTTCAACACCATCACTACTTATGGGTTTTCTGCATCCACCCTCCTTCGACACCACCCACAGCTTATCTGTCCGCACCTATCCTCCTCCAGCACCACTTGCGGCTCATCCGCCCACCACCTGCCATTCCTCCGTGCCTCCCCGAGTGCCGCCCTCTTCTCCCGCAACTTCTCTATACTTCTCTGTACAATAAAAATTATCTAAATATATATATATATATATATATATATATATATATATATATATAGATGGTGCTAACTATCCTCCGAGATCCCCGAGATTACTTTCTTTATTTGATTTTTTTCGGCAACGTGCCTCAGATCTATACCATTGAAGGATGAGGTGCATCTGTAGCAGTCTGTGTGCCATACTCACCGCATGGATCCATGTTTCTTTAGATAATATTCGACAATCTAAATAGGATTACGGTGATCTAATATCATTAATTATTTAAATATATATATATATATATATATATATATATATATATATATATATAATATATATATATATATATATATATATATATAATAATTTTTAGTAAAAAAATATTATGGTAGGAGTATTGTGATGTTACCGGCTTAAAAAGTCAAAATCATTCCAAAATGTCATGTATTGAGCTCATAAATATTTTATTATTATTATTATTATTTTAACGAAGCTTCCCGACCCTTTCTATTATTTTTTTTCTTCGAAGCTTCTCAACCCTCTGGATGCCCATCTCCTCCCTGCTCTCCTCCTGCCACCTCCCACCGGTCTCCACCATCACCGTCCTCCCCATCGTCACTGGCATCGGTGTTGGCCATCCCTTTCGATCTCCCTCAGATGCTTTTCTTCCCACAGATCTCCCTTTATGCAAGTACGCGGCCATAAAGGGAACAAAGAGAACGGGGATCGGAACTCAGAAGTCTCCCTTCCCTGAGGTTTTCTCCGCCGCCGCTCGATCTAGGGTTAGGGTTTTTGGGTGGGGATGCCGCAGGGGAGGCAGCAGATGGGGACAGTGAAGTGGTTCAACTGGGTGAAGGGCTTCGGCTTCATTGCCCCCGACACAAGCGGCTAGGACCTCTTCGTCCATCAGACCTCCATCCGCTCTGATGGCTTCCGCACCCTCACCGAGGGCGACGCCGTCGAGTTCGCTATCGAGCACGGCGACGATAGTCGCTCCAAGGCCGTCGACGTCACAAGCCCCCACGGATCTGCCATCTCCTCCTATGGTGGAGGCGGAGGGAGGGAATAATCTGGCGGCAGAGGCAGGGGGAGCGAAGGATATGGCGGCGGAGGGTATGGTGGGGGTTATGGAGGCAGCGGCGTCGGCGACGGTGGGTACGGGAGAGGGTGGAGGAGTGGAGGGAGAGGCGGGAGGATGGGCGGCGGTGGAGCATATGGCGGTGCCATAATTAATTTTTTTTTGCCTTTTTTTCAGATAACAGCCCTTCAATGGTTCATGTATCAAATTTTCAAACGTTTAAATTAATTAATTTAAGGCAAAAAAATGAATAATTTAAATGGTCTTCCTTTTTAATTTCCATTGAATTTCTCCGCCCATGTCCATCAAATTCGGCAGGCGGAAGGTGTCCTTCGACCTTCTTGCTAGCATAGCTCCGGCAATGACTGCAGCCTCTCCCTCCAGCCGGCCTCCGATCCCTTCCTCTCGAACGGCAGTGAGGATGGCCGCTCGACCCACTGGAAGCAGAATTCCAAGGCATCAAAAAAAAAAAAAAAAAGTTGGCCGAGAGAGCGGTGGTGGCCGAGGATCCAGCAGGATTGGATCGTCAGACGCCATCCTTGGCTGAGAATGGGATGGGGTTCGGCATCTCGAAGAACAGATCGGTGGTGGAGAGGTGCTGGAAAGCTCCTAAGTGAGCTTTGTTTCTTATGTGGAATTGAGGCAGAGGAACGTGAACGGGAGTGTTGGGGATGAGCCGGGGGACGAGGAGACCAGCACCAGGGAGAGTTCTGTAGGACAATGAAGGCTGGAATCTAAAGGTAATATCAGTAAGATGACGAGCAAGGGATCCTTGGATTGAAATCGGGTAATGGCGGAAGATCCAAGAATGTTAGGAGGTAGATGCTCAGCCTGTTAAATTATTTATTTATTTTAATTTAAAAAATTCTTACAATATCAATCAGTTATTATATGATCACTCGATATGATAAAATTTTAGGTCTTATGTGCAATAGCTATGCTTATTGATTGCATATAATAATTGAGCACCAAAAGAGTTTTGTAGTGCCATCTGATGGCAGTTCGGAACTGAAAAATTCTTAGAATATTTAGTTATGCATGTCAACTCGTATGATTAAGGTACATGCTTAGATATACTTGATTTGTTATTTGAGGGATCATGACGCACTTATGGGTTGTATAGCCGTGGGGTTGAAAATGAGTTAGACATGGATTGGATGGCAATGTATATATACTTCTATCTTTCTATTTGGCAAATATGAATGCGAGTACAAAATTAAAATTTGATAATATAAATATAAATGCAGAAGTATGCAGGAAACTTATATTTTAGTAACTGAACATAAATTTATAAGCCTCCCCCCAGCCTGCCCCAATGCATTCTTTTATTATTTTTCTAAAATAATAAATAATTTGTACTAAAAAACAAATGGGATATAATTATATTTAATTAATCATTTGACTTTTTAGTAGATTATAATTTTGCTAAGTTACATTGACTGTTAAGATTGCAGTCGACCAAATCAAAGATATCATCGTATGGAAAGAAAATTAAATTAAAGATATATTAATGTCTTCTCTTATTTTTCTTCATAGTTTCTGATAGTTAATTTAGAGTAAGAAAGCAGTAGAGTCAAATATCTATGTATGGATCAATTATCTCTGTATCCGTTGAGATTGTCAGATTGCCTAAGAGAGGCTAGGTGGCAGGCCTTTGGTATGGCCTAGGCAGTGTGAAGGTAGCTCATAGAGGAAAACATTTCAAGTTTTTATATGCATGCCTTCAATTACATACATAAGCATGTACATATATTATATATGCACTTCTTTTCACCATATATGATATTATAAAACTTACTTTTTGTGCTTAAAAAAAACATCAAGATCCACAGGAAGAAAGAAAACAATAATAGTTTTACTGTCACTGCGGCAGATAAGTTGCAGGATCATAAATAGATATTGGAGTATTGAAGTATTGGAGTGTTGTCAACTCAGCTTTTTAAATGAGTTTTATTGTGCCATCTGAAAAGAATACCTCTTTAGTGCAACTACTTAATATGATACAATCAATATGTTTTATTAATGGAATATAATTGCATCTAATTAAGCACTTGACTTTTTAGTAGATTATAATTTTGCTAAGTTATATTGACTATTAAGGTTGCAATCGACCAAATCAAAGATATCATCATATGGAAAGAAAATTAAGGTGATGTTTGGTACCATTTCTTATTTTTAGTTTTTTATTTTTTTTAAAAAAAATTATTTCTACTTTTTTGTAATGTGTTTTTTAAAATTTGTTTAAAAACAAAAAAGGATAACAAGAAATAGATCTGTTAACCGCTGTGCTAGGATCGGCAAGCTGCCTCGACGAGCTTGCCGAACTTGATGGTGAAGCTTTAATGGCACGCTCTGCGACCTCTGCCTAGCTTCGATGCCCCCACCTGCCAAGTCGAAGGAAGTCTCTTTTCTATGCATCGATGCCTCGAGGGTGTCGATGTTGTCGCAAGTGATGTCTCCAGCCTCTTTGTTTGACTTTCAAATGCAGATCTTGGGAAAGTTCTTCTCGATGATGATGGCGGCGCTCACCCTCCCTAACGCTCCATCTACGGACGACCTCTTCCTCGACGTCGGGAACAGTGGTGGCGACAGCAATGCATCATCCAACGGCAACAAGGGGCTCCTCCCGCCAACGATCTTCTTTGGTCCACAGATAATGGAAGCCTCCTTGCGGGAGCCCAGATCTTCAAGAAATGCTTCGAATCGGAGGTGGAGGAGCTCCAGCGGCGACGGCGGCGGCGGTGTTGTTTTAGTATTCCTTCTGATCCTATTCCAATCCAATCTATGTCCCTGAGAAGAGCATGAGAGAGAGAGTATGGGGAGGGAGGAGAAAAGAGAGGTATTTGAGAGGAAGAAGGAAAGATGTTCTTGAGTGTGGAAAAAAAATCTAAAAATCTAAAACCACTTTTTAGCGTTTAGAAAAATAGCTAACCTATTTTTTTAATGTTATATTAATTAAAAATACTACTCCAACCTAAACACGTTTATTATTTTTTTTAGAAAAAAATAAAAAATCAAAAACCACAATGATACCAAATGCCACCTAAATTAAAGACATATTGATGTTTTCTCTTATTTTCCTTCATAGTTTCTGGAAGTTAATTTAGAGTAAAAAAGTAGTGGAATCAAATATCTTTATATGGATCAAATATCTCTATATTTGTTGAGATTGTTAGATTGCCTAAGAGAGGCTAGGTGGCAGACCTTTGGTATGGCTTAGGTAGTGTGAAGGTAGCTCATGGAGGAAAATATTTCAAGCTTTTATATGTATGCCTTCAATCACATATATAAATAAGCATGTACATATATTATATATGCACTCCTTTTCACCATATATGATACTATAAAACCTACTTTTCGTGCTTTAAAAAAAAAAAAAAATCAAACATCAAAATCCATAAGAAGAAGGAGAACAACAATAGTTTTACTGTCACTGTAGCAAACAAGTTGCAGGATCATAAATAGGTATTGGAGTGTTGTCAATTCAGCTCCTCAAATGAGTTTTTGAAGGAAAAATATATGTTTGGTTCACAACCAAATATCAGAAAAAGGTGGATAGATTTAATTTTAAAATTTTTCATATCAAATATGAAAGCATATCTTGCTTTTGTAGTGAAAAATAAAGCAAAAATAAAGACTTCTGAAGTCTGATGCTTCGCGAGATCTAGATGCGCAAATCCTCTACTTCATGCGCATGCCAAACTCAACAAGGAGGGATGAAAATTTCTGTTGAAGGGGAGCCTTGAGATTAGACCTCAAGCCAAGAAATGATGCACCATGCCAGGAGATTACCATGCCAGAGGAGGAGACACCCAAGGAAGGGGATGGCCAAGAGAAGGGAGCCCAAACCTTGCTCACGCCCATCCAAAAATCTCTAGCTCTCTCTTTCTCTTTTGATTGCCTCTAGATTGCATGTCCCATATGCCTAGGGGTCTCCTTAATTTATAGATAAAGAGTCTGATCAAAATCCTATTTTGGTTAGGAATCATGTTTTCTTAAACATGACAAATTCTAAATCAAGTAGAAGAAGTGCCAACTCATGGATTCTATCCACTGAAGTGCCAACTCATGGATTCTATCCACTTAAATGCTAACTTATAGATTCTATCTACTTGTCGCATGCCCTAGAAGAGAGGCACCAATCCCAACACCCCCTAGTCATGTTGGTCGGCCAAGATGGTGAGAGAAGCTCAGGTTAGTGTGGCTAAGTGAGCCTAATCTAATTAGGTCCAAGTTTGGGTTCAATATGAATTTAATTCGAATCCAATTTGAACTAAATTCGAAAGTTGCTGAACCTAATCTAATTAGGATTCAAGTGCAAGTCTAACTTAACCCATTAACCCAATTAGCCACAAATAAATCAAGTCGAATCAGATTAGATCTGATCTAAAATAATTAGAACTTGAAATTATTCTTCAAAATCCTAAGATCATTGACTTGGTGAAATTAATCCCCGAAATTAAATTTGCACCTTATATCAAGTGCTAGCTTGACATAGTCAATATTTAATTCCATATGATCTATAACTTAATTTTTAATTAAGTAAATCTATATACTTAATTAAGTCTTATACTTTCAAATTGAACACATAGACTTCAGGTCAATTCCTTCCTATTTTGTTTGACTTAGTGCGTGACTCCATAGATTCGAACACTAAGTCAGTAGCATAGGAACAGTTTCCTATGTTAATTGAAGATAACATCGAGCAATGATTTTTGACGTTCGGATAGGTCGAATATTTGCAAAGCAATATTCAAGAATCTTGGCATACGGTTACCGCATGATTCATTCTATTGATCCTAAATGCTCAGGACAACCTAGGGTTTGTTGTCAATCCTGATCAGTCATCCACATTGTATTTTAATCTTTCAAATCTATCATATGGATTATTTTGACTAAGATTTTACTAACTTGAAATATAGTGATGCATTATCTTCATTAATTTGGAGGGATCAATCCCATCTTGATTCACATACAGACTTTACAAGTACTTAACTATACCTAGTAACCTTCCGTCACTGCATTAGAAATGCAGATTGTCTGGTACCAAAGCATAGTGAGTCGCTTACAAGTCACCATGGTGATATCTCAGGTCTAAGAAACACTTATGGCCATACCCTTTGCGAGTTGCTCTTGATAGTAGAGCACTCAGTATGTGAGTCACTATTCGGTGATGATGTACTCCTACATCTTACCTGTATACCATATCATTATCACACACTCCTTAGTTATAAGGACAACTAACTAACATGGCACACAACGATCTATACTCGAAAGCATCATCATCCTATTTAATGATATATCATTTGATCGTAAACAAGTTTAAGGACTAAATGATAAATCTTTCTTTATCGGTTTTAAATTATCCTAAGAACTTCATCACAATACAAGGGTTCGTTAAAAGAAGATGCACAATTTATGATAAAAAAGTTAAATAATATTTATTAATATTTAATTTATATATATTTATATAAATAAGCTCAACCATCAACAAGCTGACGATTGACTTTGGAACATAATTCTCAATAACTTTTATTTGGACTAAAGCCAATCAGTGCAGTATCATATATCCATCTTTGATTTGTGATCATCGAATTTCTTTACCGCAAGGGCTTTAGTGAATGGATCGGTCAGATTTTTTTTTCCATCGATCTTCAGTAGCTCTATGCCAGTATCGGATGCTGCAGTGTATTTAGTTTCGCAAACTGAATTAGCTATTGTGTATTGCTTAGAACTTTTTCAGCAGACCGCTCCATCATTTAGGATAAATATGTATCCTAACATACTCTTGCTATCATCATGATCAGATTGAAAATTAGAGTCTGTAAATTCTATAAATTTTAAATCCGACTCATCATAAATCAGCCACTAATCTTTAGTATTTTTTAAATACTTAAGGATGTTTTTCATAACCTTCAAGTGGTTTTCTAGATCAAACTATTATTTACTCGTTACCCCTAGTGAGTATGCCATATCTGGTCTCATACATGTAATGGTGTACATGATAGAACCTACTGTCGAAGCATATAGAATTCTATTCATATGCTCTCTCTTTTGAGGGATTGTCAGATAATCCTTCTTTGAGAAAGAAATTTCATAACCTATCAAAAGGTAGCTCTTTTTGAAATTATCTATGCTGAACTGCTTCAGCACGGTATCAATGTATGTGGATTGGGATAATCCAAGCAACCTCTTAGATCTATCTCTATAGATCTTCATCCCTAGGATGTAGGATGTTTCTTTCAAATTCTTCATCGAGAATTATGACGATAGCCAAATCTTTATTCCTATAATGCAGGAACGTCATTCTTGATTAAGAAAATATCATCCACACAATATAAGAAATACTACCACTGAACCATTAGCTCACTTGTAAATGTAGAGCTCTTCTCCATTCTTAACGAAGCCATATATTTTGATCGTCTTATCAAAACGTATGTTTCAACTCCTAGATGCCTACTTCAATCCATAAATGGATCTCTGAAGCTTGCATATCTTCGACTTATCCATGGATGTGAACTTTTCAGGTTATATCATATACACCTCTTCGTCTAGCTCTTTATTTAAGAAGGTTGTTTTTATATCTATTTGCTAGATTTCATGATCTAAATGTGCTGCTATCGCAAGCATGATTCGAATGGACTTGAGCATTGCCGTAGGAGAAAATGTTTCATCATAGTCTATACCATAATGTTGATGATATCCCTTGACAACCAGATGATTTTTATAGATCTTCATTTTTTTGTCTATGTTTCTTTTTTCTTTGAAGACCCACTTACATTTTATGAATTTTATCCCTTCAGGTGGATCAACTAATGTTCATACATTATTGACCTTCATCGACTCTGTTGGGGATAAATCTCGCTCCTACCGAAGTCCAACCTGATGCTTAGCCTAATGCAGCTGGTAATCATGGAAGAGCTTCGATCGAAAATTCTCTTCTTAGCGGTCGAACCTCATCCGATCTCCTCCAGCGGTCGAACTCACTCAGTGGCTGAACTCCTCCAGCTAGACTCGAACCCTAGCGAACTTCTCTAGTGGCCGAACTTCTTCTGGACTTCTCCAGCAGTCGGGTTTCTATGGGAGTCGAACTCCTTTCAGATTTTTTCTTCAGTCGGGCTTCTATGGGAGTCGAACTTCTTTCGAACTCCTCCTTCAGTCGGGCTTTTACGGGAGCCGAACTCCTACCGGACTTTTCTAGCAGTCGAGCTTCTACGGGAGCCGAACTCCTCCAGCAGTCGGACTTTTATGAGAGCCGAACTCCTTCTGGATTTCTCCTTCAGTCGAACTTTTATGGGAGCCGATCTTCTTTCGGACTTCTTCAGTCGAGTTTCTACGAGAGCCGAACTCTTTTCGAACTCCTCCAGTAGTCGGATTTCTACAGAAGCCGAACTTCTTTCGGATGTTTCTTTCAGATGGATTCCTACAGGCGATCCCATTATTGAATGGTTATAATTATTATTTATCAGGACGAGTATGATTGTTATTTATCAGAACGATTACGATTGGCATTTATCGACGGTCATTTATCAGGACAGTTACAACAAGCTTCGTTTATAAAAAGAGACCTTCCGAATATGTTTTCTCTAAGTTCTCTTTTTTTTTCTAAAATTCTATCGAACTCCTTTCTGAGCACTCTATTTCTGTTGGCCAGAAAAGCTAACTTAACCGTCGGAGGGTCCTACCGGAGTAACCATCCTGGACTCCGAATGGGACTTTGTTTTATAGGTCACCGACGGCAATCTCGTCTTTCTCGATTCCAGCTTGATCCGGTGTCAACCAAATTTTGCATCAACGGAATTGGCGCTAGAGGAAGGACACCTCTATTCCTGAGGTTTTCTTGATCTTAAAGGAGTGCTCAGCAGCAATCTCTCTTCTTTCTCTCTAGAGTTCTTTCTAGAATAAATGCCTCTCAGAAAAATTTCGATCGAATGATCAATGACCTCTGTAGCCAGATCCCATCCAGATACATTCGCTCCAGCTTTGGTAACTCGAGCTCCACCTACAGCCATAGTAGATGTGGAGCAGTTCAACCTGTTGGTCCAGTAGGTTCGTGGTCTCGCATAGGCGATACAGGCCATACATCGGTAGGCCCCGATACCAGTTCAGTCAGAGCGAGCTTCTTCGGAGCCCCGTTGTCCGGTCTGGGAATGATTGAGCTTGGCTATCCGACCTCTAATCTTCGAAAAGGGGAAGTAGAAAATGGAGGGCCTTTGCTCGGACCACGACTCGACCTAGGGCGAAGCTTCGCGTCCATTCCACTAGAAAATTCTAGAGATCAACGATCGTGAAGATCTCCTGGATTAAAGGCTCCTAGAAATGAGCCAACGGATCGAAGAGCTCCATCATATTTTCTTCTTATACGGTAATAATATTTACACTGATCCTCTTTTTTCTCAGAGGATCATGTAGGAATCAATCCCGTCGAACTTCAAGCTCTCATAGTTCGAGAGTTACGACGGAATCATCGATTCGATTGATCACCTGGAGGTCTTTCGGACAATGATGTTGCTCCCTGGTGCGCTAGATGCTATTTTGTGCTGGATTTTTCCGTCCACCCTCAAGGGAGCCCTTAGGAACTGGTACTCAGCACTTAAGCTGGGTATCATCTTTTTTTTGATCAGATGAGCCATCAGTTTGTGGCTTACTTCGTCAATAGTCGACGTCCGCATCGAGGTTCGGATTTCTTGATGAACATTAAGTAGAAAGAGAAAAAATCCATCCAGGCTTATGTCATCTGATTTAATATCGCTGCATTGGAGATCTGGAATCTGGACCAATCAATCGCAATGGCCGCACTCAAGGACGGCCTCCAGAAGAATGATTTGCTATTCTTCCTAGAGAAGAAATATCCCAGGGATTTCGCCGATCTGCTAGCTCGGGCTGAAGGTTACGCCCGAGCTGAAGAGGCCTTCAAGGCCAAGGACGATGAAGCTTTTGGTAGGTAGCGAATCGGCGAGCCAGACGGGCCCGTCGAGGAAGAAAAGTCGAGTGAAGCTCGATCGCGCTCTCGAACTTCCTCTGAGTACAAGCAAGTCTGAACTCCTCGGGCTCGGAGGCAGGGAAGCCCGGACAGAAGGGCGTTGCAGGGTTCTCCCCAACGAAGATTCCACAACTACACCCCTCTCAATGCTCTGAAAACTCAAGTGCTGATGGAAATCAGAGAGCAACTGCTAAGATCGGAAAGGATGTGCTCTTACCCTAGCAAGTGCAATTCTAACAAGTTCTGCCTTTATCATCGTGATCACGGTCACGACACTGAAGAGTGTATCCAACTTTAGGATGAGATTGAGGAGCTCATCAGGCGAGGCAGACTAGGGCAATTCTTGCGGCAATGGCCTGAAGGGCGGGAAGATCGATTAAGGGTATTGCCGCAGTCTGAGCAACCAAGGGGGGAGGATCAACAAGTAGATTGGTTGCCTCTTGGCATCATTAACGCGATCTCGGGGGGACTTCGGCAAGGAGAGGCCAGCGGATCCGATGGATCTATGAAAAGATGAAGAATGGAAGAACCCATAACCTTCATAGAGGCAGATGCTCTGGGGGTCCAGTTTCTGCATAATGATACGGTTGTAATCTCTTTAAATATTGTCGACTATGATGTATGCCACATTTTGGTAGATAATAAAAGTTTGATTGATGTATTGTTTTATGATGCTTTCTCGAAAATGACCTTACTCAATAATCAATTGGGGCCTATAAACTTTTCGTTGATAGGCTTTACTGGTGATGCCGTACCAGTCAAGGACATATTAACTTTGGATGTGACTGCAGGGCAACGTCCGAAGTTGGCAAAGGCATAGGTCAATTTTTTAGTCGTAAGGACTCCATCCGCCTATAATGCTATTCTCGATCGACCTGGTTTAAATGCACTTCGGACAGTGGTATCAACTTATTATTTGAAGATGAAGTTTTTGATGAGTTACGGGATCGGAGAGATCAGGGGAGATCAAGCTCTGGTAAGGCATTGCTATTCAATTGCCCTGCATAAGGAAGAATAGTCCGATCCTTATCCTGTTGATGGGTTGGATGTCCGCGATGACCTTACCAAGGAGTGGGGCGAGTCTATGGAGGACCTCGTATCTATGCCCTTGAATGATAGGAATGCGGAGCACGCTGTACAGATCGGCTCCAACTTAGGGGACAAGGTTTGGGAGCAATTCGTCACCTTCCTCAGGAAGAATGCGGACGTCTTTGCTTGGGCCCTAGTGGATATGCTAGGAATCGATGCCAAAGTTATGGAACATCGACTGGCCATTGATCCAAAGTATCGATCGATAAAAGAGAAACTGCGCAGCCACGCCCCAGAGAGGCAGAAAGCAATTATGAAAGAAGTAGGCAAGCTCCTCAAAGCTGGGTTCATCCAAAAAGTCAACTATTCAACCTGGATCTCAAACATGGTCCTTGTCAAAAAGGCAAACAACAAGTGGAGGATGTGTATAGACTTCAAAAAACTGAACAAAGTCTGTCCAAAGGATAGCTATCCTCTTTCCAGGATTGATCAATTGGTAGATGCAACCTCGGGCCATGAGCTCCTCACTTTCATGGATGTCTTCTTCGACTATAACCAGATACGGATGGCGCTAGAGGATGAGGAAAAAATTGCTTTTATTACTGACCGTGGTCTTTACTGTTACAGGGTTATGCCCTTTGGGCTCAAGAATGCAGGGGCAATGTATCAGCATCTGGTCAATAAAATCTTCAAGGAGCAGATCGACCGTAATATGGAGATGTATGTGGATGACATGCTTGTCAAAAGTCGAGCTTCTATAAACCATCTTGCCGATCTTGAAGAGACCTTCATTGCACTTAGGAAGCACAAGATGAAGTTGAACCCGACCAAGTGCGCCTTTGGTGTGACCTCAGAAAAATTTTTGGGGTTTATGGTGTCAAAGCATGGGATTGAAGCAAATCCAAAGAAAATTCAAGCCATTCAAGAGATGACCGGTTCAAAGACAATCAAAGAAGTTTAGCACTTGATTGAAAAAGTGGCATCCCTAAATCGCTTCATCTTGAGATCGGTCGAATGATGCATGCCCTTCTTTCAAGTTCTCAAGCAACCAAAGAATTTCTGCTGGACGATAAAATGTCAACGGGCATTTGAGGAGCTCAAAAACTACCTCAGCTCGTTCCGACTGTTGGCAAAGTCCGAACCTGAAGAAGAATTGTTCTTATACCTAGCGGTCTCCCCGGCGGCCTTGACAGTAGTCCTAATCAAGGAGGAAGCGAAGATACAGTGGTCGATCTACTATATAAGTCGGATTCTAAGGGATGTAGAGATCAGATATTCTAAGCTAGAAAAATTGGCTTACTCTATTCTAATTGCTGCCAGAAGGCTCCGACCTTACTTTCAGAGGCACACCATAACGGTCCTCATAGATCAACCAATAAAGGTAGTCCTTCAGTGAATGGACGCTTTCGAAAGAATCGCAAAATGGACAATCGAGCATACGAAATTCGATATCAATTATCGACCCCGGCTATCGATTAAAGTTCAGATATTAGTAGATTTTGTAGTGGAGTATACCATTCTTGATGATGCTGAGCTTGAATAGAATGAGACTGGCGCTCTGCTGTCGCAACCGAGCCTCTCTGAAGAGACAATCGACTTTTCTAAAGTTTTTGGGTTCTGTACGTGGATGGTTCATCCAACTCTGCTGGAGCGGGTGCGGGGTTGGTCTTAGTCAGCCCTGAGGGAGTTATCGCTGAGTATGCGCTGCGCTTCAAATTTCCTACGATTAATAATGGGGTCAAGTATGAAGCGCTGATCGTCGAGTTAAAAATTGTAAAAGAATTAAAAGTAGATCGGCTTCAAATCTACAGTGATCCTCAATTAGTGGTCGGCCAAGTTAGTGGCAGCTACGAAGCGCGAGAGAAAAGTATGATGAAATACCTTAAGAAAGTAAAGGATTTGACTTTGACCTTCAACTGTTTCGGCATTCGACAGATTCCAAGGGCAGAAAATATAAGAGCCGACCTTCTCTTTAAGTTGGCCACTTCAGCTCCAGCTGAACTGCCCAAAGAAGTATTTTTTGAGATCCTGAAGTGTCCAAGTCCAGAGAAATCATAGGTTGTTTTGCAGATAGAACTCGAGCCGAGCTGGATCGATCCGTTGGTTGCTTACCTCAAGGAGGGAGTCCTTCCTCATGACCCAAAGGAAGCTCAAAAACTCAGGAATCAAGCCTTCCGGTATGTTTTGTACGAGGGCAGGTTGTATAAGAGGTCGTATTCGCTACCGCTGCTGAGATATCTCCAACCTTTAGAAGCCGACTTCGCATTATGAAAAGTGCACGAGGAAATTTGTGGAAGTCATGTAGGAGCCAGGTCCTTGTCGCAAAAGCTACTTCGGCAAGGGTACTATTGGCTGATCTTGTACCATGATTCTATGGAGTATGTTAAGAAATGTGATCGCTGTTAGAAGAATGCAAACGTACAAAGACAACCGACCTTCGAGCTTATTCCGCTAAGCGCGCCTTGGCCATTTGCGTAGTGGGGAATAGACATACTTGACCCTTTTCGGATGGCATTAGGGCAACGAAAGTTCCTCCTGATCGCGATCAACTACTTCATTAAATGGGTCGAAGCCGAACTTCTAGCTAAGATTATCAAGGCTAAGATACAGGACTTCGTTTGAAAGTCGATAGTCTGTCGATTCGGTCTGCCCCAAACCCTCATAACCGATAACGGATGATAGTTCGCTGGGATGAGGTTCGTCAAGTTCTGCAAAGACCTAAACATCTTCCATCATTTTACATCGGTAGCTCATCCACAGGCAAATGAAAAGGCTGAAGTGACCAATCGGACTCTGCTGCAAAGTATCAAAACA
This sequence comes from Cocos nucifera, assembly GCA_006176705.1. Classification (NCBI taxonomy): domain Eukaryota; kingdom Viridiplantae; phylum Streptophyta; class Magnoliopsida; order Arecales; family Arecaceae; genus Cocos; species Cocos nucifera. Next base: position 977,924 of record QRFJ01000309.1, read on the forward strand.
AATCTCGATAGAGTAAAGGAGGCCTGGGTGGACGAACTCCATCACGTCTTCTGAGCATACCGAACTACTCAAAGGTTGCCAACTGGGGAAACACCATTTACCTTGGCCTTTGAAATAGAGGCAGTCATCCCAGTTGAACTTTAGCTTCCATCAGCATGGGTTGTGGCCTTCAACAAGCAGCACAACCCACAGGACCTCAGAGTCAGCCTCGACCTATTGGAAGAAAAAAGGGAGAAAGCCCAGGTTCGGATGGTGGCTTACAGACGAAAGATGGTCTGGTACTATAACTCCAGAGTCAGAAGTAAAACATTCAGAGTGAGAGACTTAGTACTTCGATGAGTCGCCATCTCTCAGTCTCAGAGCTAGGGAAAACTTGCCCCAAATTGAAAAGGTCCATATGAAGTAGTGGAGGTCGTCCGATCCGAAACTTATCGTCTGAAAGAGCTCGGAGGAACAACGCTTCTACGACCTTAGAACTTAGAAAATCTGAGGATGTACTATCAGTAATTCTTCCGTAATAAAACTCATTCATTTCAATATTATTGTTACTTGGTGCAAAAATTATGTGATGATAGGAAAGAGGCAATTAGAAGTAGTCATGTTAGGAACAGGAGAAGGACTTCATCCTAACGTGAGCAAAGTTGAAGGCCTTGTTCATTTTAGACGAGATGGGAGGAGAGGTCCTAACAACGGCTCTTATGTGCCCCCACAGTTCGTTAGGAACGGAAGGAGGACCTCGTCTTAACGTGAGCAAAGTCAAAGATTTCGTTCATTTTAGATGAGATGGGGGAGAGGTCCTGACAATGGCCCTTATGTGCCACAGTCCGTTAGGAATAGGAGGAGGACCTCATTCTAACGTGAGAAAAGTTGAAGGCCTCGTTCATTTTAGACGAGATGGGGGGAGAAGTCCTGACAACGGTCCTTTTATGCCCCCATAGTCTATTAGGAATAGGAGGAGGACCTCATCCTAACGTGAGCAAAGTTGAAGATCTCATTCATTTTAGACGAGATGGAGGGAGAGACCCTGACAACGGTCCTTATGTACCCCCATAATCCATTAGGAATAGGAGGATCTCGTCCTAACGTGAACAAAGTCGAAGGTCTCGTTCATCTTAGATGGGATGAGAGGAAAGGCCTTGACGATGGCCCCACTGTGCTCGACAACAACTAAGATAAAATCTCTTCTGAGTTTCAACCTGAATTGGTGTAGAATCCTGAAGAGGACTTCGATTGTCGATATTTTTGTACTCCCTTTCTTCGAATTTCGAATTCGAAAGTAGGGGGACTATTGTTGGGGATAAACCTCGCTTTCGTCGAAGTCTAGTCTGATGCTTAGCCTAATGCAGCTGGTAATCATGAAAGAGCTTCGATCGAAAATTCTCTCCTTAACGATTGAACCCCATCCGATCTCCTCCAGCAGTCGAATTCGCTCAGTGGCCAAACTCCTCCAGCTAGACTTGAGCCCCAGTCGAACTTCTCCAGCGATCGAACTCCTCCAGCCGTCGAGCTTCTATGGGAGTCGAACTTCTTTCGAATTTCTCCTTCAATTGGGCTTCTACGGGAGCCGAACTCCTTCTGAACTTCTCCTTCAGTCGAGCTTCTATGGGAGCTAAACTCCTACCGGATTCCTCCAGCAGTCGGGCTTATACGAGAGTTGAACTTCTTCCGAACTTCTCTAGCAGTCGGGCTTCTATGGGAGTCGAACTTCTTTCGAATTTTTTCTTTAGTCGGACTTCTATGGGAGTCGAACTCTTTTCGAACTACTTCAGTCGAGCTTCTACGAAAGTCAAACTTCTTTCGGACTCCTCCAGCAATCAGATTCCTACAGGAGTCGAATTTCTTGCAGACGTTTCTTTCAGATGGATTCTTATAAACGATTCCATTACTGAATGGTTATAATTATCATTTATAAGGATGATTATGATTATCATTTATCAGGATGATTACGATTGGCATTTATCAAGACGGTTACGACGGTCATTTATCAGGACAGTTACAACAAGCTCCATCTATAAAAATGGATCTTTCATATATGTTTTCTTTAAGCTCTCTTTTCTTTTCCGAAACTCTATCAAACTCCTTCCTCAGCACTCCATTTCTATTGGTCAGAAGAGCTAACTTGACCGTCGGAGGATCCTACCGAAATAATCACCTCCGATTTTGGACAGAACTTTATTTTGCAGGTCACCGACGGTGATCTCATCTTCCTCGATTCCAGCTTGATCAAGCGTCAACCAAATTTTGCACCAACAGACTCCATTTTTTATTTCATGGCTTCAAGCTATTTTTCAGAGTCGGCTCTACATTGTATCCATATAGATGATTGGATCCTCATCATTCTCATCGAGCTCGATAGAATTATCGTTCTGGATCAAAAAATCATAGTATTTGTCCGACTGACACGGTACTCTATCGAATCATCTTAAGGATGCAGATATATTAGGCTTTGAGTTTGATATAATCAAATCTGATTCTGTAGATTCACTAGATTATGTCGGTACTTCTACCTTTTTTAACTTTCTCAAGTTCAACCTTAGAGGCATTAGCTCCTTCTTCAAGAAACTTCTTTTCTGAAAAGATTGTCTAATTGTTGACCAACAACTTTTGTTCTTTAGCATGGTAAAAGTAATAATCTATTAGGAATCTCGTACCGAAATATTGCAGCAAAAAGAAAGAAGAAATAAAAAGAATACAATCAAATATGTGGATTAGACTAGAATCTACCTCCATGGGGCATGCAAAGCTTCAGTATGAGAAAGAAATAAATACAAGAGAAGATTACGTACTCTCAACACTCGTATACAATCCTCTCAATAGAAAGCTATCCTTACAAAGCTCTCTCTTGAAGACCCCCTGAAACGATCGCTGTTCACTGCCTAGCTATTTGCGAGAAGCCCCCTACTCCTGCTATCCATTGATCAATAATGTTCACTTTGGATGGGTTGACCCCTGATCAACCTAACCGACTTGACATATCACCATAGGCTGACCTTGATCGATATAATAGGCAAGATTGACCTTCGGCCTTGCATGGATTTCCGAATCCCATGATCATTGAAAACAGCTAATGGCAAACAGATAAGGCAATAACTAATTCCTGAATCTCACCAAATCAGGCGGGCGATATCGGGTATATCATGTCCAATGAGGCAAGAATAGCGCCCTAGGCACTCCTACCTTTCTAAGGTGCTTCAAATCTCTATCCATAAATGGAGGTCTATAGGAGACCCTTAAGGTAAGTATAATCTCTCTCATGTTCACTCATTTTCGTTTGCTTCAGATTTCTGACTTGAGCGTTGGAGGATCTTGTTGGAGCCAACTTCAGCGATGGATTTATTTTGCAGGTCCAACCATTGCTGCTCAACTTCAGTCCACCCAATCCGAGCTAGAAATCTACAGCAACAATCATGACTTGCCATTTGACTGGCTGTCACATTGAATAGTCTGGCCAGGTTCGGCTTGATGTGTGTGGCAGCCTTACAAACGCTATTTTTTTCTGCCGATGCTCAGTGATGGATTTTTTCTAAAAATTAATTTTAAAAATATTATCAGATTAAATTTATTTACAAATCTATAGTTGTTTGGATTGCGTGGGATGCCACCTATAAATTTGTGGATCGGACCTACGATGTAAGAAATTATTTTGATAAGAAATCATGAGGTCAACTGGTGCAAACCTGATGCCTTTCATTTCATCAAATATTTTTGGCATTCCATCTCGATGGAGAGAGAGGAGAGATGGGGCTCTAAAAATCAATGAAAATGTAATTCTAGGTCTTCTTTTTGATGCAGTTCAAACAAATAATCTCTATTGACTAAAAATCCAACTCTTGATCCATCCTTTTAGACTTGTCATAATAGTACATTTTTTTATGTCATTTTATTTTAGAAAATATCCAACTTATTCTTTGCCCTCATTTTTTTTCTTCCTTCGTTCCTCCCTTTCCTTCCATGTAAAAGAGTTTCCAATCGACAATAGCTTCTCCCCAAGGTAACGGTGGCACTATCGACGGCAAAGGCGACGATCAAAGCAAGAAATCCTACCAGCTATCCATCAAAAATTGGATGAAGGGTCTTTGCAAGAAGGCATAAGAGCTCGCCACTCTCTGCAATGTTGAGCTCGCCCTTATCTTCTACCCTTCCAACATTGATGAACCCATCACCTAGCTACCTGAATGCTCTAAGATCGAAGATGCCATCCACCACTACCTAGAATTCTCCATCTGCAAGGAGCTCCCTAAAAATCAGATTACCTTCAACAACCCCAACCTTGGCATTGACGAGAAGAAAGATGTCGCCAAAGCAGCTGCATCGAAGGTATTGGAGGAGGCCGACCGCCTCCACATCCCCTTCCCGATGATGAGGACAAGCTGATAGCACTATGAGGAATCTTAGATTCGAGGTTCGAGGTGGTGCGGAAGATGATAGCAATCCGTTGGACGGAGGGGAGGAGGGATTACTGTCGCATAAACTAGACTTCTCGGACATCGGTAGAGAAGCATCTGTCTTCCCCTCTTCTCTTTGTGCTTTCTTTCTCATTAAGAGAGAGACAAGCAATTGACCTCCTCCTCCTTTCTCTCTCTCTCCTTTATCTTCTTCTTCTTCTCCGACTTCTCCTCCTCTTTCTCTCTTTTGTATGTTGAGGCAATTATTATAGATGGCTTACGAAGGATTTTTCTTTGCCTATTCTTTGCATGTCTCCTCCTCCTCCTCTAGGGCAAGCAGTAGCCATTATTGGATGGGGGAGGAGTAGAAGACATGGTGGGATCTTTTGCCTAGGTCAGCTTCTCCTGTTTAAGATTGGTTGGTCTTCTCTTTTTTTTGTTCTTGGACTTCCATGTGGATAATGGTCGCAACGTTGTGTTTCTTATTATCTTTTTCTCTTTCTTCTTTTATGTTTTTTCCCTCTTTCTTTTCTCCCTCTTCTTTGTTTCCTAAATTAGGAGAGCTGCATTGCTTTTGGGTTCTATGCAAGGAGGCCGTGATGATTTCTAGACGAGGGTTTTGCAGCATTTTGGGTGGAAAGCTACTATTTCTTGATGGTGAAGCAATCTTGGATGATCTATTGCTGTTCTTAATCTTATTCTAACTAGGTTTATCTACTTGAGATTTTCTATGATGATGTCCTTAATCTTGTTAATAGTTATCTAATTAATCTATTGTTTATTTTATTACTTTATTTTTTTTTATTTTTCTTGATCTTGCTACTTATCTCTTCATAGCTGGTGGTAATTTGATTCACTTGTAAACTTTTATGCATCAACAGTCTGGATCATACTCTCTATTGTTTTTAGGTGCTCTATTAATGGCTACTGTATAAATTTTTATACAACCTATTTGAATTCAATTTTTCTTATAAACATATAACTATGGTTTGTCTACTGGAATTATTACAAATTAATTATTTGTAAGATTTATATCTAATTATTTTTCATATATTCTTTATGTTAGGGATCTCGGATCAGAATATTGCAGTAGAAAGAAAAAAAAATAAGATAGAAGAAGATAATTAAATACGTGGATCAGTCCAAAAGCTCACCTTCATGGGGTATACAAAGTTTCACTATGAAAAGGAAATAAATATAAGAGGAGATTATTCACACTCAGTACTTGTATACAATTATCTTAAATAGAAACTATCCTTATAAAGCTCTCTTTTAGAGATTCCTTAAAACAATCACAGTCCACTGCCTAATTGTTTGCCCGAAGCCCCATGCTCCTGCTATCCGCTAGCACTCTCTGATCTGCTGTCTTCTATTATCTCAGGTCTCAGTCGAACCACCATATAAAGCCACTATCCTTGGTCTTTCCATAGGCTTTATAAAGGCCTCTATCTAAGCTCTGATCGAAGACCACACTCCGATTTAGACTCTAACTAGCCCTTGATCACATCCACAGCCCTTCTCAGCCACTAGATTGCACCTACAAGCAACCACACAAATGGTCCATGAAAAACCCAATGGACCATGTGAAACGCATGGGGAAACACCCTTGGTCCATGATGGACCATGCGAAACTAGGAAAAAATGCCCTTGGTTCAAGGCCTGCATTGGGCCCGCTTGCATGTCGGGCTACGTTCGTGTGCCCCCGCGCTAGGCCATGCCCACGTGCCTGTGCACTAGCGCTTGAAGCCTGCCCACTAGCGTGCTTGTATGCACTAGGCCACGCCTACGGCAGGCCCGTGCGAGTGTTGTCTAAGCCGCGTGCCTTGTGCACGTTGCACTGGGCAGCTCCCTCGCGGTCGGCCCGTGCATTAGGCCAGGCTGGCCCGCGCTGCTTGCTTCAGCCTGTGCCGGTTCGTGGGTCTACTCCGATAGCCCATAGATCGTACCTCTTCCATCAGCCTTCTTTCTTTGTGCGTATTTTCTCTTTTTGGACTCTATTTGGACTGTTCTTGGGCTCGTTGGACTTCATTCATCGTCTTAGACCTCACTGTAGGTTTATTATGAAAGAATTCAAGGTGTTTTCCTCAATATTCTCCATCTTGACTTGATATTCGGTCTTTATCTATCTGAGAGCTCGTCTCGCATCCTCATGTTCTGTGATAATTGCCTGCTATCTCATGGATGGACAAACATGAGAGTCGAGCTAGGCTGCTCAATCCCATCTTCGTTGACTGTTGCGATCCTTCTGACCTAGGACTTGCTTAGGATAGCCTCCTATGGCAATAGGAACTTCATCTTATGACATCGTATGTTGTCCTTTCGAGTCTCTCGTCTTATATCCGATTCACCTCCACCTGGAGCTCCACTCCACCTCGCATTGGACTTTCTACCATGAGGTAGTATCCTCCATATTTTCTTCTACTAATCACCATCCTACTGTGCGCATGACCTTCATGATTTCTTCATCAGTTTTTCATCTGAAGTCGATCGAATCTAGTTTGCTCAATGAGATTAGATTCTTCTTAAAGCTGGGTATGTATTGGACCTCGCCCAAGTTCTTCACTGTTCCATCATAGAACTTCATGCTGACCGTTCCGCTATCCTTGAACTCACAGCTCGATCTATCCGGTAGGAACATAATGCCCTCACTAGTCTCAAGGGAGGCAAACAGCTCCTCTCTACAACATAAATAATTGAAATAAGCATAATCCATAATTCATTAAGAGGAAGAAGTAGATACTTCATCAGTTACTAGAAAAATATCATCATTGCATTCTGTATCGTTACTAGCCATTGCCACAGTAGCATATATCCGATTTTTGAGTTGTAGGCAATCCTTAACATGATGTCCAAACTCATCGCATCGGTAGCACCTAATCTTACTTTGATCCCTCATCTTGAACTTGGACCGTCCATCTCACAATCTTCTACCACTCCGTCTTCTGCTGCCATCATCTTCAATCACCATCAAGGTCGAGTTGCCATCTGAACTCAAGGTTTGGTTCTTCTGTTTGAGAATTTCATTCTGGAGTAGTGTACAAGTCATCTCTTTTATCGTGATGGTGCTCTTACCTACCATTAGAGCAATCACCAAAGACTCGAAAGAGGATGAAAGTGATGATAGTAAGACCAACGTCCTAGTTTTCTTTTCAATTTTTTTACTAATGTTGAGGAGATCAGTGAGAATCCTCTGAAAGTTGGACAGATGCTCCTGCATGCTCTATTCTTCATCCATTCATAGCTGGTAGAACTGCCTCCAAAAGAATAGCATATTGGTGAGTGATTTTGCCATATACAATTTCTCAAGCTTCGACCATAATACTATCAGAGAAGTTTCGTCAAGTATATGGATCACTATATCATCTGTTAAGTATAAGCGGATCATGCTCACTGTCTGCATTTGGATCCATTTTCAATCCTTCACCTCCATGGTGGCAGGCATATCTTCATATAAGAGAGCATCGATCAATTCATATTGGATGAGGACATTCTTTATTTTTGTTTGCCACAAGAAAAATTATCCTTCCCATCGAATATATTGATCTCCATCTTGATTATACTTATTTTTTTTCATACTCTTCAATTTTTATTGCCACTGCTACAATACGCACTTCGGTACCGTCTAACTTTGATACAAATTATTGAAAATCTTGGATCAGAATATTACAGTAAAAAGAAAGAAAAATAAAATAGAAGAAGACAATCAAGTACGTGGATTAGTCCAAAGGCTCACCTCCATGGGGCATGCAAAGCTTCATTATGAAAAAGAAATAAATACAAGAGAAGATTATTCACTCTCAACAGTCGTATATACTCCTCTCAACTAGAAGCTATCCTTACAAAGTTCTTTTTTGGAGACTCCTTAAAACGATCGTAGTCCGCTACCTAGCTATCTGCCCGAGGCTTCCTACTCTTGATGTCCACTGGATCTACTGCCTTCTATCGTCTTAGGTCTCAGCTGAACCATCACATAAAGCCATTGTTCTTAATCTGCCTATAGGCCTTATAAAGGCCTCTGTTCATGCTCTAATCGGAGACCACACTCCAATTTGGACTCTAACTAGCTCTTGATCGTGTCCACAGCCCTTCCCAACCGTCAGATCACACCCGCAAACAACCATGCAAACGGTCCATGAAAAACCCCATGGATTGTATGAAACGCATGGGGAAACACCCCTAGTCCATGATGGACCGCATGAAACTAGGGGAAAACCTCCTATATCGGCCTTCTTTCTTCATGCATATCTTTTCTATCTAAATTTTATTTGGGCTGTTCTTGGGCTCGTTGGACTCCATTCGTCATTCTGGACCTTGCCATGGGCTTATTATGAAAGAATTCGAGGTGTTTTCCTAAATACTTTATAGCTTTTTGAACAAAATATAAATTTTTTATTCTTCAAAATTTGAGGATTTATACTTATCCCTATATTTCATAGTATCGTTTGCTAATCACTCAAGAAATAGTGGAAATAAAATGAAAATATTTTATGCTTTGTAAGTTAGAAAGTCCATTGTTCTGCAAGCTACTGCTGGAGTCTGCATAATATTTCTAGTATGATATTAGCCTTTCCTCCTGCTCAACTTTGTACACCATTTCCTTTTTTAGTTAAATAAACATAGTATATAGTTAAATTGCCACTACACATCATTAAATTAATATGATACATAATTAAATTAATACTATATATAATTAAATAAATATGGCATATAGCTAATTTATTATTATACACCATTATATATATATGGTATCTAGTTAATTTATTATTGTATCCTTGAGCGGCTCCTTGGCATACTCCCTCGACTCTCTCAGCCCCATCAGCTTTAGATATACAGTCTTATCACCGACTAGATCCTTACCAACCATCTTCCCTAACTTCTTTGATGATTGGGTTACATCAAGGATGAATCCTTGGAATAGCAATCCAATACGCCTAGCATATTGTCACAGCAGCTCGATCTATGGTCATTGCAATCTCTGTTGACAATCGCTCCTATGACCGTCAAGGCCTCCAGCAAGAAGGGGGTCTTATGGAGGTGGATGAATTTGAGCCGATCAAGGCCAAAGGGGATTGCTAGGCCTATGGATTAACTGTATATAATTCTATATTAACTATATACTATATTGGATTAACAAAACATGTTAGATAAATATATTTACTTGATTCAAAATTATTAAGTGCATTTTCCATGTTAACTATGTATAAGATTATACTAACTATATGCCATATTATGTTAACCATATATCATATTATATTAACTATCTACTATTTTATATTAATAGTGTATCATATATGCTAGATGAATCGTGCACTATGATACCTTAGTTCTGTACTATGTTATATTATTTCAACGTCGAGGTTGTCAAGGTGGGCGTAGATGGGATGGAATTGGAAGAGGATGTCGACATGCTCGGCATCTGTGAAGAGGCACATTACAGTGATGTCGAGGAATTCCTTCTAGTCATGGATGACGATAAGGTGGAGGTGGGGCAGCCCGTCCGGACAAGTGCAGAGGGCTCGGAGAAGGGTGGCACATTGGATGGCATTGGAGGCGGCGCCATCGAGGTCAACGACGTGGACCACATGCTCCCCCTCCATTGCCTCGAGGATGGCTTAGTTGGAAATGAGCAAGGCGAGGTGGACAAAGGGGCAGAGGGCGAAGAAGTGGTAGTAGGCGAGGAGGGCCTCAGGTGTCGGCACCATCGATAGAGGGTGCAGGGCAGAGGACACGGCAGGCAAGGTTCTCCATGAAGTGGGATATGATGCTCTGCATGGTATTGCCATCAGGAGCAGCAAAAAGCGAGATATGCTCGAGAGATGTGTTGGCGTGCTCGAGCTTGCCAGCGATAAGGTGGTGGTGCAGTTGAAGAGGAGATGGATGAGATATAGTCCCCTCTTGTTAGACTTCAGCTCTCGTAGCCATGTCACCAATGGTGACATCAGCTGTGCTGCCAATGAAGGGGACATCAACGAGAAGAAATGGATTATGGAAAGAAGGGAGGTTTTGGAAGGGCTAGCAATAAGTACAAAGTATTTTTTTGGATGGATTATACTGATCCGATATCGGCATGGAAGCACCTAAAGGAATATGGAATTTGTGGGAGGGAGAGCTCGTGTGGGAGGGGAAGAAGAAATATGGAGGGTATTTTTATCTTTTAGGATTGAAAGTTATAAGAACATTTACCTATGGACCGATTGTTATAAAATTAATATGCAAAGATTAAAAGTTAAGGCTTGGTCAACGGATGGACAAGGCTCTGTAGAACGTGATATAGATTAACCTTTTCTTTGATATGACTGAAATCGTCTCTCGTCACCACAAAACACTGGAGCATTGCCGATGCAATGTTTATCAATTGCCGATGCTAATGAGCATCGGTACATGATCTCCAGATGCTTTGTGAAGCATCGCAAAAGGATCGCTAGGTGTAGTGTCGAAATTGAAATTCCTGACGCTGCATCCATGCATCGGAAACTAGCGATGCTCGGAAAAGCATCGGCAACCGACAACGCTTATTAGCGTCGCTAAGCTATTTTAAGTTGCCGATGCTTTGTATGGCATCGGTAAGTTAGAACATGCCAACACTACAAAATGTCGGAAATTCTTCAAGATACCAACGCTTTAAAGCATCGGCAATGTTTGACACTCTAAAGATGATGCTTTTGTGCGTCGGCACTAGTTAAAAAAATAATCTAATAATAATTTATTAATCTATACAAATTACATAAATGTGTTCAAATTTTATAAGAAATTTGAAACACCAACGTCATAACATCATAATCAATTACATTAAAAAAAATAATCCAATAACAATTCATTAATCTGTACAAATTACATAAATGTGTTCAAATTTTATAAGAAATTTCAAACATCAGCATCATAACATCATAATCAAATACATAAACTTGTTCAAAATTTATAACACCAACATCATAATCAATACAAAAATGCATTCAAAATCTAGAACACTAACATCATAATCAATACATAAACCTATTCAAAATTTATAATAAAATTCAAACACCAACATAAAGTCAAAATAAACATTCTATATAGCTAAATAAAGTCATGATTACATTGTCCATCATATTCATAAATTAAAATCAATAAGCAAAGAGAAGAAATCAAAAAAAAATCTAAAAAACTTTTAAAAAAAAGTTGGACCATCAGTGATCCATAGGAACATGATCGTCATTGACTCCATGACTGCTGAAACTACTGGGAGCCTGTAACAAAGATATAAAAACTTTAGTAGTTGAGAATACGAAAATCATAACATAAATTTAATGATTAAGTGTATGAATAAATATAAATATAGTAAGAGATGTACTATAGAAGAGTTCACAAATGTCTGTAACATGGATGTCAACTAATCAATCTGAATTAATCCTCATGGTGGATATCATAGTGTCATAGCTTTATCTCATCGCCTCCATATGTCTCTCCACCCGCGTCTCCATTCATGCCTCCAGCTGCTCCTCAATCTGCACCTCCACCTACTGCTCAATCTGTGCCTCCATCCGAGCCTCAAGCATATGAACATCCATATTGCTAGAGCTCTCTCTAGCATCCAAAGTGTATCGACGTACGTCAGATAATTGAGTAGGGATGACTTTAACTCCATAATTTCTTACTCGACCATAATGATCCGGTCCCAGTAGCTCTGTCATCACCTGGGTGATAAGTACCATAAATTTACTAATAAAAATATTAATTTATTAATTAATTCATATTAATTAATAATTAATTTATATATAATTTTTAAAATATTAATATTTTTATTAATTAAAAAAAATAATTAAAAATAATAAAAATTTAAAAAATAAAATTTTATAATCAATAGAAAGAGCTCATTTTTTTTATCACAACAAAATAAGTTTCGAGCAAAATGAAGCTAAAACAGAGAAGATATACATTTTTAAAAAAATAAAATAAATAAAAATTAAATAAAAAAAATGGCTCAGCCGGCTCAAGTCGACGCGCCAAGCCAGCCACATAAGCCGACTCAGTTGTGGAAGCCATCAGTCGGTCCATGATTCAGGCGTGGACCGCCAGCTCAACAGAATTCGGCAAACACATCGCGACACGTGGCGGACCTAGACCCTTAAAGGATCCATAGAAATCTATCGCAGCTCATAGGATATTTTGGTCTTTTCACTCGACGATAGGAGCGCTGATTGGCTATGATGTGTGGTGCGGTCAGTCCATGCGGTCCATGGGAACAGTAATTGCATGATCAGATGACTGCGATAGCTTGCGGTCAAGATCAAACGGCTGTGGTTATTTTCGGATTTGATTCAGCTTCAAACTTCACGTGGATCGCCATCCAACGACAGCGCTCGATTCAGGGGATGATCCGATGGTCTAGAACACTCCCGGCATTGATCAGGACTCCTGATGCACGATTTGTGGCCAGATTTCCTCCATCAACGTGCGATCGAATAGCTAGAATTAAATCCGACCTGATCTGGACCGATACGCATCCGATTTTGATGATTTTTGATCTATTGGATTTCTATCAATGGCCAGATTTCATCTAGAGCAGCAGAATTCATCCAGGACTTCTTTTAATTCAATTTTTATTCAATTTTTTTTAATATTTTGATGATCAAAGAGCTTCTTAGTCCCACATTGCCCAGAAGAAAACTCTCCAGCCTTCTAGCTCTATAAAAAGGATCCTAGGCCTCTAGAAATAAACAGATCTGATGAAAGGAAAGCCAAAGTACAGGGTGGAAGCCAAGCTCAAGGTTGAAGGTTGCTTCAAAGCTACAGTACTGAGAAGAAGAGCCAGTCTTCTACGCCATCTCCATGCTTACGCTGATCTGCGATCTCCTTCTAGTTTTCTTTTCTCTTTTCTTTTCTTTAATTTCTTGTATTTAAATTCTGCATTTGAGTTTTAATTTTAATAAAGAAAGCTTTATTGCTCTTTTCAATTCTAGCTCTTTAAATTAATTATTCTTTATTGCTCTTTAATTGTAAGTAGTCGCTAAGATCTAAATAATAGATCTTAATTTCAAGTTTATTTTTGCATAATTCAAATTCTGCTTTTATTTTTCGACTTTAATTTTCTTTTTTTTTTTTATAAAAAAAAAAAATTAAAAATTTTTGAATTAAATTATTGCCTCTCTGTGGATTCGATCTGACTCACTACTCTCTTCGTAACTTTTAATTAATTTAAAAAGTTGGATTTAAACTGATAAATATGGTGTCTTAACGACAATATCGCGTTCCTATCAAATTTTTGGCGCCATTATCGGGGGAGACATAAAAATTAAAATTTTTTTATTTCTTTGATTTTTTTATTACTTACTAATTATTTTTCTTATTTATTTTGTAGAAAAAAATAAAAAAGAGAAAAGAACAAAGAAGATTAGGGCACGAACAAAACTTTCAATCCTATTTGGTGAGATCATTCCTAAACCCTAAATCTCTTTTCTTATTTTTAATATTTACTTTATTTTTAAATTAATTAAAAATTATCTACTTAAATCTAATTAAAAATCTCATTACAAGATTAGAAATTCTAATTATTTAGAGCATCCATCATATCAATTTTATTTTATTTTTGGTGATTGCTGGAGGCAAGATAAGCCCTTCAAAATTCAATTAGTTGCATGCATTTAGTTTAAATTGCATAAAACCTCCTACTTAAAAATCTGAATATGCATATCATATTGAATCAATTTAAGGGCACAATCCATTAAATAAGATAAGATGGAAATTTGATCATCCTTCCTTGGCCCACAAACAACCAACCCTCATATTGTATTAACCCGAACCTTAACTCTTAAAATCAATTAGACATCGACCCTTAAGGATATTCAAGCTCAATAGAACAAGAAAATCTTAGAGTTGAAATGGGTTAGGATTAATCAATTTAACTGATGTCTAGGAAAGTGGTTCAGGGATGATTGGGCTCGAAGAAAGGTGGTTACTTAATTGATTCCGTTCGCTTACCTGGCCAAGCACAATTAGTGTCTAAGGCAAGCAACGGAGGGACTCCCACTGATCTTATACTTATCTGACCAGTTGATTGGTTGATCCTACACTTGGAGTGCTCGAAGGCTGACTTAGAACAGTTAGGAGCTGTCTAGGTCTAGGCAAATCTTAGGTTAGGTTTAATTTGTTTGAAACTTGTTTGAAAATAAAAATTTTTACTTTAGGCATTTTCAATCTCTATTGCCCTGACATAAGGAACTTAGAACTTTTAATTTTTTTTAAAAAAATAATAATAATTAAAATAATAATAATAATAATAAAAGATTGAGGATATTGAGAATATAGTGAATTCTCCAACATCCGTTTGGAGAAGGATATCAGGTCGACTAGTCAAAACGGATTTAGTTCTTGCTTCAGACCTTACAACCTTAACATCCACAATGGATTTAGCAAATCAGCCTCAGCCTCAAACTCTTAAGGACTTATGTTATCCAGTTGGTTCTATCCAACCCTCTTGTATTAGGTTGCCTCAACTCATAGCAAACAACTTTGAAATTAAACCTCAAATCATTAACATGCTTCCAAAATTCACGGAAATAGAGGATGCATATATATTCATTAGAAAATTTGAAGAGGTTTGTGCAACCATGAAACTACAACAATTGTTGGAGGATGAAATTAAACTGAGATTAATCAATTTTGCCCTTAAGGATAATACCAAAAAATGGCTTTATAGTTTTCCAAATCAATCTATCACGACCTGGGAGGGCTTTGTGAGAATATTTTTTAAAAAATATTTTCCTCATCATAAAATAGTTAGAACTAAAAATGAAATAAATCAATTCTATCAACTAGCTAGTGAATCATTTTGAAAATACTTCGATCGATTCAAAAACCTCTTGACCCAATGCCCATACCATGGAATAGAAACTTGGAGGCTATGCCAAATAATTTATGAAGTGTTAGATTCAAATTTTCAAACAATGCTAGAGTCCATGTGCCAGAGACAATTTATTTACAAAGAACCAAATGAAGTCCGACAATTTTTAGAAAACCTAGCCAAGAAAAGTTTACAATGGAAAATAATTAGAGAACCAAAAAAATCCACACCTTCAAGAGGTGGAATACACCAAATTCAAATCTTCCTAGCTGCAGAAACCAAAATTGCAACTTTGACGCATAGGTTAGAGGCCTTAGAACTTCAGAGACCAGTCAGTGTGAACCAAGTGTCTGCACCCATGTGCAATAGGTGCAATGTATTAGACCATGTCCTTGAGGAATGTTCCCTCGTTGTGAACTAATTAGATAATGGATGTGCACAAGTGAATGGTACATATCAGAGACCATTGAACAATCCCTATGCACCCACCTATAACTCAGGCTGGAGGAATCATCCAAATTTTTCATGGTTACAAAATCCAAATGTAGGCGGTCTAAGTTTCAATCAGCAGAACCTAAGGCCTAATCCTATGATAAACACCCTATCACCATTAGGCTTTAATATTAATGAAAAGAAACTTTTTTCTTTAGAGAAAAACTTGAAAGCCTTAGCCAAATCTAATACTGACACCAATACCATCTTAAGCAATTTCATACAAACCATGGGCCAAATTCTAAATTCAAATTCTCAGGCCATAGCTCGCTTAGAAATGAAAGTGAGTCAGCTAGCATCTACCATAAGTAAACGTGAACGAGGTAGGCTACCTAGCCAACCTGAGCCCAACCCAAGAAATCAAAATGGTAGACCCCAAGAAAATCAAGTTAATCAAGTTAATGCTATTCATTCCTTGAGATTAGAAAAATAAGTGGATAATAAGATAAATACACCTGACACTAGACCTAATGGACAATCTATCTTACAAGCTCCTGAAACTGATTGCATCAAACCAAATGCCCACAATCTCTAGAGCTTCTTTTTCGAATCGATTAAGGTCTAATAAACAATCAAAATATTTAGGCAAAATGTTAGAGGTGTTTAAGCAAGTTCAAGTAAATATTCCTCTAGTAGACATGATCCAATAAGTTCCGACTTATGTCAAATTCTTGACCTTTGCACCAAGAAAAAAATGACTAATGTACCAAAGAGAGCTTTCTTAGCAGCAAGTGTGAGTTCATATTTGTTAAGTCATATGCGTATAAAGTACAAGGACCCAGGGTTTCTAACAATTTCATGTGTCATAGAATAAACCCACATTGAGAAAACGTTACTTGATTTAAGGGCTAGTGTAAATATTTTGCCCTATTCAGTTTATAAGCAATTAGGATTAGAAAAGCTTCAACCAATAGGGATCACATTACAATTAGCAGATCGATCTTTTAGAATTCCCAAGGGAATGGTAGAAGATGTTTTGATTAAGGTTGGAAGTTTTATCTTTCCAGTTGATTTTGTCATTTTGGAGATTGAGCCAATATCAAATCCTAAGGATCAAATCCCAGTGATTTTAGGAAGACCATTGCTAGCTACTGCTAATGCTGAAATCAATTATCGGAATGGACTTATGAAATTGTCTTTTGGAAACATGACTATCGAGCTGAATATTTTCAATTTGGAACAGGAATCTACTAAGCATGCTAATGTAAGTATAGTCCAAGATGAAATTTATGAACCCATAGACATTAGCAATGAGGAAGTCGATCTTGAATCTAGTATCTGACCAACCCATGAATATGAGAACCTAAATAAAATACTTGGAGATAATAAAAATGGTCAGAGATGGGAGCCTCCCACTGAACCACCCATAAAAATGACTAAATATCACCTGAGTCATCAAAAGAAGAGGCACCCAAAGTAGAGTTGAAACCTCTCCCTGAGCACCTCAAGTATGTATATTTAGGTCCAGAGAAAATCTTGTCTGTAATTATTGCATCAGATCTGAATCCTAACTAAGAGAAGAAATTATTAGCGATCTTAAGAGAAAATCGAGAAGCAATAGGCTGGACTATGGCAGACATTAAAGGAATAAGCCTTTAGTTCAACATAGGATACACCTCGAGGAAGAGGCTAAACCAACTCAAGATGCCCAAAGAAGACTAAACCCAGCCATGAAGGATGTAGTCAAAAAGAAAATTCTGAAGTTGTTGGATAATGGAATTATTTATCCTATTTCTGATAGTTCGTGGGTAAACCCTGTACAAGTGGTACCAAAGAAATCTGGGATAACAGTAGTCCAGAATGATGCTAATGAACTTATCCCAACTAGGACCCAAATAGGGTGAAGGGTCTGTATAGATTATAGGAAATTGAATGTAGCTACAAAAAAAGATCACTTTTCTTTGCCATTTATTGATCAAATATTGGAAAAGTTAGTCGGACAAGAATTTTATTATTTTCTAGATGGATACTCTGGTTATAATCAGATTTCCATAGCCTCTGAAGATCAGGAAAAGACCACATTCACTTGCCCATTCGGAACCTTTGCTTATAGGCGTATGCTCTTTGGACTATGTAATGCTCCAGCAACCTTTCAGAGATGTATGATCAGCATGTTTTTCAATATGATTGAACGATTTCTAAAAATTTTTATGAATGACTTTTCTATCTTTGGACCTAGCTTCTCTGAATGCTTAAACCATCTAAGACTTGTTCTAGGAAAATGTAAGAAGAAACATTTAGTTTTTAATTGAAAAAAATGTCAATTCATGGTCAGAGAAAGTATAGTTCTTAGCCATGTAATTTTAAAGAAAGGAATAGAAGTTGACAAGGCCAAAGTTGATCTAATTGCAAGTCTTCCACCACCCAAGTTTGTTAAAGAAATTCATTCATTCTTAGGACATGCTGGATTTTATAGAAGGTTCATACCCGATTTTAGCAAAGTGGCTCGCCCTTTGACGAACTTGTTAGCAAAGGAAGCAAAATTTGAGTTTACTTCTAAGTGCCTTGAGTCTTTTGAATTTCTTAAAAGGGCACTCATTTCAGCCCCCATCATTCATCCACCTATCTGGACCAAACCTTTTGAGCTCATGTGCGATGCATCTGATCATGCTGTAGGTGCAGTCTTAGGTCAAAAAATCGACAAGCTGCTGAGAGTTATTTATTATGCAAGCAAAACATTAAATGAAGCGCAGCTTAATTACATCACCATGAAAAAGGAATTCTTAGCTGTTGTCTTTGCCCTAGAAAAATTTAGATCCTATTTGGTTGGATCTTATGTTATTATTTATACTGATTACTCAGCCATTAGACATCTCCTAGCAAAAAAAGATGCTAAGGCATGTTTAATTCGATGGATCTTGCTCCTTCAAGAATTTGACATGAAAATTAAGGATAAGAAAGGGATAGAGAATGTAGTTGCTGATCACTATCCTGAATCATAGTTACGCCATCTAACGAACCACCTGTCAATGAGTATTTTTCAGATGAACAACTTATATCAGTATCCACTGAATCTTGGTATGTAGATATTGTGAATTATTTAGCCATTGGTAAAGTGCCTTCTCATTGGACTAGTCAGGATAAACATAAATTCTTTTCTCAAGTAAAGTATTTCATTTAGGATGATCCATATCTATTTAAACAGTGTCCTGATCGGATCATTAGGAGGTGTGTCCTTGATAATGAGGTTAAAAGTATTCTGTTATTTTATCATGACCAAGCATGTGGTGGTCATTTCGCATCCAAGAAGACTACTATCAAAGTACTTCAATGTGGATTTTATTGGCCTAATTTATTTAAGGATGCACATGTGTACTATAAAAGTTGTGATCGATGCCAACAAATGGGTCAGATTACAAAGAGAGATATGATGCCACTCAATCCAATCTTGGTAGTTAAAATTTTTAATTTCTGAGGAATTGATTTTATGGGATCATTTCCGAATTCCTTCAAAAATGAGTATATCTTAGTGGCTGTTGATTATGTTTTCAAATGGATAGAAGCTATTCCATGTAAGTCCAATGATAGCAAAGTTGTCTTTAAATTTCTTAAGAAAAATACTCTCTCACTTTGGTACTTCTAGAGCAATCATTAGTGATCAGAGAACACATTTTTGCAATCGATCCTTTACTGCATTAATGAAGAAATAAAATGTTACCCATAAATTAGCCACACCATATCATCCTTAGATTAGTGGGCAAGTTGAAGTGTCAAATAGACAAATCAAACAAATCTTAGAGAAAATTGTTAATGCCAATAGGAAGGATTGGTCTGTGAAATTAGTTGATGCACTTTGGGCCTACCGCACTGCCTACAAAATTAACCTAGGAATGTCTCCTTATACGATTGTATTTGGAAAATCATGTCACTTGCCTATTGAGTTAGAACATAAAGCCATGTGGGCAATAAAGAAATTAAATATGGACCTAGACATAGCCGAAAATTATAGGAAGCTTCAGATTAATGAATTAGAAGAACTGAGAAATGAAGCTTATGAGAATGCCAAGGTATATAAGGAATGGATGAAAGTATTTTATGATCAAGCAATTCATAGAAAATCTTTCAATCCTGGACAAAAAGTTCTTTTGCATAATTCAAAGTTACATCTTTTTCATGGAAAGCTTAGGTCTAGATGGACAGAACTTTTCTTTGTTAAAAAAGTTTTTCCATATGGGGCTGTAGAAATAGAAAACCCAAGTAATGGTGTTGTTTCTAAAGTTAATGGTCAACGATTGAAACCATTCTTGGAATTACCCATAGAATCTATGGAGGAAGCCATGGTTCTTTATGAACCAACATATCTTGGTTAGTCTGTTATCACTGTTTAGTCTGACTGAAGATGGTAAACTTAGCGTTTGTTGGGAGGCAACCCAATACTTCTTGAATCTAATTTATTTTTTTTAGTTTTTTTTCTTTTTAGGCTAAGCTGGAGAAGGATCGTAAGCTTCAAGATTCATGCTAAATAAATAAATATAATTTACATCCTTTTATTTATTTTCTTTCTCCATTGAGGACAATATCAATTTAGGGGGTAAAAAAATAATAATAATAAAAATAAAAAATTAAAATAAATAAAAAATAAAAAATATAATATATATATACAAAAAATAAAAAAATAAAAAATAAAAAAATTAAAAATTAAAAATTAAAAAATTAAAAAAAATAAAATAAATAAATAATAATAATAATAATAATAATAATCAAACTTTAAAACTATTTTGAAAATTTTTGGATAAACCATATTTCAGGAAAGAGAATCTTAAGCAAAATAAACTAGGAAAAGTAATAAAGTTAGAAAGTATTAACTAATAATGGTAGCGAGTTAAGAAGCAGATTACTTGATCGGACCATTAGCAGCCTACTTAGGTCATTTAAAGGTTAACAATACTTTTAATTGCACATGCACACTAATGAAGCAAAGTAGGTGTTGATTAAAAGGCTAATTGAGGATTCAATTATCACTAAAAATTGATGGTTTATATATACCCTAATTAAAAAAATTTGAATTTAAGAAAAGAGCTACCTGCTTAAATAAAATGTGCAAAATGCAGAGTATATGTGGATTGTCCCAAACTAGAACTCTGCACCTAAGTCAAGTGTAGAAGTTCACATCAAATGGTGAAGGAAAGGCCAGGATGCTCAGCATAATTTTCAAAAAAAAAAAGAAAGCAGTGTGAAAGCTATCTTAATTCATCACTTAACTTGGGAGTATATAGAAAACTAACCAAAATAGGTGATAAAAGAAGATTCGTTTATCCTTTGAATCAACACCAAAATGCTAAGTTAGTATTCACGAAACCAAGTGCTGAAAATCTTTAGATGAACTTTAAGAAAGTTTCTGATTAATCTACCACGAAATTTACTTCTGAAACTCAATACTTAAGTTAGTGATACTGTTTAAACTTTTGATTTTAAATCTTAGATCTATTCTTGTGAAGGAGGATCTCAACGAAATATGATAATTGATCTAAATTAAATTCTTTCTTTACTCGAGGACGAGCAAAACTTAAGTTGGAAGGTGTGATAGGTACCATAAATTCATCAATAAAAGTATTAATTTATTAATTAATTTATATTAATTAATAATTAATTTATATATAATTTTTAAAAATTAATATTTTTATTAATTAAAAAATTAATTAAAAAAATAATAAAAAATAAAAAAATAAAATTTTATAATCAATAGAAAGAGCTCATTTTTTTTATCATAATAAAATAAATTTCAAGCAAAACGAAGCTAAAACAGAGAAGATATAAATTTTTAAAAAAATAAAATAAATAAAAAATAAATAAAAAAAGAAAATGGCTCAGTTGGCTCAAGTCGATGCGCCAAATTAGCCACATAAGCCGACTCAGCTGTGGAAGCTATTAGCCGGTCCACGATCCAAGCGTGGACCGCCAGCTCAACAGAATCTGACAAATCACATCGCGACACGTGGCGGACCTAGACCCTTAAGGGTCCATAGAAATCTATCATGGCTCATAGGATATTTTGGTCTTTTCACTCAACGACAGGAGTGCTGATTGGCTGCGGTGTGTGGTGCGGTCGGTCCACCCGATCCATGAAAACAGTAATTGCACGATCGGACGGCTGTGGTAGCTTGCGGTCAAGATCAAACGGCTGTGGTTATTTTCGGATTTGATTCAGCTTCAGACTTCATGCGGATCGCCATCCAACGACAGCGCTCAATCCAAGGGATGATCCGATGGTCCAGAACACTCTCGACATTGATCAGGACTCCTGACGCACGATTTGCGGCCAAATTTCCTCCATCAATGTGCAATCGGATGGCTAAAATTAAATCCGACCTGATTTGGGCCGATACGCATCCGATTTTGATGATTTTTGGTCCGTTGGATTCCTATCAATGGCCAAATTTCATCTAGAGCAGCAAAATTCATTTAGGACTTCTTTTAATCTGATTTTTATTCAATTTTTTTCATATTTTGATGATCAAAGAGCTCCTTAGTCCCACAATGCCCAGAAGAAAACTCCCCAACCCTTCTAGCTCTATAAAAAGGATCCCAAGCCTCTAGAAATAAACAAGAGGGATGCCAAAGTACAGGATGGAAGCTAAGCTTAAGGTTGAAGGTTGTTTCAAAGCTACAATGCTGAGAAGAAGAGCCAATCTTCTACGCCATCTCCATGCCTACGCTGATCTGCGATCTCCTTCTAGTTTTCTTTTCTCTTTTATTTTCTTTAATTTCTTATATTTAAATTCTACATTTGAGTTTTAATTTTAATAAAAAAAGCTTTATTGTTCTTTTCAATTTTAGCTCTTTAAATTAATTATTCTTTATTGCTCTTTAATTACAAGTAGTCGCTAAGATCTAAATAATAGATCTTAATTTTAAGTTTATTTTTGCACAATTCAAATTCTGCTTTTATTTTTCGACTTTAATTTTCTCCTTTTCTTTTCTTTTATAAAAAAAATAAAAATTTTAGAATTAAATTATTGCCTCTTTGTGGATTTGATCCGACTCACTACTCTCTTCATAACTTTTAATTAATTTAAAAAATTAAATTTAAATTGATAAACACGATGTCTTAACGATAATATTGTATTTTTATCACTGGGCCTCGACATAACTGACCTCCATAGATGCTGTGGACTCGCCGACATACTCTGCCATAAGAAATGAAGCTCTCTTCTATATTCAAGAAAAAAATATAATAATTTTTACTTAAAAATTAAACTATATATTATTATATTAAATAATTATAAATATATATAAATATATCTCTCGACTCATCTGTAACAAAATGGCCATCTCGATGAACATAGATCATTATGTAAAACTCTACCTGACCAGACTCCCTCCCATGCTCATCCATCTATAGAAAATATAAATTTTATAAAATATATAATCCATAATTTTTAATTAAGAAACTTTAAGAGTTTCAATAAAACCTATAAGTATCATGATACATGCATGATATGACCATGATAAATCCTATAAGTATCATGATAAAACCTGTAAGTATCAATATCTTAACTTTTCTAGAAATTCAGAACTTTCTTTGTGAAAAGGGGTTCCAGTCATCTAGATGTAGCAGCTAAAGTATTGCATGCTAAAGTTGTACACAATATATATGTAGGATCTAGTTAGAGCCCAAGCATAACCCATGCTGTATAAGTGCAACCAAGCAGCTTGAATTGAAAAGGCAAGTAACCAGCTGGTTATCCGTTTACTTTTTGTTTTTAATCGATGATGTTGGGGGGGTTGATTGACTGGAGATTAACTTCATTCCCTTCCTGGATGATTGCAGATATATCTTTGCGGAACCTCGTGGTCATTTATGACAATGAAAAGCAACAGATTGGATGGGGCGAGCAAACTATTGTGAAATTTTTTTTTAATTATGAATTATTATTAATTAATTATTTTATTTATTTTATTAAAAATAAGTTGATTATATGATCCAAGTTAATAGACATGCTTATGAGCCCAATATTGTTTGTCATCCTTTTGTTTCGGGCTAGATGCACCTTATGTTAGATTGGTGTGGTTTGGACGGCTCAGTATAGCCTTTAATTTGACATGAGCCCATGATGAATGGACCTATTAAAGTTTTGTTTTATTTGGCTAGGTCTCCTCTTCATTTTTTATAAATACTGTGAGACTAGTTCTCTGGCTTGCCCCATCGAATAGCCGCCTGTTGAGAAGAAGCTGATGGAGAATGATCTAGTTTCGGTGTTTGTCTATGCATCCGCTGCTATCCTTTTTCGTAAATCAAAGATGAATATAGGTACGCATCTGTCTTTTGTATTCTAATCTTGTGTAATGATTTATGGGAATTATCTACATGTGGTATCAGAGCAAGACCATAGAGGATTAGAATTATATATATATATATATATATATATATATAGAAGGAGGAACGGATCCCATCCCCTCTTTCTCTTCTTCTTGTTGCCGGTGTGGCGGGACCGAGCCGGCGGTCGCCGAGATCAGTCGTAGACCTCCCACCAAGATCCCGTGTGACCATTCGGCAGGCGGCCCCATCTAGGGGATCCGGCGGCGACCTTGATGGGCGGCGGCGCCGACCGTTGGTCCTATCTTCCCGGCTTGGAACACAAGAAAAAAAGGAAAAAGGGGATGGTGGAAAGGAAGAGGCCGCCGGCTCCTCCACGCCGAGCACTCCTCTCCCATGGATGGTGGAGCGGTGCTGGCGACCCACCACCATGGCCGGAGAGTGGACGGCGGTCGGCCTCCCACCGACCATCGGCCCAAAAAAAAAATAAAATAAGAGGGGCGGTGGTTCAAGCCACCGCACCCTACTTCTCCCTCTTCCACGTCGGTGGGGACATTGCCGGCGGCTGGCAGTCCGTCGGTTGAAGCTTCTCCGACGGTCGTCCGGTCGGAGTTGAGCCAGAGAGGAGGCACCGGTGAGCCCTCCTCTTCGCTGCCCAAAATCAAAGCAAAAAAAAAAAAGGGAAACGTGCGGGAGAAGAGGCTAAATGGGTTTCGGGTTTTGGGTTTCAACCCAAAATCCAAACCCCGTTTGTTGTTTAGGCCATTTTATGCAGTTTTTTATTTTAGTCTTTATAATTATAATAATTATATTTTAGTCCAAGAAAAATTATAGTTTAGTCTCTATAATTATGAAAATTTGATTCTAGTCCAATAAATTATGTTTTAGTCCTTTTATTATAATTTATTATGTAAAATCTCTATTTTGCAATTAAGATCCTATTGAAGGTTATTATTTGTATTAGTCCTTCAAAATTTTAATTTGCTTTCTGAAAGTTTTATTTCTGATCATGCTCTTTAGAAAATTAATATCTGATATTATTTTAACATGATATATATTTTTTGAACTGTACAAATATGTTATTGTTATTTTGGAATGCAATATTATGTTGTGTTATGATCAGTGGGATGCATGTTATTAAGTATCCCATACTGGACTTGATCATTTTGGACATTTAATTCTCTGTATGAATAATTTTATGAATTAGCATGAATATTTATCACTAATATGATTTATTTATGTTAGTTCATGGAATTTTTCATCATTAGAGTGATATTTTCTAGTTGTGACATACAATTACCTCCCCAAAGTAGGTCATTATATGTTTTAACTAGAAATTATGTGGGCCATTATGTTGCGAGGGTACTCTGACTTTTGAGATCTGTCTGGTCAAAGGAGATAGATTTTTGAATGCTAGGATATTTCTTTTGTGGCTTCGTGTAAAGAGCTCTTATACATATTGCATGTTTTGCCTAAAGGAGAATATGTGATATAGTATTAGGCTCTTATTTATAGTTTATGTCATTATATGACTATGTTGTTGGTAGATGCCCATTATCCAATATTTGACATTTCTATTGTTTGTTTGTATAGTATCTTTTGGTGTTAATAACAATAATGTCATCATTGAAGTCTTGATCGGATCAAATTATAAGAGATGAAAATAAGATATGAAATTTACTCTAGGGATAGCTGACATTGATTTGGCATTGCGTGAGAATAAATCTGATGATCTTAATGATCAAAGTATACTAGAATAAAAAAATTATTTTACTAAGTGGGAAAAATCTAACAGGCTTAGCTTAATTGCTATTAAGAGGTCAGTTTTTGAGCATCTTCTGAGTGGTCTATCAGAGACCAATAGTGCTAAGAAACTATTTGATGCTATAGGACAGAGATATCTTGTATCTGAAAATGCAGAGTCTGAATGTCTAATGAAAGAATTGACGATCATGAGATGTGACAATGTTGGAGGTGTTAGGAAATATATTTTAAAAATGGTTCATCTCCAAATCAAACTTAAGGGTCTACAAATTGAATTGCTTGATTTCTTTCTAGTGCCTCATACTTTAAACTTCTTGCCTGCTGATTTCTCCCAGATCAAAACTACTTATAATACTTTAAATGAAACTTGAAATATTAATGAGTTGATCACTAAACTGAGGAAGAGAAACTAAAGAAAAAAAAGAGTGAGATTGTCCTACTTTTCTTTCAACTAAAATCCCATTCTAGCAAAGATTTTATGAAGAAGAAAAAGAATAAATCTGCTTCTCCAAACAGTCTCAGAATGTTAAAGGACATGGTAACAACCCTGGTCAGAATCATTTTGGAGGAGGTCCTAAAGTTGCCATTGGAAAATGTGTCAAGTATTTTCATTATAAAAAAAAAAGGCCACCTAAGAAGTCAATGCTATAAATTCAAGTCTTGGTTAGAAAAAAATAAAAATAAGAAGGTAAGTCCCTAGCTCTTGTTTGTTATGAGTCAAATATAGTTGATGTTCCTATTGATTCCTAGTGGATAGATAGCGGTGTCACAACTCATGTTGCCATTTTCTTATAGGGATTCATAAACAAGAGAAAACCAAGTCTGAAAAAGACTAAGTTGAAAATAAAAAATGATCTTGAAGTTGAAGTTGAATACATAGGACTTGTCAAGTTGTCTTTAGAGTCTGATTTTGAAATTTCTTTAGAAAATACCTTTTATGTACCTTCTTTTAGAAGGAATTTGATTTTTATTTTTTCTTTGGATAAGATTGGTTTTGGTTTTGATTTCCATAATAAAAAATTGATTTGACATTTAATTCACAGATTATTGATTATAGTATTCTAAGTGATGGATTATATAAATTACGTTTGTCTTATAATAATTCCTATGCTTCTTTGAAAGTTGAGAATATGATTGCAAAACGTTCTAGAATCAAAGAAAGATCCTCTATGTTGTGGCACAAATGCTTAGGACACATATCTAAGAAAAGAATTGATAGACTAATTAAGGATGATATCTTACCTACCTTGGATTTTGGAGATATGGAGACTTGCATTGATTGTATTAGAGGTAAACTGATTAAAATTAAAAAGAAATGAGCAACTCGTAGTTCAGGCCTTCTAGAAATAATTTACACTGATATCAGTGGATCTTATTCTTCTACAATCTATGGTAATAAATACTTTATCATATTTATTGATGATTTTTCTCAATATGATTATCTTTATTTAATTAAAAAAAAATTGATGCTCTTGAAAAATTTAAAATCTTTAAAATAGAAGTTGAAAGACAATTGAAAAAAGTCATCAAGATTATGAGATCTAATTATGGAGGTGAGTATTATGGCAAACATGATATAGCAGGGCAACATATGGGTCCGTTTGTCAAATACTTACAAGATTGTGAGATTGTAGCTCAATATACTATGCTTGATAGTCCTGAGCAGAATGGTGTGACCGAAAAACGTAATCACATCCTTAAGGATATGATGAGGAGCATGATGAGTAGGTCAAATTTGTCGAAATATCTATGGGATAAAGCTATTAAAATTATCTTGTATATTCTTAATAGGGTTCTTAGTAAATCTGTACCCAAAATATCTTTTGAAATATGGACTGGTAGAAAACCTAGTCTAAATCATTTTTGGGTTTGGGGTTATCCTGCAGAAGCGACTATATATAATCCTATAGAGAAAAAGACTAATCCCAGAACCAGTCATTGCTATTTCATTGGATATCCAGATCATGCTAAAGGATACAAATTCTATAGCCCTAGAAGAGGTAACAGACTGCTAAATTTTTAGAACTTGATGTGGCTGACTTCTCGAGGTATTGATATTGATAATAATTAGATTGAGACTGTCTCTATTCCTATGACTGCACCATATAAAAATATAGATTACGCACCTAGTGAGAGAATGGATGTTTAGGTTCTGTTCCTATATTGAATCATCAACCTATTCAGTCTAATGATGAGGTGACATTAAGAAGATCTGCCCAATAAAGAAGGTCTACCATTTTTGATGATTTTTACGTTTATCTTGGGGAAAGTAATTATAATATTGGAGATGTGGTTGACCCAATGACATATTATGATGCTGTGACTTGTTCTCGGTCCATTTTATGGATAAATGCTATGAAGGAAGAAATGGAGTCTATGGCCAATAATAATGTATGAAAGCTTGTTGAGCCTACTGAACATAGCAAACCTATTGGATGTAAGTGGGTATATAAGACTAGGAAAGATTCTAAAGAAAGGATTGAGTGATTCAAGGCTAGATTGGTAGCTAAAGGGTTTACTCAGAGAGAAGGAGTTGATTACACCGAAACTTTTCTCCAGTATCTACAAAAGATTTTTTTAAAATCGTCATATCTTTAGTGGCTTATTATGACCTTGAGCTTCATTAGATGGATGTTAAAACTGCTTTTCTGAATGGTAACCTCAGTGAGAAAGTATATATGAAATAGCCTGAGGATTTTTAAGAAAGTGAGAAAGAACATTTAGTCTGTAGATTTGAAGAAGTCGATCTATGGTCTGAAATAAGCATCTAGATAATGATATTTGAAATTTGATGAGGTAGTAACCTCTCTTGGTTTTGAAGAAAATAAAGTTAATCAGTGCATCTATCTCAAGACCAGTGGGAGCAAGTTTATTTTTTTTTCCTATATATTGATGATATCTTGCTTGCCAGTAGTGATGATGGTCTACTCAATGAGACTAAACAAATGTTATCTAAGACTTTGGATATGAAAGATCTTGGAGAAGCAGCTTTTGTCCTAGGTATTGAAATTCACAGGGATAGGTCACATCATCCGTTAGATTTGTCATAGAAGAAATACATTAACAGAGTTCTTAAAAGATTTAATATGTAGAATTGCAAATCCTATGATATGCCTATTGCCAAAGATGATAAGTTCAGTAAAAATTAGTGTCCCAAGAATGAGCTTGAAAAGGATCAGATGAAGAATATCCCTTATGCCAGTGCTATAAGGAGTCTGATGTATGCTCAGATTTGCATCAGATCTAATATTGCCTTCATAGTAGGAGTTCTTGGTAGATATCTATCGAATCTAGGTTTTCGACATTAGATTGCAACAAGAAGGATAATGAGATATTTAAAGAAAATCAAAGACTATATGCTTATGTATAGAAAAACTGATGACATACGGTTATTAGGGTATTCGGATTTAAATCGTGCTGGATACCCTAACGATTTGAAATCAACCTCAGGATATATTTTTATGTTAGTCGGAGGTGCAGTATCTTGGAGGAGTGTTAAACAGACTATGATAGCTTATTCTACTATGCAAGCTGAGTTTATTACTTGTTATGGAGCTGCTACTTAAGCTGTTTGGCTGAAAAATTTTATAGCAGGACTTTAGATTGTTGATTCTATTTTCAGACCACTGACAATCTATTATGATAATAGTGCTGTTGTGTTCTTCATAAAGAACAATAAATCTTCTAGTGGATCTAAATATTTGGAGCTGAAGTACCTGACAGTAAGAGATCTTGTGAAGAAAGGAGACATAACTATTGAGTACATAGATACAGAGTCAATGTTAGCTGATTCCTTGACTAAAGATTTGAGGCCCATATGCTTTACAAAGCATGTTGAAAATATGGGCATACTGAGTTCTTTTGATGTACTTAGTTAGTGGGAGTGACTTTGTATTTATGTTTTATTATTACTTTATTGCTATGGACTCTTTACATCTCGTGCACTTTCGATATACATCGTTGGTATGATGAATTAATGATATATTTATTTTTAATTTTTTTTATTTGTGTACATATTTATTTTAGTATATCTAAAGATATCTCTTATTTATGTACCTATTGTATAAAATATGAGACCAGATGTCGAGTCTCAGATATGTTGTGCTATCTCGTCATTGACACCATATTGAGTATGTGAGGCAGAATGACTTGTTGTCAAAGCCATTAGAATTTTTCTTGCTTATTTTGTACCCAGGCATGTTGAAGAGAAATTGGAGGACTGACAATAAAAATAGCATATATTTGGATCATTTTTTGATGTTATTTTCTTGCTACACTATTACACCAAGACTCATGTCGATAGTTTTAATTATGTTTGTAACTATGGATAAGTCTTGTGTCAGATAAAGGATGCAATGACTCCCATGATTCAACACGATCAATACTATTGGATCGAGTCAATTCTAAGGTGCTGTCTATGGATCATATGCTTTTCAAAATCATGACCACGTACTACGTTTTCTATTATTCAGCCTGAGAGTCGGTTTTAAAAGTAAAATATTTTCAAAATTTTAAAATCCTAATTAATGTTGCCCAAGTGGAAGAATGTGAGAATTTTTTCTAATTATGGGCTACCATTAATTAATTATTTTATTTATTTTATTAAAAATGAGCTGATTATATGATCCGAGTTAATAGATATGCTTATGAGCCCAAGATTGTTTGTGATCTTTTTGATTTGGGCTAGATGCACCTTATATTGGATTGGTATGGTTAGGGCGGCTCGGTGTAGATTTTAGCCCGACATGAGTCCATGATGGGTGGACCTATTAGGATTTTATTTTATTTGGCTAAGTCTCCTCTTCACTTTCTATAAATACCATGAGACTAGTTCTCTGACTTGCCCCATCGAATAGCCGTATGTTGAAAGAAAGCTGGTGGAGAAGGATTTAGTTTCGGTGTTCGTCTGTGCATTCGCTACTATCATTTTTCGTAAATCAATGGCAAACATAGGTACGCATCTGCCTTTTGTATTCTAATCTTCTGCAATGATTCATGAAAATTATCTACAACTATAACAGCCTTCCTAAGTCTAAAAGCTTCCCTTCTATGATGCTTTGCTTCCTTTCACATGGTTATGCACAAAAAAAGGGATTTCTCATACTACAACTCTTTTGTTTTCTTTATTCAAACAGTGCAGATAGAATTGATGGCTTTGAGGGCAGTTTCTTACTACAGTGAAAAGGATAATATGCGACACTAAAATAGGCTTTTTTTCGATGCTAATAAGCATCAAAGAAAAAGTCTCATGATGCTTCAAAATGTGTTGCAAAAGTATCGCATATGTAAGAATGAAGATAAAAAGCACTGATGAAAAGCATCGAGAGCTTTCTTACCGATGCTTTAAAGCATTGGAAATATAAAATTTTTTAACACTTTTTAGCATCGTTAATGGCAACAACTGCTGCAGTGTATCAAGATGCTTTTTAAAAGCTTCAACAAGCAAGAAAACTGCGACGCTTCTAAGCATTGTTAAAATTGACTAGTGATGCTTATAAGCATTATCAACAAACTCATTAACGACACTTAAAAGCATCATCAATTTTTTTTAGCAAAATTGGTACAGAAATACGAATACAAAAATTTATGTACAAAATTATACCAATTAAGCAACATAAACCTATACAAATACCACAATCCATGACAAAAGCAAATACCAATAGCAAATTTAGGCTAAAAGATATTATTTTATATAAATAAAAATAAAGTACTAATGTTGATCTATTACAATCAAAAGTTCAACAAACTAAAATCATACAGAAAATATGAGGCTACAACAAAAATAAAAAGATGTCAGTCATCTACAAGCGGATGGTTGTCACTATCTCTATGAATGCCTGATGTACTACCATCTCCACGAGTGCCTGATATGCCTAGAGCCTACAAGAAACATATAAAAAGCTTGATTTGTAAATCTATATATAAAAATATATTAATTATTAAATTGATATAAAAATATATATTTAATAATATGTGTTTACTTGAGATGGGGCATACATCTCTAACAAAGATGTAAGCTGATCAATTTGTCCTCTCATGGTCTGCATCTCGGCACGACTTTATCTAATCTTCTCTATCTCAGTAGCACGACTCTATCTTATCTTCTGTATTTCCATTTTGAATCTACAGACGCGTGAATCTTGAGCATCCTACTGTAGCATCCTGCATATATCTGCTCATCGTAGATAACTGTGTTGGGGTGACTCCTACTCCATAACCTCTCACTCGACTGTAATGCTCTGGTCCCATCAACGATCTGTGAATACCTCGATCTCAATGCGGCTCTGCTACGTAGATGCTGCGGACTTGTCCTCATTCTCCGCAATGAGAAATGTAGCCCTCTCCTGTATTTATTTTAAAAATAATAGTTATATATTAATGGCTAACAAAATAAAACTAAAATCATTACATAAAATAGAATATTAATAATGCCATACATATAAATCCATTGACTCATTCTGAATAAAAATACCATCGTGATGAGTATGAGTCAACCGGTAAAACTTCACTTTACCGAATTCTCTCCCATGCTCATCCACCTACATAAACAATTTCAATTTTAAGCAAACTGTTATAATAATTAAAAAAAAGATATAAATATCATGATACATACATGGTCCATGACATATAATGATTTTAGTTTCATAAAAAAATATAAGTATTTCAACATAAAAAGTATAAGTTAATTATGAAAATATAAGAAACATACGAACTTCTGTCGGAGTCGTGCATAACTCTTCGACCTTGATGTATGAGGAGTAAATTGAGTTGCCCATGCAGCTCTACCAAAAGCAAAATAAGTCTGCAAAATAAAGTAAACAACTTGTTATATGTATAATATACAATGTATAATATAAATTAATATGTTTACAATATATTTAAAAGAAAGAGATAATGAACCAATAATGAACCTGCGCTCTTTCGAAAAATTAATAATGGACCAGCTCTATCCACTTATGAGGGGGTACATCAGGAGGACAATTCTTAGCAACTTCCTCCTCTGTCATATCCTATCTTATACAATCCCTCTTCAATTGTGTATATTCTTTCTATTTGCGATTGAGAGACTTCATTACAAAATCATGACTAGATGGAGGGAGTACAAACTTGCTATACAAAAAAAATATTAAATTAAATAAATAATTTAAGTATTTAATAATTAATATATAGTATGAAATTTAATTCATTATCTCTACAATTCGGAGGAGCTCAACTTTATACATTGGAAGCATGTCATTCCATTTTGCATAGCCCAAGAGACATAGCTGAGGCCTTCGAGCAACAGTCCTAAAAAATGAAGTCAATAAGCTAACAGCTTTCTTAATTGGTTGGCCTAACTAATTGCACTCTACAACGATTTTCTCCTTCTCATGTATCTATCATACATCTCATACTACTGTGGATTTGTGTCTTGGGCATACTCTCCTGAATTCGTTTATAAAAAATATGTAAAAATAACAAAGTACTGAATATACATGAAATCAAATGAAATGAAATAAAAGATATTATATACCTTGAACGTGTATCACATCATTTACTTGATGAACATGAGGATCGTGCTGCACTGATGATGGAGGATAGGGCTCGAAATGCTGTGCAGCTAAACTAGCCTCAGGCTGCTGCACTGAAGAAGAGGTACCAGCCTCTATCTATGAAAAGTAGAGCTCCACACTAGCATGTTGTCCCCTGCGATGCATGATGCCTAGCATTTATATAAATAAAAGTTAGAATCAGTTAATATAAATAGTAATTCAACATAATAATTAATATAAATTATATACATCATAAGTATTTATTATCAATAACAATAAAGTAGTAGTATTTTCTTCAAATTCTATTTTAACCAACATTGTTGTAGCATTTAAATCATCAGCTGGCATAAAATTGTAAGACATACATTATATATAAGTGTCATCGTCGTCATCCTCCACTTGATTTTCTATATCATATAAGTCTCTAGATTTCGTTTTGATGACAGTAACCCAAGCTTTATCTTTTGCATCTTATACATAAAATATTTAACGAATAGGTGATCCTTCAATAATACACTTGTATGTATCAACATTGAAAAATTTACAAGTATAAATTATTTGCATCTTATTTCAAACCCCTTGATGAGTTTGTCTTTCCAATCATATCTAAACAATACTACTTTAAATTTTTTCATAATAATTCAAGTCATAGATATCTTTAGGTGCACCATAATAGGATTTTTCATCCGCTTCCACCATAACACTGCTATTCTATATTTTTTTAAATTTCTCGCATTCTTTAGTATAAAATTTAAAGCCATTAATTATGAAACTATTATATCTATTCACAATCTTATTAGATCCTTAAGCAAGGGCTATTAATTCATCTGAATCAATTGACCAATGTACATAATTCTTTCATCCATATAAAAATAAATAAATATACGAATATAGTAGAATATGTACATTAACTAAAAAGATGGCTCTATGGTTTCATGCAATGCAAATTTTATTAAAATTAACTCATAATTAATGCTGTCCAGCATCTTCGATCGGCCTGAGTGTGTAGGGCACGTGAGGGCTGGATGTCTTGGATGCTAGCTGAGATTCCAGAGGCCTGAGCACGTAGGGCTGAGACCCAAGTCTCGTGCATCTAATTAATTAATTAATTGACATGCATAGGTATTTTACAGATCTTTAACAAGCAATAAGAGTTTTGCCAATTTGCCAATTTTGAATACTTAAAACATCATTACATAAGTTGATAAAATAAATCATCTACATGACACCAAACCACAAATCTATCTATGCATTTATATTTTGCTAAGCTCAACTAAAGGTAATTATAAACAGGAGCAAGGAGTTACTTATAGTGGATAATGATATGAGAAAAGACTAGTAGATATTATTTTTGTCAAATACCTGCATCTAATAAAAACATACGAAACCTTAATAGTGATGAATAGTTTATCTATTTTAAATTTATCCATAACACATTCAAAAAATAGTTTTCGAATAATGTACCAACGATCGAAGAGCGAGGGGCGCGGAGGAGCACTGACAGCTATGAGGGAGGCCGACGACAGAAAAATAAGTAGACGGAAGCATCGACAGCTGGAAGGAGGGATGGTACGGTCGGAGAGTGAGAGGGCCCGAGGAGCACGTTCCACTAGGAGGGGGAGGGTTGTCGGAGGCCGGGGAGCTAGTGAGGCATAGGTGGGGGCTTCGATGAGACTAGGGAGGGAGGGGAGGGGGGCCACTAGTCGGCTAGGGCAGTGGTCGGGCGGCGACCGAGCGATGGGGGCAGTGGGGTGTGGCATCGAGAAGGGGGTGGTTGGGTGCAGCATCAAGGAGGAGGGCGTGGGGTGCAGGCACAGCGGCAAGGGAGGGCTAGGGGTCTTTTGTGCTCACGAGGGCTAGGGGTCTTTTGTGCTCACGCAGACGATCGCCGGGAGCAAGGGAGGGGAGGGCGAGTGGTGGTCTCATAGAGCTACAGGCAGACGGTAGGTGCGGCATAGATGGCGACGGGTGCGGTGCAGATGGCCGCGACAGAGGGGCGTAGGATGGTGTTGGGGCTGGTGGCGTGTCGAACGAGGGTGGGTGAAGCACCAGCAGCGGAGAATCGATTGGGATGGGGTCTGGGGTGGGAAAAGGATTAGGGCATGGGAGGAAGGGGGTGGCAGCGGATAGGGATAGGGCATAGAAGGAAGGAGGATTAAATGAACCTATCGATACTTTTTAGCATCATTAATTAACGATACTAAAAAGCATCAGAAAATTCAAATTATAATGACGCTTTTCTTAAAAGTGTCGGCATTGACCATAATTATATTTTACGATGCTTTAAAGCATCGTTTAATCCATGATGCTTTTAAAAAGCATCGATGGGTCGGCAATACATCATTTTACTGTAGTATCTGCATGATTTTTCTTTAAATCATTAAACAAAAGACAGTTCTAGTACTCTCAGTTTATTTATATATCTTTTTTCTGAGTCTATATATACATTAGAAACAAGGCAGTGCTAGCATCATTTAGCATTAGAATGTGAATGTCACAGTGCGCATGAAATCAGCAGATTTCCCAGTATGAATTTAATGATCAATCAAAATTTTTGGACATTTTTTACTGTTCATTTTGCTAAACTACCATCCATGCTGCTCAGAAATTAGAGTTGACATGTAATTGGTTTATCTCTACCATGATTAATGAAATAAAGCATCCAACTACCGTCCATGAGCTGACCTGATTCTCGTCTGTGAGTCCCACATAATATCTTTAACCCCCCCACCCAGTATATATATATATATTCTTTACAAGACTCCAACTGATGGTCTATGCTGTCTTATCGTCTTCCCATTTAAAATGCTTGTGCATGGAACTGCCACAAATATTTTTCAGAAACGCAAACTTAGCTATATAAGTTTCTCAGAATCATTCTGGCATCACAAGTAATTTATATTTGGAATTGGACATTCCATGTGCAGTTGTTGGACGTGGCAGTTTTGGTGTGTGTGTATATATATATATATATAGAATGCCACCTATAAGATCAAAACATATATCTGTGCTCAATTTGATGGTGCATATGTCATCCATCGATTCAGCCACATGATTGTTATGGACTCCAATTTAGAACATATATCAGTGATGCCACTTAAAACATCATTGTAGATTTAGATTCCCATGAATTAAGGTAAGATGTTAGGGAACATCATAAAAGGTATATAGTTGATGTGTTATATTAACTGGATTAATTCCATGTAGTAATAAAAACAGGCCGACCATTCAACTTCCGGAAAGATAAAGACAAAGGACTGGACAAAGAAGGAGAAGAAGATTGACAAACAAGAGTTCTCAAACATGACATATATAGAAATAGATAGATAGATAGATATTGATATATTACTAAAGAGATATAATTACTTCATATTTTCACTGCAGCCCATAAAATCCCAGAAACAAAAGTATAACACTACTGGTCCTGTGATGCAGAACATGACAAAACAGCAAAGAAGATAGAACCCATCAGCCACATACCAATCATAAGCTTAATTGCCCCCAAGCAGCTCAGCACCAATGAGATAAGAAACATATGCATCAGTGGCAGCATATATAGACCATCTAATCATTGCATGCGTCGGTGACAATGTGTCTGTTTGGCCCTGTGGCACCTACAAACTTGTGCCAACTGAAACAGTTGCAATTGTAATCCACAACATTTTTTTAGAAAGAAAGAAACCTCTTCATTTATAAAGGTATTTAGTTAGTGGAGAATTTTCTTAATTAAGACACTAAGTTTTGCGGTTTAGAGGAATTTTAGGATTTAGAGGTGTCACCTGCTGGTCCAGCACTATAACAAAGGTAGTGACATTTAAAACACAGATCTCGATCCTTCTTTGCTGGTCAACCACTTTCTAAGTGTAGCTTCCATTGTATTCTTATTAGATAAATGACAGTTGAGTTAGAGAACTGTCATTTAACCTACCTAACCAATCATGCAGTCTTAAGATTATGCAGTCAGAGAACACTAGAAAAATGACAGTTGAGTTAACCCAAATATATAAAGATAAACAAAGTAAAGTTCATAAATGCCAACTCAAAAGTCATGCCGCAACTTAAAGAACAGAAACATAACTTCTAAAGAAAATAAGAAATTAAGTAGAAACTGATCCATCTGAACGCCCAAACTTTGCATAAAAAACAAGAAAGAAGAAAAAAAAATCAGATTACCGTGACAGAATCCTAAAGCTTAAAACAAATATATTCACTAACATCACTTCTGACTGCATCATCAGGCATTGCAAAAAAAACATAAGCAAATCACAAAGAAATAAGTTTGATCAAAAATGTTGGAAAACATACGTAACATTCTACAAAAAGCGGGAGAAGTAGAGAGAAATTAGCATTTTTCAGGTCAAGAAAATGCACACACACGCGCGCACATATGTATATATACACACACACACACACACACACACACACACACATATGTATATATATATATAAATATATATGTATATATCAAATTAGTCTAAAAAAATTGTAATATGGTAAATACTTTGAAAGAGACATACGAATTTCTGTTTATGTTGTGCATAGCTCTTGAATCCCGATAAATGAGGAACAGATAGAGCTATTTGTGCAGCTCTACCAATACCAGAATATGCTTACAAAATAAAATAAAAAGTATGATATATCTTATATATATAACCAATCAATATTTAATATAACATAAGATATATGATGGGTGTATATAATTACCCGTCCACTCTCGGAGAACCAATAATGAATAAGCTCCATCCACTAATGAGGATCTAGATCAGAAGGATAAATATAAGAAACATCATCCTCTGCCAATCCCTCTTTCTTATAGTCTCTCTTGAGTGTTGTCTTACATTCTTTTCATTTTAGACTGAGGGACTTCAGCACCCATTCATGACTATCCAGAGGGAGTACGAATTTACTCCAGAACAAAGCAAAGAAGAGCATTCGATTATTAAACAATATACTTAATTGACTATAAACAATTTAATTTAAATTATTAAGTCATCTTTTTACCTTTACTACGTGTAGAATCTCAAGCTTATATATAGGAAGCATATCGTTTCATTTCGCGTAGTTTAAAGGACATGGCTAACTCTTTCGCGCAATATATAGTACCTAAGAAACTTGTCAATAATTTGGCAGCCTTATTAATAGGCTCTCATTTGGTTGCATCGGATGATGACCTTCTCATCCTCAACTAAATGCCAAATATTTCTGACCCATGTGGGTCCACGTCTAATTTGTACTCTTCTGGATGCATCTACAACAAACACATCAAATGAAAAAATATATTATGAATCAATCAACATAAATTAATACTTAAATCTTAATAGTCATGAATATATAATATTTTCATTAAATTACCTTGAATGTGTATGTCATGTACAATAGCATCCTCATCAACAGGTGGCTCAGACTGCTACGTGGAAGGAGGATCGACCTCAGGCTGCTATGCGGATGATGGATCGGGCTCAGACTGCTGTGGCAGTCGGGGCTAATTAGAACATGAACCACTCTGGAAAGTCTGCAACTCAATGTCATCAAATCATCTACGTCGAGGCATGATAACACCTAAGATTCATAAGTAGAAATAAAAATTAGTTAGCATAAATTATCAAATAATAATTACACTATGGATTGAATGCTAATAAGAAACAAGATTTACTAAATGAACATAATAATATAATATAATATTTCATACAGAATATGCACATCTTAAATATCTCTTACCAATTAAGAATCAGATAATACTTTCTCCTTCAATATCTATCCTAACCAAACTTGTAGTATTTAGATCATTAGTCAAGGTAAAATTGTAAGGCATATATACTACATATAAGTCTCATCATCTTCTTTCAACCTTTTTTCATATCATACAAGTCTCTTGGTTTCGTTCTTACAACAACAACCAAATCCTAATCTTTCAAGTCTTGTACAAAAAAATACTTGATGAGC
Organism: Cocos nucifera; assembly: GCA_006176705.1. Classification (NCBI taxonomy): domain Eukaryota; kingdom Viridiplantae; phylum Streptophyta; class Magnoliopsida; order Arecales; family Arecaceae; genus Cocos; species Cocos nucifera. The sequence goes on from QRFJ01000309.1 coordinate 1,017,116, forward strand.
TTAAGATGAAAAAACGAATGGACCATCCTTTAATAACACACCCCAGTATGTATCAATCTTGAAAAAAATTATAAGTATAAATCTATTTATATCTTGCTTCAAACCTCTTGACGAGTTTATATTTGATGCTTGTCGTTACAGCAATAAATAAAATTAAATCTAATTTTATTATTTATAATAGTGGTGAGTCGGATGTCGATTTTCTCAAAAATTGAAGGTTAAGTTATGTTCAATTTAATTAAAAATAAAATTTTAAATTTAGTTTTAAAGCAAAAATTTAAATAAGTAAATTAAAGAGAGTAAATTAAAATAAAAGAAAGAAAATACTTAATTAATTAAAATTTTAAAATTAATTAAAAGTATTCTAAAATTTTGAATCATCTCTAGCAAGATTGTGGTAATTTTTTTAATGTAAAAATTTAATATTTTTAAGAATTTAGTTATGACTATAACCTATTTTTTTTGAGCATGAACTATATCTCCCGATCACGACCCATCTTAATAGAATCACAAGCTATTCAATACTTTAATTCTTAAAAATTAATATCATAATTTTTTAATAATTTTCTCTAATATAAACTATTAAATCAAGCATGGACTGTATCTTTCGATCACAATCCATCTTCATAAATATAGCCTATTCAGATATTAATCAATAATAAGCATGTTAATATTAGATCTCATGTATGGAGGATAAAAGTTAAAATTGGATAGGAGAACATGCCATTTATTGCATAAAAGAAACAAAAGATAAAGAAAAAATACAATTCATACTTGAAGACTTCATCTACATCCTAGAATCTCGATCTTTAGTTGCACATAGTTAAGATTCCTCTAGCTCTCAGCATGTTCAGATTACCTAGATAAAGAAAAAGGAAAGAAAGAAGAAAGAAAGAAGAAAGAGGAAGAGAGAAGAGGGGAAGAGAAGAGAATGTTCGGAGGGCTAATCCCCTGTTTGAGGGTTCTCTGTTCTTTGGCGTGAAGAGAGTTTAAATAGAGAGAAAATGGTGATTTTTTAGGTTTTCTCGGAGTCCAAATTCGAGTCTGGATCGAACTATGTCTTGCTGGAGCTCCGTGGCCGTCAGATCTTGATTATGAACCATCGGATCTCCTCATCGAATCATCGGATGTCGTTTGATCGCACTATTAGCGGCTTGAGAAATCCTTATCAAATCGGGAACCACTTCTATCCATTTGATCTATTGTTCCAGATGGCTACTCTGATACCAATCTGTTGGGAATAATCCTTGCACTCGATGCTTGTGGAAACAGCAACAAAGATCCAAGAAAAGGGATGGCCTTTCTGTTGAAACCCTAGCAAACTTTAAGACGTAGAGAAAAGAGAGAGAATGAGAAAGGAAGAGAGATTTCAGGAAGAAAAGGCGTGTATTGATTCCGTGCTTAGTTTACAAAACTCAGTACAGAGTATATATATATGGTCAAATAAGATCCAATCTAAAAAGCTCTCCTAGCTAACCTAATGTGATGCACTCTTCGAGCCCATGTACATCCATGTCTCCCATGCACACATCCATTGGACAAATCCAAGTCCAATTCATAGGTTAGCCCCCTTAGGACCTTACAAACCAAGGCCCTAAGTTCCTAGGATTAAATCCAATCCGAGACCACAATAGAAACTACGTTCTATTCTGTTCACTGCTCGAGTCGGCTCAGTCAGCAGTCGGATCGGCCCGATGATGATATCTCTTGCGAAAGCTCGAATCACCACTCTCTGTTTTGCTGCTTGAGCCAACTTTCTCAGGGTTCGAGCCGGCTCAACTTCCACTCAAGTTGGCTTTGATAGGAACCGAGCCAGCTCTTCCAGCGTATCAGCCTGATATACTTTTTGGATTTTTGCTCGAGCCAGCTCTCTCAGAATTCGAGCTGGCTCGTCTTCAGTTTGGGTTGGCTCTTTTGCACCTCGGACTGGCTCTTCTAATAGGATCCAAGCCAGCTCTTTTGAAGCATTCATCAAAGCTTTTCGATGGTTGATTTCATTCGCTCCTTGCTCTCTTTTCATCTGCTTTCAAGGCTTGAGAGTACCATACTTGAGCTCACAATCTCCATCTTGGTGCTCCCAAGTTCTTATGAACTCAGCTATATCTGTCAGCCCCATCAATACCATGCAATTATAAAAGCTATTTCGTGGAAGTATCTTTGTAAGCACATCAACTGGATTTTTCTTGGTATGAACCTTCACCAGCTCCATTTTACCATCCTCCACTAGCTTTCTGATTCTGTGATATCTGATATCAATGTGCTTGGTCCTCGCATGATACACAGAGTTCTGTGCGAGCAATAAAGTACTCTGACTATCATAATGCATTCTGACTGCATCCTATGAAAATCCCATCTCTAACGCCAAGCCCTTCAACCATAGAGCTTCCTTCATTGCCTCTGTGATGCCAATATACTCTACTTCAGTAGTGGACAAGATCGTAATTGGCTACAAGCAAGATCTCTATGAGACTGGACCTCCATACAGGTTGAATACAAAACCTGTAGTCAAATACCGAGTGTCCACATCTCCACCAAAATCTGCATCCATAAATTCCTCTATTAGCCCTCAAGCCTCCTTGGACGTGTTAGGATGTTCCTTAGCACCTTCCTACTGACCATAGTAGATGCCGATTCCAACTGAACCTTCCAAGTATCTGAAGATATTCTTCAGTGCTCTCCAATGCTCCTTTCCAGGCTGAGCCATAAACCTGCTCACTTGACTCACTGCATGGGCGAAATCTGGCCTACAACATATCATAGAGTACATAATACTTTCCACACCCGAAGCATATAGAACCTTTTTCCATCTCCTAAACCTCCATCTCAGTCTATGGTGACATGATCTTAAAGAGTCTAACATGCCCGGCAAGTGGCAGCTCTGTCGGTTTAGCATCCTTCATACTAAACCTCTCTAAGATCTTCTTGATGTATCCTCCCTGAGATAGATGTAGCAGTCTCTTAGTTCTGTCTCTAACAATTTTCATACCTAGGATCTTCTTTGCAGGCTCCAAGTTTTTTATCTCAAATTTTTTAGATAAAGCTTCCTTCAACTCCTGCACTACTTTCTTACTTTTGTATGTTATCAGCATGTCATCTACATACAAGAGTAAGTATAATCAAGATCCATCTTTTAGAGACCTCACATATACACACGGGTTATGATCGCACCTGGATAGTCCAATACTTCTCACATAAGTGTCAAATCGCTTATACCACTGTCTAGGAGACTGCTTCAATCCGTACAGCGATTTCTTAAGTAAACAAACCTCTCTCTGTCCCAAGCTTCCTAAAGTCCTATGGCTGCTCCATGTATATATTCTCCTCCAAATTTTCATGGAGGAATGCTATCTTAACATCCATTTGCTCCAGCTCCAAGTCATGAGTAGCAACTATGCTCAACAGCACCTTGATGGACATATGTCTGATAATCGAAGAGAAGACTTCTGAGTAATCAATCCCTTCTTTTTGTGAGTAACTTTTGGCTACAAGTCTAGCCTTGTACCTCACTCCACCTTGTTCTGAAGGTGCCTCTTTTCTAGTGAAAATTCATTTGAAGCCAATGGATCGAGCATCATCTTGTAGATCCACCAGCTGTCATGTCCAATTTTTCTTAAGAGACTCCGTTTCTTCCATCATGATTTGCATTCATGACTCTCGATCCGAACTCTTCATGGCCTCCTCAAAGCTCTCTGAATCTTCATTGGCAGTGATGAGAGCATAGAAAATAGTCTCGTCAATACCATATCGCATCGATTTGTCGATTTGTGAACAGTGCGCTTCGACTTGTGCAGTGTCACTTACGGTATCCTGCAAGTCTGCTGCCTGTAGCTGCCTCTGCACTTTTTCTAAGATAGATCACTCTCCATGCTAGTTTTCCATAGGTGTATTACCATGCTTGCCTAACTCCACCTCAAACTAAACACGATCCGAGGTTGATGTTGAGGGCAAATCACCTATATCTGAGAACTGTCTCATACTATCCTGTGTTGTCTTCACAACCCCATCTATACTTTCTGATTTCAACACGATGCTCTTTTCGTCAAATATCATATTCTAATTGACGACATATCTTTGAGAATGTGAATCTCACAGCAAAAAATCCTTCACACCTCATGAAAATCCAATGAATATCATCTTCTGTGACTTTGAATCCAACTTGCTTCTATCGACTTATTCTACCAAAGTATATGTAGGATAGCTGAACACCTTTAGGTGGCCAAGCTCCATCTTCTTTCCACTCCAGACAGCCTCTGAAAGTCCTCCGTTCAATTTCTTATGGAGAGATCTTTTAATAAGAAAACATGAATAAATAAGAGCATCACCCCAAAATGAAAATGATTTGGACAGTGATGCCTGCAGCCTCAAGCTTTTGGTCTTCTTTGTCAGTGTTCGATTCATCCTCTCCATGACACCGTTCTGCTGAGGGATCATTTTTAGTGTAATGACATTTTATTTCATTTTTCTCACAGTATTTCCTGAATGCTAGGATGGTGTATTCCCCTCCATTATCAAACTTCAAATACTTTACTGACTGTCCTGTCTCCTTCTCCACCTCAACTCTTCAGATTTTAAATCGGGCAAAATTATTTGATTTTTTTCTTATCAGATAGATCCATTCTTTTCTAGAGAAATCATCTATAAATGTGATAAAATATCTCGCTTCACCTTGAGATGCAATAGGTGCCAGTCCCCATACGTCTGAGTGAATAAGCTCCAAAACAGCTTTACTCTACTTGGTACTACTGGCAAATGTAACTTTATGTTGTTTGCCATAGATACAAGGCTCACATAGGTCATCTCCTTCCTTTCTGATTGCTAGAATCAGACCTCTTATTCAACTCTATGAGCCCCTTATCACTCAAGTGACCCATACGATAGTGCCATAGCTAGGCTAGTTGCTCCTCCTGTGTTGCTATAGACACCTCCGCATTATCTGTGATTACTGAGTCCTCCATCCTGTATAGGTTGTTGCTCAGTTTTCTTCCTTTCATCACCACCAATGGATCCTTAGAAATCCTCAAACACCCGCTGCCTGGCTGACAACTAAAAGCATATCCCTGTCCTTCCAAGTAACCCAGGGATATCAGGTTCTTCTTTAGTTCTGGCATATGCTTTACATTGGTGAGTATCCGTATGACTCCATCATATATCCTCATTTTCATTGTACCAAAATCAGCAACTTTACATGGATGATCATCTCCAAGACTTACACTTCCTCCATCGGATCTTTCATAAGATGAGAACTACTCCCGATGTGCAGTGTAATGGTGGAAACACGCTGAATCCAGTGTCCAGTGGTTGTCCAACTTTATTACTTTATCTGATAATACCAGTATATCTTCTCCACTATCTTCAGATGACAGAGCACCACTCCCGCTGGTTGATCCACCCTTAGAAATGCCCTTTCTCTTTTCATTCTTCAAAAATAGGCAATTTCTTCTAATATGACAAGGTTGATAACACTTGTATCATTTTCAAGCCTTCTGATTTTCTGGAGATTTTGATCTATTCTTAGATTTATCTTTGGTTCTCTCCTTAGGCCTTCCTTGCGTCTCATTCACAGAAAGCATCTTTGAATTAAGGTTTCCTCTAACTAGCCTCTCTCGTTGCTCGTTGGACCTAAGAACTCTAACAATCTTCTTGAAGTTTAATATCTCCTTTCCAAACACCAGAGTAGTGAGACTATCATATGCTGTTAGCAGCGAACACAACAACAGGAGAGCTCTATCCTCCTCATCAATCTTCACATCAAAACTCATAACATCCGAGCAAACTTAATTGAATCTCTGGATGTGGAAAACTAGATCTCCTCCTTTGGGCATCCACAAACTATACAACTGCTTCTTCAACCATAACTTGTTTGTCAAATTCTTGCCTATATACGTGTTCTCCAGTTTCTGCCAAAGTTCTTTCGATGTGGTTTTCATGTTAATCTTCGGTAGAACTTCATCAGCGAGGTACATACGAATCGTACTGAAGGCTATCTCTTCAAATTTCTCCTACTCTTCAACAGAAATCTTTTTCGATCTTTTATGAGTCAAGACCTTATAGATTCTATTCTACACCAGCAGATCCTTCATTCTTTGCTGCCAAAGGCTGAAGTTATCCTTGCCATTAAACTTTCCAAAATTCGTCTTGATGGTACTCGATGCCATCCTAATTAGATTCAAATAACCAAACACAAAAGAAAATAAAGTGTTCAAACTTCAAAGGAATCTGTTCAGCACCTTACCATAATACTAGGTGAAGCTTTGATCTTTTCTCTACCAAATCTAACAATCGAGCTCTGATACCAATTGTTATTCCAGATGGCTGCTCTGATATCAATCTATTGAGAATAATCCTTGCACTCGATGCTTGCAGAAACAGCAACAAGGATCCAAGAAAAGGAATGACTTTTCTGTTGAAATCCTAGCAAACTTTAGGGTATGGAGAAAAGAGGAAGAGAGATTTCAGGAAGAAAAGACTTGTATTGATTCCGTGCTTAGTTTATAGAACTCAATATAGAGTATATATACTTGGTCAAATAAGATCCAACTTAAAAAACTTTCCTAGCTAACTTAATGTGATGCACTTTCCGAGCCCATGTACATACATGTCTCCCATGCACACACCTATTGAATAAATTTCAGTCCAATCCATAAGTTAGCCCTTTTAGGACCTTACAAACTAAGGCCCTAAGTTCCTAGGATTAAATCCAATCCCTGATCAGAATAGAAACTATGTTCTGTTCTGTTTACTGCTCAAGTCAGCTCAGTCAGTAGTCGGGTCGGCTCGATGGTGATGTCTCTTGCGAGAGTCTGAATCACTACTCTCTATTCTGCTACTCGAGTCGGCTCAAATCCTGAGAGACAGCTCGACTTTCACTCGAGCTAGCTCTGATAGGAACCGAGCCAGCTCTTCCAGCGTATCAGCCTGATACACTTTCTAGACTTCTGCTCGAGCCAGCTTCCTTAGAATTCTAGCTGGCTCATCTTCAGCTCAGGCTGGCTCTTCTGACGGATCCAAGCCAGCCCTTCTGAAGCATTCACCGAAGCTTTTAGACGGTTGATTCCATTCGCTCCTTGCTCTCTTTCCACCTGCTTCCAAGGTTTGAGAGCACCATACCTAAGCTCACATGATCATGGTCGGCAACATCGACAGCCGTTGGATTGCGCAGGTGAAAGGCTGAGAAATTCTGATCAACCTGGGAAAAGTTCCCTACCGTTGGATGGAGACCAGTGATGCTTGTCGTTTAGAGCAACAAATAAAAATTTAACCTAACTTACTATGGATTAGAATAGTAGTGAGTCGGATGTCGATTTTCTCAGGGATCGAGGATAGTTAATTTAAAAAAATAAAGAAGATTATTTGATTCATTTTGAAATTCTTAAAGTAGTAGAAAATTAAAAAGTAGTAGAAAAGTAGTTTTTAATCAAGAAGAAAAAATTATCTCAGATTTTAGTTCCATCTTCAGTATTTAAGTTTATAATTGATCATGCAATCTTTTTATTATTGACATGCAATCTTATATTTATTTTTTTGACCTAGTTCTTATATGATCTATTCTACCAAGCATGGACCATATCTAATACAATCATGATCCATCTTACAAATATAGATTATTTAGATCATATAATTAAAGAATATAAAATATTAATTTAATAAATCTTATAATTTATTCTAACTTAAGAACAGACCGTATCTTTCCACGATCACGATTTGTTTCTTTAGTTATAAATTATAAGAAATTTAACATTAAAGTATAAATAAGATTGGCATGCAAAAAAATAGATAAAAATATTTTATTGCTTAAATAAAAAAAGGTTTAATTACAAACTCTCGTACTGAAGACTTTTCTTACTAGAGACTCGAGATTCTTAGCCACGCATGCTTGAAAATTCCTCCATAATTGACATCTTCAAGCTTCTTGGATGGAAGAAAAATAAAAGAAAAAGTGAAAAGAGAAGAAGAAATTGCTTGCTATTGCTCCCAGGACCCTCTCTCTCCTTTTGGCATGAACAGGGGTTTAAATAGAGAGGAAATCAGGAGTTTTGTGGTCTTTTTTAGAGTCCAATTTGAGTTTGACTCGAATTATTTGAAGCTGATGAAATCCTGGCCATTAGATTGCTGATCAAAGGCTTAGATCCTATCAAAATCCACCCCCAATAACAGTTGGAAATAATCTCTGCCGTCGGATCCAAACCGAGAGTACTCCGTGCCGTTAGATCATGTCAAAAGGCCACCTAGGGAGTCTTGATCAAGTTGGGAATAGGTCGCTGCTGTCCGATCTCGGTCAGGATAGATGTCATCTGCACGATCGTGCAACGCCCCCCTCTGCCCCATCTTACGCTGCGATTGATTTTCCTGGATCCTTTAAGGGTCCAGGTCTATTGTGTTGGTTGCCGGTCCACCATGGATCGGACGGCTAATTGGCATCTACCTGACGTCATGGTGAAGGGGGGAGTGGCTGCTAAGCTCTAGCGGATCGAGCCACGGTTGGTTCTTACCAGACCGATCGGTTGAGCCGATCGGTTCAATTGATTAATATTTCTTTTTATTTTTTTTTTGTTTAAATTTTTGGCTTCCATAATAATTCCAATTTAGCTTTGATTTGCTTGAAATTTGATCCGTTTGAATCCATAAATCGAGCTCTTTACGTTGGTGAGCTTCTTTCTTGCAAAATATAAATAAGAGTATCAATTATTTTAAATAAATATTAAATTAATATATATTTTAATATTTTTATTTATTAAATTATGATAATTATCAACCAGCTTCGACATCAGTCATTGGATTGCATCTCAACTGTATCTATAGACCTTGTGAACCAAGCTTGCCGAAGAACGCAACTAACCCACCCTCACTGTGTCAGATATAATGGTGGATTTACCCTTGTGGGCCGTGTGGGTTCTTTTGTAGACCCTTTAAGGGTCCATGCCTACTGAGTCAGCCACCAGTCCATCGTGGACTGCGTGGTTTCTTGACGTCAGGACTGGAGAGAACTGGGTTGCGGGCTTGCTTTGCGCGTGGGCTTCGTTGGTCTGGGCTCTAGCGGGCTGTGTGTGCTGATGGGCCAGTTTTGCTCTGAAACGCAGTCGAGCCGATTTTGCTTTGGACTAGCTGGTTCAGCTAGCTGGTTTTATCCTTTTTTTTATTTTAAACTTTCGACTTTCATTTCTTCTCCATTTTAGCTCCAATTTGAGTCAAATTTGATCCGTTTGGATCCATAAATCGAGCTCTTTGCATTGGTGAGCTTCTTTCCTACAAAATTTAAAAAAAAATATTAATTTTAAAAAATAAATATTAAATTAATATATATTTAATATTTTTATTTATAATTTTATGATGATTATGAATATCTATCCAATTACATCAAAATAATACAACTTTAAATTTTTTATAATAATCTAACTCAAAAATATTTGTAAGTATGCCATAATAAGTCTTTCCATATGCTTTCACCATGATTCCATTGTTCTAAATTTTTCTAAATTTTTCACATTCTTTTATATAAAATTTGAATTCATTAATAATGAAACCATTATATCTGTTGATAACATTATTAGGATCTCGAGCAATAGCAATTAATTCATCTGAATAGTTACTCTCCATCATCACTGACACCTAAAAATCATGATAAACTTGTTAATATATTATTTACTACTTATAAATGTACTCCAAAAATAATCTTTTCCCTCACATAGATCATTAATCTATTTAAAAGCTATTTAGGGAATAACTCGATCAACCATCATTGTTTAGTCCTTAGATTGGGTCGAATGCCATGGTTTGCTCAATACCCTTCCATAGCTATTTCATTCTTCTATTAAAAATTATAAAAAGATATCAATATCATTGCCTGGACCTTTATTGCCTGGAATAATCATTGATAGGATAAGTAAAGATTGTTTCATACATATTCATGGTGGTAAATTATATAGAATCAGAATAATCGTGTTAGGAATGGCTAGACGGAGTGTTCTGAAGTAATGCGCAGCAGATACGATAATTGTAGAAGAAAGAATAAAAAGAAAAAAAAATCTCACAAGCCAAAACACAGAAAATTAATTTATATGGTTCGGAGTTCTTTGCTCCTACGTCCACGACCGCACAGAGTAATTTTTTCACTAAAAATTAAAAAAATTATAGAAAATAAAAAATAAAAAGAATCATTCTTTTTCTCTCTCCTCTGGATGCAAGAGCAACCCCAAACTGGAAGAAAAAAATCCCATCTAGAGGCAATTCACTCATTTGGTGATCCTCTAGATTGCATATAAGAACTCCTGCCTTTTTACAAAAAGAATCCTTGCCTTCTCTTTATTTCTCTCTTTCTCTCTCTTTTCTCTCTTTGAAAAGATCCTTTTCTCTCTTGGAAAAGCACTCCTCTCTCTCTCTTGAAAGAGTTTTCGAATGCTCTCTTTGCATCCTCTACGTTCTGCCAACTCTTAGGTGCCCACAGCTCACTTTATAGCCAAAACAGAGCTTCAATCCATGCCCAGATCGGAGTTCTAAGTCTTAATCAGGCTCTAATTGATTTTTGACCATTCGATCAACTCCAAAACAAGCCCATCAAGCTACTGATCAGTCTCTCAATGAACCTCGATCATCCGATCGCACATTCGATCCATAGATTTTTCTATGGACCACGTGGAATGCTCAGAGAAATGCTATCTGGTCCACTGGACTGCATGAAATCAGGGGGGGAATGCCCCCTGGTGTAGCTGCTAGGACATAGTGACTGGCCCGTGCATGTTAGCGCCTGCATGACAGGCCACAACCCCGCTAGGTCGTGCGTGCCTGCATGGGCCATGCATCAGTGCTAGGCACTGGGCCATGTGCCCGCACCGGGCCATGCGCGCCTGCCAGGCTTACTGGCGCCAGGCCGCATTAGATAATGGGCTGCGCCCGCTCGGCCCCAATTCTTTTTTTTTCTTTTCTTTTTTTTGGGCTTTCTTTGGGCTTCTTGGTTCTTGGGCCTCTCTTGTGGATGGGTTAGGCTCCACCACGCAATAACTCTCTCATTTAGAGATTAAGATACCTAAACATGCATACACCTGAAATAGAAAAAATAAACTTCCAAAAATAGATTAGTATTCTGTGCGGCACCTCCACTTAACTAACTTTGGAGGTCAATTGAGGCCATACACAGCCTCAATTTTTTGATCACCGAATCTTTGATGCTTCTGATCATGTAGAGGATACCTAGCCTGTTGCCTCATGCTATCACCATAGCACCTTTGGTGATCTTCCAAGAGCCACCATCAAAAGTTGTAGTGTATCTTTCAACATCCCACTGCCCTATCGAAATCAAATTTCTCTTTAAACCTAGGACATGCCTAACATTCTTGAGCTTCCATACCGACTGATTTGGCATCTTTTTATGTACATCACCTTTTTCCATAATATTCATCGGTTCATCATCACCGAGATGAACATTTTCAAAATTTTTGGCAGTGTAATTTATCATACACTCTTTTTATGAGGTAGAGTGAAATGAAGCTTCGGAGTCCAGGATCCATGACTCCATCGGACTATCCACGCTGAAGACTAGGATATCAGCTATTGCCTCTGTTGCTGCATTGATGGATTTCTCATTTTATTCTTTGTTCTTCTTTTTTGCCTAGCAGTTCTTTTTGATGTGCCCTTTCTTGCTGCAGTGCTAATAGCCATTACCTTTCAGTCTCGATTGACTTTTCTGCTTGGACTGTATAGTTCTTCCTCTGCCTTCTTGAATAACCAAGGCAAAACCAGAATTCTCTTTGGATTCTCTTCTTCTGATATTTTCACTGAAAATAAGGTTTCGAACCTCTTCGAATTTCAGTTTGCTTGATCCACAAGAACTACTTATAGTGATCACGATAGCACCCCAACTCTTGGACAAAGAGGACGGTAAAATTAAAGCATGAATCTCATCCTCAAAATTAATATCAACAAAGATTAATAGACTAGTAATCAGATTAAATTTATTGATGTGATCAGCAATAGATGCACCTTCAAGCATCTTCAAATTAAATAGACGGCGTATAAGATATATCTTGTTGGAGATCGAAGGCTTCTCATACATGCTGGTCAGAGCCTTCATCAAATTAGCCATCATCTTTTCCTCCAGGATGTTGAACATGACCCAAAGCTTGACAGTCCAGCAATTTTCAATCTGCTTGTGACATGTCTTCAGGCTTTTTTCATTCAAGAGGTACATGAGCCTTCTCTGATACAGATAATTCTTGATCTATATCTTCCACAATCTGAAGTCTTTTCCATCGAACTTATCGATCTTGACCTTTTCTTCATCTCCCGCCATCGCTCTTATTCTTTTTTTCGAACATAATACTACTCTAATACTAGTTATTAGGAACGACTAGATGGAGTCTTCCGGAGCGATGCACAGTGGAAACGAAAATTGTAGAAGAAAAAAGAAAATAAAATCTCATAAGCCCAACATAGAGAATTCACATAGTTCGGAGTTCCTTGCTCCTATGTCTACGATCGCACAGAATAATTTTTTCACTAAAAATCAAAAAGTTTATACAAGATAAAAAATAAAAAGAATCACTCTTTTTCTCTCTCCTCTGGATGTAAGAGCAATCTCAAACAAAAAGAAAAAAATTTCATCTAGAAGCAATTCACTCAGCTGATGATCCTTTAGATTACATATAAGAAGATCCTTGCCTCCTTACAAGAAGAACCCTTGCCTTCTCTCTATTTTTTTCTTACTCTCTCTTTTCTCTCTATGAAAATATCCTTCTCTCTCTTGGATAAACATTGTTCTCTCTCTTGGAAGAGTTTTTGGATGCTCTCTCTGCATCCTCTGCATTTTGCCAACTCCCAGGTGCCCACAGCTCTCTTTATAGCCAAAACACAGCTTCAATCCATGTCCAGATCGAAGTTTTGAGTCCTAATCAGGCTCTAATTGATTTTTGATCATTTGATCAACTCCAAAACAAGCCCATCAAGCTGCTAATTAGCCCCCCGATGAACCTTGACTGTCCGATCGTGCATCCGGTCCATAGATTTTTTTGTGGACCACGTGGAATGCCTAGAGAAATGCTCCTATTTGGCCACTGGACCGTGTGAAACTAGGAGGAAACACCCCTTGGTGTAGCTATTGGGCCGCAACGGCCAGCCCGCACGTGTCTGCATGCTCGCGGCCGACTCGCGCGCGTCAGCATGCTGGTGTGCCCACACTAGGCCGCGCATGCCTGCCGAGCCTGCTGGTGCTGGTTCGCGCCAGCCAGCGGGCCAAGCCCGCTGAACCCCAATTCCCTTTTTTTTTTCTTTTTTTCTAGGCTTTCTCTGGGCTTCTTGGTTCTTGGGCTTCTCTTATAGGTGGATTAGGCTCCACCACCCAATAGATCAGCCAAGTACTATAAGTAGTACTATAAGTAGAATTCAGTGTCCGAAATGGATTAAAGCCATTAGTAGACAAACCCAACCTAACACTATAAACATCTAAGGCAAAATTAGGATGCCTATAATCAAATGCTTTTTATACTAAACTATCAGCTGGATATCTTAACATTCCATCTTTTGTATGACTTTCATCATGCCATCTCATCGACGAAGTAATTTTTAATGATGCATAGATCCTTTTCAATCTAAATATCAAAGGAAAGTAACGTAAAACTTTATTCAATTTTTTCTTACTCCAAGTAGCATCCACTTCGTTTAATATATCATCCTCATCTTCTTTATGTGATGCCCATCGCAATGATCCACATATATTGCATGATTCTTGGTTAGCATTTTTCTTCCGACACAACATACAGTTATTTGGACAACTATGAATCTTCTCATGTCTAAGATCTAATTCATTTACTAATTTTTTTGCTTTATAAGAAGTTAGCAAAGCAGTGCCATCAAGAAATGCATCATTTAATAATTGAAGCAGCAATGTAAAACTCTGACTAGACCATTCATTCAAATTTTTCAAAATGAAATAGATGTACAAGAAAATTTTTTTTTGAAAAGTTTTTACAATCCGGATATAATTCTTGATCATAATCTTTCAACAAATTATGATATCGATATTCTGTTTCATCATTAAATGAATACTGAGGTATCTTAACATGCATAAAATCAGTAGATGTAGACTCCTCAGACATTACATATGTTTCTTGTCCTTCACTAAAATCTTCTAAATTTTCAGCACCAAATTTCAGAGTATTTTTGAGCAAACCCCTCATATTATATTATGTTGCAGGATTTCTTTGTACATTATTGTTTCCACTATTAGATCTACGTTCTATATATAAAGGTTAATCATATAGAATAGCAACATGATTTCTCAATGAAATACCTATTTAGTATATCCTCTAATAAAATCATTCTGCACAAAATGTTCTTCAACAGTTGTGGATGAAAAAAAGTATTATTTACATATTTTCAATATGGACAAAAAATTTTCTCAATCATTGATCCTTTATCAATAGAAAATTTAATAAAATTTCAAACTCCTTCAAAATAATTTTTATTGGATTTTGGCTTGTTTATCCAACTTTTATTTATTGTAATCAGAACTTAATAACAATTTTCCTAAAAAATTTATACAAGTAACATATTAGCTTAACTCTCCCCATAAAAAAATAAAAAAGTCAACTAAATACATGTTGTTAGATTCCAATAGTTCAAATCCATGAGGCCTAGACAAATAATTATTCTTCACAAAATTCTCAACTAAATAAAACCTATATATAGAAGATCATTTAGCTAGCAAGATATGCCATTGCTCTATTTTTTGTGTTAAAATGTTGGCCTACTTAATAAAATTTGTTAGGGATAAACCCTGCTCCCACCGAAGTTCGGTCTAGAGCTCGATCGAAAGATATTTATAATCACCGAAGAACTCCAATCGCGGCTTTAACTATTCCCCAAAAAATTGCCGCTTCTCCTTCAAACGGACTTCTCCGTCAGTCGAACTCCTCCTGGACTTCTCCTTCAGACGGATATCTCCACCAGTCGAACTCCTTTCAGACTTCTCCTCTATGTCACCCCTAAAAATTTCTCTCTGATACCAGAAGGATCTCAATATCTAAACTCGATACAACAAATATCAGTCAATGCACCGAAAACATCTGAACTTCTCTTGAACTACTGTGATGTGAAGTTCTTCACCACCTACAACTATCCCATCCGAACTTCAACTATTAAATCTCGATAGATTGACGTGTCACGACAACGGATACCATCCTCCGTAACAAACTCCATGTAGCCTAAGCGGCCCACTACCAGACAGTTACGGCTGTCGCCATCAGTTTATTACAAGTTTCATTTATAAAAGAAACCCTTCAGATACATTTTCTCCAAGCTCTCATGCTTCTTCTCGTTACTCTGCTCCTCAATTTTCTGAGCACTCCATTTCTATTGGTCAAAAGAGCTGACTTGATCATCGAAGGATCTTGTCGGAGCCACCACCTCCGACTTTAGATGGGACTTTATTTTGCAGGTCACCGACGGTGACCTCTTCTTCCCTAACTTCAGTCCGATCCGGCATCAACCAGATTCTGCACCAACAGGATTGGCGCTAGAGGAAGGGCTCCTGAGCTTTTATTCTAAAAGGAGTGCTCAGTTGATTCTGGATTTTCTCCTTCAAGGTTCATCTCCATTCTCTTCCTCAATCTAAAAAATGCCTCCAAAGAAGATGACCACTCAGAGATCCACCATCTCTGCCGTCAGATCTGAGCCAAACCCACTTGCTTCAGCACCATCACCGATACCGCAACCTCCTCTACCGACAATAATGGTGGATCCAGAGCAGTTCAACCTGCTGATGCAGCAGATCCGGGGCCTCACTGAAATGGTGCAAGCCATGCAGCAACCTCTGACGGCAGTCCGATCGGAACCTCCCCCCCCGTTGGAATGTCAAGAACCAATCCCAAGAAGGCATACTTGGGTCGGTAGGCCCGATACTCCTGGGAAGAAAAAAGGAAAGACAAAAGACCCCTACTCAGACCATGATTCTTCTTTGGAGGAAATCTTTCCTATCTACAGTCGAAAATCCTCCGAGATCCATGATCGAGATGTGGCCCTCGATTGAAAACTTTAAAAAATGGATCGACGGATTGAGGAGCTCCGTCATACTGCCCAGCTAACCACAATAATATCTGCACTGATCCTTCTTTCTCCCAGAGCATCATGCAGGAGTCGATCCCGTCGAACTTCAAGCTCTTCTAATTTGAAAGCTACGACAGAATCACTGATCCAGTTGACCACCTAGAGGCCTTCTGAACTATGATGCTACTCCATGATGCACCAGACACCATTTCGTGCCAAGCTTTTTCATCTATTCTGAAGGAAATAGCGAGAAACTGATACTCGATGCTAAAGTTGGGTACGATCTTCTTCTTCAACCAAATGAGCCAATAATTTACGGCTTATTTTGTCAGCAGCCGATGTCCAAAGCGAGGCTCGGACTCCCTCATCAACATCAAGCAGTAGGAAGGAGAGTATATCCGAGCTTATGTCAACCGCTTCAACGTCGCTGTACTGGAGGTCCGAAATTTGGACTAGTCCATCGCCATGGCCGCACTGAAAGACGACCTTCAGAAGAATGATCTGTTATTCTTCCTGGTGAAAGAGTATCCCCGTGACTTCGCTGGCCTGCTAGCTTGGGCTGAAGGCTATGCCCAAGCTGAAGAAGCCTTCAAACTGAAGGACGACGAGGCCACAAGAGAGTGGCAGGCAGGCAAGTCTAGCAAGCCCGCAGTTAAAGAGAAGCCAAATGAAGTTCGGCCGCGATCTCGGACTCCCCTTAAGCGTAAGCAAACCCGAACTCCTCTAGCTCATCGTCAAAGGAGCCCTGACAAATGGGCACAAAGGAGCTCTCCCTTCAGAAGGTTCCATAACTATGCTCCCCTCAATGCTTCAAAAACTCAAGTGCTAATGAAGATCAAGGAGCAGCTGCCAAGGACGGAGAGGATGTGCACTTACCCGAGCAAGCGCAATCCTAACATGTACTGCATCTACCATCGTGACCACGATCACGATACTGAATAATGCATTCAGCTCCAAGACAAGATCGAGGAGCTCATCAGACGAGGTCGACTTAGCTGATTTCTACGACGTCGGTCTGAGACGAGAGAAGATTGGCCGAGGGCACTACCACAACCAAAACGACCAAGGAGGGAAGAGCAGCAAGGAGATCAGCCGCCTCTTAACATCATCAACACCATCTCTGGGGGACTTCCATGGGAGGAAGCCGACGGATCCGAAGGGTTGGCTAAAAGGCAGAGAACTGAGGAGCCCATTGCTTTCATTGAAGAAGATGCATAAGAAGTTTAGTTTCTACACAATGACATGGTTATAATAACTTTAAATATAGCAGACTATGATGTACGCCACGTTCTTATTGATAATGAAAGTTTGGCCGATATCTTATTTTATGATGCTTTTTTCAAAATGTCTATACCCAATAATCGACTCGGATCAATAAATTCTCCATTGATTGGCTTCACTGGTAATGCAGTGCTAGTTGAAGGCATAATAACTTTAAACGTGGCTACAGGACAATATCCAAAGCAGTCCAAGGCGCAAGTGGACTTCTTGGTGGTAAAAGCTCCATTTGCTTATAATACAATTCTTGGCTGGTCTGACCTAAATGCGCTTCGGACAGCAGTGTCAACCTACCATTTGAAGATGAAGTTTTCAACAAATTACGAGATCGGAGAGATCAGGGGAGACTAAGCTTTGGCGAGACATTGCTATTCAATTATCCTGCAAAGAGGTGAGTAGTCTAACCCTTGTCCAGTTGATGGGTTGGATGTTCGGGACGATCTTACGAAAGAACAAGGAGAATCCATGAAAAATCTTGTCTCAATCCCTGTGGATGATGGGAATGAAGACCACATAGTACAAATCAACTCTAATCTGAGAGGGGATACGAGAACAGCTCATCGAGTTTCTGCGAAGAAATACAGATATCTTTACTTGGATCCCCACAGACATGTCAGGAATTATTGCCGAAGTAATGAAACACCATTTGGCTGTTGATCTTAAACATCGGCCAGTGAAAGAAAGGATACGCAATCATGCCCCTGCGAGACAGAAGGCAATTGCCGAAGAAGTCGACAAGCTCCTTAAGATCGGATTCATTCGAAAAGTCTCCTATCCGAACTGAGTTTCTAATGTAGTCCTTATCAAGAAGACGAACGGCAAGTGGAGGATGTGCATGGACTTCAAGAAATTGAACAAGGCCTGCCCTAAATACAGCTACCTCATGTCCAAAATTGATCAGTTGGTGGACATGACCTCGGGCCACGAGCTCCTCACCTTCATGGATGCCTTCTCTGGCTACAACCAAATCCGAATGGCACCAGAGGACGAGGAGAAAATCACTTTTATTACTGACCGTGGTCTTTGTTGTTACAGGATTATGCCCTTCGGGCTAAAAAATGCAGGAGCAACATACCAGCGTCTCATCAATAAGATCTTCAAGGAGCAGATCGACTGCAACATGGAGGTTTACGCAGACGATATGCTTGTCAAGAGTCGAACTTCAACAAATCACATAGCTAATCTCAAGGAGACCTTCAGTGCCCTATGGAGATACAAGATGAAGTTGAACCTGACCAAGTGTGCTTTCGATGTGACCTCAGAAAAGTTCTTGAGATTTATGGTGTCAAGGCACGGAATTGAGGCAAATTCAGAGAAGATTCGAGCTATCCAAGAGATGACTGCTACAAAATCAATAAAAGAAGTTCAGCGCTTAACGAGAAAGATAGTAGCTTTGAATCACTTTATCTCAAAGTCGGCTGAGCGGTGTATGCCTTTTTTTCGAGTTCTCAAGCAACCAAAGAACTTCTGCTGGACCGCAGAGTGTCAGCAAGTATTTGAAGAGCTCAAAAACTACCTCGGCTCACCTCCCCTGCTAGCTAAGCTCGAACATGGAGAAGAACTATTCTTGTACTTGGCGATCTCCCGAGCGGCCCTTGCGACAGTCCTAGTCAAGGAAGAGGCGAAAGTGCAACGATCGATTTATTACATAAGTCAAGTCTTGAGGGACGCCGAAATCAGGTATACTAGGTTAGAAAAACTAACTTATGCTTTACTGATTGCAGCGTAGAGACTCCAACCTTATTTTCAAGGGTACACCATAACTCTCCTCTCTGATTAACCAATCAAGGAAGTTCATCGAACAGATACCTTCGAAAGAATCATAAAATGGGCAATTGAACTCATAGAGTTTGACATCAGTTTTCAGCCCCGACCATCAATTAAAGCTCAAATACTAGTGGATTTCATAGTGAAATGCACTATCCCGGATGAGATCGAATTGGAATAGAATGAGGTCAGCATTCCATGGTTGTAGCCGAGCTCCTCTGAAGAAAAGGCCAACCTCCCTAAAGGCCTCTAGGCCCTATATGGACGGCTCATTCAATGCTTTGGGCGCAGGTGCTGGATCGATCCTGGTGAATCCGGAGAGAGTCATTGCTGAATATGCACTGCGCTTTGAATTTCCTACAACAAACAATGGGACCGAATATATAGCTCTAATAGCTGAATTAAGGATAGCCAAGAAATTGGAAGCAGACCGACTCTAAGTATATAGTGATTTTCAACTGATAGTCGGACAAGTTAGTGGCAATTATGAAGCTCGGAAGAAAAGTATGATAAAATATCTCGAGAAAGTGAAGAATTAACTCCGACCTTCAAAAGTTTCAGCATTTGACAGATTTCGAGAGCAGAAAATATCAGAGTCAACCTTCTCTCTAAATTGGCCACACTGGCTCCAGTCGAACTACCTAAGGTAGCCTTCTTCGAAGTCCTGAAATGTTCGAGTTTGGAGGAGCCATAGTCTACAATGCAAATCGACCGCGAGTCCTGCTGGATCGACTCGTTGGTTGCTTATCTCAAAGATGGGACTCTCCCTTATGATCCAAAAAAAGCTCGAAAGTTGAGAAATCGAACCTCCCAGTATGTTTTTTATGAAAACAAACTATATAAAAGATCGTATTTCTTACCACTTTTAAGATGCCTTCGACCCTCCAAGGCCGATTTTGCATTATGGGAGGTACATGAAGGAATTTGTGGAAGCCATCTGGGTGCAAGATCTTTATCTCATAAGCTACTTCGGCAAGGTTATTACTGGCCAACCTTATATCGGGATTTCCTGGACTATGCTAGAAAGTGTGATCGTTGTTAGAAAAATGCTAGTATTTAGAGACAACCGGCTTCTAAGCTTACCCCTTGAGCATCCCTTAGCCATTTGCATAATGGGAGATAGATATAATCGGCCCCTTTCCGATGGCATCCGAACAACGAAAGTTTCTTGTGGTTACAATTGACTACTTTACCAAATAGGTCGAGACCGAACCCCTGACTAAAATTACTAAAGCTAAAGTATGAGACTTTGTCTGAAAGTCGATTGTTTGCAGATTTGGCCTACCTCAGATCCTTATAATAGACAATGGATGGCAGTTTGCTGAAACTAAGTTTGTCGAGTTCTGTGAAGATCTGAACATATCTCACAATTTTACATTAGTAGCTCATCCACAGGCAAACAGCGAGATCGAGGTAACCAACAGAACCTTGCTACAAGGTATTAAAGCAAGACTTGAAAAAGCAAAGGAGACTTGGATAGATGAACTCTATCATGTACTCTGGGCATACCGAACTATCTAAAGATTGCCAACTGGGAAGACTCCATTTGCCTTGGCCTTCGGGATGGAAGCTGTCATCCCAATAGAGCTTAAACTTTCATCAATACGAGTTGTGGCATTTAATAAGCAGCAGAACTCATAAGATCTTAGGGCTAACCTCAACTTATTGGAAGAAAAAAGGAAAGAAGCTCGAGTTCGGATGACGGCTTACAGGCAGAAAGTAGCTCGCTACTATAACTCGAGGATCAGAAGCAAAGTATTCAAAGTGGGAGTCAATGAGCGGCTATTTTGCAATCTCAGAACCAAGAAAAACTCGCTCCGAATTGGAAAGGCCCGTATGAAGTCAAGGAAGTCGTCTGGTCCAGAACTTATTATTTGAAGAAGCTCGGAGGAACAATACTCTCGCGATCCTGAAATTCGAAGAATTTACGGATGTATTACCAGTAATTTTATTTTAATAAAATTTTCTCTTTTCAATGTCTTTGTCTTTTGGTGCAAAATTATGTAATGACAGAAAACAACTCAACTGAACTTTGTTCTTAAACGAAGGCAAAGATCCCGTTGCCTAAGACGGGATGAGGGGAGAGGCCCTTCCAACGGTCCTTCTATGTCCTTACCGTCCTGTTAAAAACAGGAGGAGAATCTCGTCCTAACTTGAACAAGGTGAAGACCCCATTGTCTAAGACGAGTTAAGGGGAGAGGCCCTTTCAACGGCCCTTCTATGCCCCTACCATCTTATTAGGAATAGAAGGAAAATTTCATCCTAACTTGAGTAAGGTGAAGATCCCATTGCTTAAGATGGAATGAGAGAAGAAGCCCTTCCAATAGCTCTTATATATTCCTACCATCCTGTTAGGAATAGGAGAACCTCGTCCTAACTTGAACAAAACGAAGATCTCATTAATCTAAGACGAGACGAGACGAGGGGAAAGACTTTTTCAACCACTACAACAAAATGCACCATTGCCGACGCTATAAAGCATCGCAAAATAATTTTCCAGCCCATTCCAAAGCGTCGCAAAAGGGTCGGTAGGTGGAGAGTTGAAATTTTAATTACCGATGCTTTTAAAGTGTTGAAATTTGTTGTATGATTACCAAAATTTTAAAATTACCGATGCTTTAAAGCATCGATAATTTTTTTAAAAAATACCGATGCTTCCTTTGCATTGGAATTGGTTTTAAGTGGATAAAATTTTAAAAAAATTATCGATGCTTTAAAGCATCGATATTTTTAAAATTTGCCGACGCTTTAAAGCATCGATATTTTTAAAGCATCGGTAATTCATTTTTTTAAATTAATATTAAACCACCAGAATTATATGCATTTAAATTTATGAAACAAAATCTATCCAAAATTTACAAGAAATTTTAAACACTATCATTACAACATAAAATAAAAATCATAATAAAAAATATAAATCTGTCCAAACGTTATAATACCAACAATATCATAATCCATGCATAAACATGTCCAAAATTTATAACATCCATGACATCAAAATCCATACATAAATCTTTCCAAAATTTATAACACCAGCGGTATCACAATCAAGTACATAAATCTTTCCAAAATTTATAACACCAGCAGTATCACAATCAAATACATAAATCTGTCCATAATCCATACATAAACCTGTCCAAAATTTATAACACCAGCAGTATCACAATCAAATACATAAATCTGTCCATAATCCATACATAAACCTGTCCAAAATTTATAACACCAGCAATATCACAATCAAATATATAAATTTGTCCATAATTCATACATAAACCCGTCCAAAATTTATAACACCAGCAGTATCACAATCAAGTACATAAACCTTTTCAAAATTTATAATACTAGCAGTATCACAATCAAATACATAAATCTTTCCATAATCCATACATAAACCTATCCAAAATTTATAACACCAATAGTATCACAATCAAGTACATAAATCTTTTCCAAATTTATAACACCAGCAGTATCACAAGTAAATACATAAACCTGTCCATAATCCATACATAAACCTATCCAAAATTTATAACACCAGCAGTATTACAATCAAGTACATAAACCTATCCATAATCCATACATAAACCTATCCAAAATTTATAACACTAGCAATATCACAATCAAATATATAAACCCGTCCAAAATTTATAACACCCACAATATCATAATCCATACATAAACCTGTTCATGAATTACAATCCATAAGCAAATAGAAAAAAAGATATATCAGACTATCAGTCATCCATGGGAGCATGATCATCGTCGACTCTACAACTGCTAGAAGTACCGGGAGCCTATAACAAAGATATAAAAACTTTAGTAGTTAATTATACGAAAATCATAACATAAATTTAATTCGTGCTCTCCCAGATGCATCTGCAACAAACACAAAATGATAAAGTTTATTATGAATCAATCAATACAAATTTCTACTTAAATCATTCCATAATACTAAAATATATTGAAGTGCCCTGGATGTGTATCTCATCTATAGGAGCATCCTCATCGATAGGAGGATCATGCTCTGACTCGGAATGCTGCAGTGATAAAGAAGTAGCGGCTTTGGGCTACTGTGCAGATGATGGACTGGCCTCGAAATGCTGTTTAAACAATGAAAGACCGGCCTTGGAATGCTATGCAGATGATGAAGGACCGACCTCGGATTGCTGTGGCTGCCTCGACCATCGGAGCTGATCAGAACATGATCTATCAACAAATCATCTGCATCGAGGCATGATAAATGGATGGTTGGCTTCCAACCATCGATGATGGCCCATATAGCAAAATTTTTCTCCATGTTTTAACCAGTATGAATGGATAGAATCCCCACAAGAAGGACATGTAATACGTCCCTTTGTTCTCCATCCAGATAAATTGGTATATGCAGAAAAATCATTGATAGTCCAAATAAGAGCCGCCCTCAATTTGAACGTCTGACCACTGCAAGCATCAAATGCATCAATACCTTCCCATAACTGTTTCAATTCTTTCATTAAAGATTGCAAAAAGACATCAATATCATTGCCTAGACCCTTATCGCCTGGAATAACCATTGATAGGATAAGTGAAGACTGTTTCATACATATCCATGGTGGTAAATTATATGAAATCAAAACAACCGGCCAAGTGCTATAAGCAGAACTCAATGTCCGAAATGGATTGAAGCCATCAGTAGCTAAACCCAATCTAACACTATGAACATATGAGGTAAAATCAGGATGCCTATCATCAAATGCTTTCCATGCCAAACTATCAACTAGATGTCTTAACATTAGATCTTTTGTACGACCTTCTTTATGCCATCTCATAGATGAAGCTATCTTTGATGATACCTAGATCCTTTTCAATTTAGGTATCAAAGGAAAGTAATGCAAAACTTTAGCCGATTTTTTCTTACTCCGAGTAGCATCCACTTTGTTGAATACATCATCCTCATCTTCTTTATGTGATGTCCATCGTGAAGATCCACAGACATTACAAGATTCTTGGTTAGCATTTTTCTTTCAGTACAACATACAGTCATTTGAACAACTATGAATCATCTTATATCCAAGATCCAATTCCTTTACTAATTTTTTCGCTTCATAAGTTGGCAAAATAGTACCTTCAGAAAATGCATCATTTAATAACTGAAGCAGCATAGTAAAACTCTTACTAGACCATCCATTCAAATATTTTTAAATAAAATAGATGCACAAAAAATAAAATTTTTAAAAAGTTCTTACAACCCGAATATAATTCTTGATCACAATCTTTCAACAAATTGTGATACCATTCTTTTGTCTCATTATTAGACAAATGCTGAGGCATCTCAACTTGCATAAGATCAGTAGATGTAGACCCCTCGAACATCACATCTATTTCTTGTTCTTCACTGAAATCTCCTAAATTTTGAGCACCAAACCCTAAAGCATCTCTAAGCAAATCCTTCATATCTTCTCTTACGGGATTTTTTTTGTAGATTACTGATTCCAATATCAGATCTATGTTCCATATATGCGGATTGATAACATGGAGATGGCAACATAGATTCTCCATGAAACACCCATTCACTATATCCTCCAACAAAATCATTCCACACCAAATGTTCTTCAACAGTTTGTGGATCAAAAGAAGTATTATTTACACATTTTCGACATGGACAAAAAATCTTTCCATTCATTGATCCTTTCTCAATAGCAAATTTAATGAAATTTTGAATTCCTTCAAAATAATCTTTTCTGAACCTTGGCTTTTTTATCCAACTTTTGTCCATCTTATTGGAGAATAATAACTATTATTCTCTAATACCAACACACTACATAATAAAGTATAAAAAAATAAGTAAATATTAAAAAAAATGAAATATAATTAATTTTAGCAACAAAAAATATATTTTTACAAGCAGCTCCATATCATCTAAAAGAAAAGTCATACAGAGTATCTGTCAAAGCACAGGAAGGCATTAGGTACATGACATAAATTAATAGTGAAGCTAGACTTAAGCAAACAATTATTAATACTCCGTTCCGTTCATGGTTACACTAGCTGGTTTAGTGACCATCACATTTTGGTTTTGGTTTTAGTTTTAAAAAGATCATTGAGAAACTTCTAGTTAATTGCATCAATTGTCAAATTACAATGGTATTGTAACCCACTAAGCCTATTCTTCCTTGAGTTTTTGGTAGGTCTTTCTAGATTCATGTGCAATTTGTCATAGTATATGTAAAAGTTGTGAAATGTTGGACCAGAAAGTAGTATGCATTAGTGATAAAAAATCAGATAATGACATGGAAGAAAGAGCTTAGATACTACAAAACAAGAAGAATAGTACTTTTCTTGTCAGATTATAGCTTCAATTATGCATACAAATTTAAGGTGCAGGCCCATACTTATGACATGAAGGCATGATTCCGCTATGTAACCATTAAAGCTCTGTTATCAAAAACTTGAAGTGGTTACACGGTTCCAAACGTACAGCAGAATACAATGATGGTAATATTTAAGGTGCATAGTACTTTTCTTGACACTGGTTCTGTTTTCCCTGAGTCTCCTTTTATTGAATGGTTGATTCTCCATTGGTTATTTAGCCTCTGACCTAGTTTAGTTTTGTTGCTGCAATCACTGTGAATGTGATAAAGGTTGTTTTGGGGAGATATATTATGTCTCATTTCTTTACAGAAACTGTTTCTGAGTCTTCGTTAGCGGCCATGATGCTGCTCCATTTTGGATGCCAGCAGATAATGATAATGGAACATTCCACTATGCTAAAGGCCTTTATCCTCTAAATCTCCTCTCTTCTGGTCTGTTATTTGCCTTTTTTTGATTGAATAGTTTTTCTTACTGAATACTAAATTCTCATCCACATTCACCTTTGTACAAACTCTACTCTTTAATAAATCTGGTGACCTTTGAGTTGTGCTCACTGGTCTCCTTTCTTTGTCAAAAAAAAAAAAAAAAAAAAAAACCAAACAACTACCTCCTTAACCTGATCAGCAATCTTATGATAACCAACAAGCAAAGAAGCCTAGAGAAACAATGCTGTAACAAGAAGGTTGTAATTGTGTAAATAGTTCTCCTTCCCAGAAACATATCGGCCACATCTTTTTGTTTATTAGTTAATTTATGAATGAAACATTTAATATCAGATGCGATACATATAGCAGATCCATGTAGAAATAGTCGGCAAAACAGCAGTCAATGTATAACATTGAAGAAAGCATGGAATAGGCAGAGCAGCGTAGCTTCCATCCCGACCAAATCTCCTACAGCCCAGGCGTGGGAACAAGGAAGCGAGCCACCTCACCATCACGACGGCGTTATTCCTGCTGCTGGGACTCGAGGGGGAGGCCGAGGAGGTCGGTAGGGATGGGATCGATGGGCATACCGAAAAACTAGAGGATTTTAGGAAATCTAAGATGGAGGAGGCATACCGTCGGCGATGAGAGGCCGGAGCAGGAGGGACATCGCCTGTCGGCGGTGAGAGGCTAGACGAGAAGGAAGGCCGCCAGCGATGAGAGATCGGAGGAGGGAGACCGTCGGCGATGAGGCGGACAGGCCGGATTTGGAGGAGATGGCTCGGGAGAGAGACGAGGGATCGATAAGTGGTGAGGTTAGGGCTCGATGGAGAGACGAGGGATCGGATGGACCGAAGAGGGCACCGCCGGGATATATATTAGGGAGCTGAAATTTACAAATGCGCGTATTGTTTTAAAATTTTCGACGCTCTCCGCTATCGTCGGCGATGCCGAGTCGGAAAAAAAAAAATTTTTTTTTTTCTATATTGAATGATTCTTGCATGGCCCTGCAATCTCATTAAAAATTAAAAAAAAAATTATTCTAATATAAGCAAAGCAAATACCTCATTAATCTAAGATGGGATGAAAAAAAAAGCACTTTCAATGACTCTTGCATGCCGTTATAATCCTATTAGGAATAGGAGAAAAATCTCGTCCTAATATGAGAAAGATCTCGTTGATCTAAAATAGAAAGAAGGGAGAACCCCTATCAGCGACTCTTATACGTATCATCCCTATGACTGCAGCATAAACAAAAAAGAGGATTGCCTCGTTCTAGTTCGCAAAAAGGTCTCTAATTCAGTATCCATAGCAGCCATCTCGAAGATAGAGTAAAGAAAACAAAGCCATCAATAAGCGTTGGATTCACGCAAAACAAAAGATGATGAAAGAAAGTACCATTTTATTGAAAAATAAAAGTTCGTTACAAAATGAAGGTGAGAGCAAAGGTCTACAAGATCGATTACATTAAAAAAAATAAGAAGAAAAAAAGTCGAAGTCCTAAGATGGACCGAATTCCTCTGACATCGGACTATCGACCCCAACCATCACCATAGCTTGTTTTAACCTAAAAATCTCTTTGATCCCTTCCTTTTTAGCAGGCTGTCAACGAACATCCTGTCGGCCCGCTGGAATTTGTCTTCAAGCTCCCGCCACTGCTTCCTCAAAACCTCGGACTCGACCTCCGCATCCTTAATAGTTTGCTGCTCGTAGGTCAGCTGAAGCTTCAGCCATTGGACTTCGGCCTTCTCTATCTTGACCGACTCTGAAAGCTCACCAACGATCCTCTTCAAAGAGACGATCTCCTCCAACTCCCTGCTTGTACCGGCTTGATAGCGATCATCCAGTCGCTTTTAGAGCCGAACTACTTCGCTGTTAGCAGCATGAAGTTTCTGCTCCAATGATGATATCCTCCTACTCCAACCCACTCGGTAAGATTGATAGGCAAGCTCGGCATCGTGCAGTTGCTTTTGGAGTGCAAAGAACCTTTGGGACCAATCCCGCTTCTGTCGGGCTTTGTCGGTAGACCACGATGAACTTCCTTCCAATAATTGGATTTTCTCCTTCGCCACTTTGAGCTCAACCTCAGGAAAATTGATCTTCGCCATCAGTGCCCAAGACTTGTCACTAGCACTTTTCTTGAGCTCAGCTAATTCTCTCTCGAAGTTGTTCTTCTGAATGCTGAAACTTGTGGAGTTCTTCCTATGCAATTTTCGGAGGTGGGTAACTTCTATGCAATTTTCGGAGGTGGATAACTTCAATCGTCGCCTCTAAAGCATTCTTCCAGGATCTCTGAAGCTCATCCTCGGTCTTCTTTAACTTCTTTTGCAAATGACGAACCTCTTTTTTCAAATTTCTAATCATTGATTTTAAAGAAACTTCTTGAGACAACGGGTTGGCATCAACTGGGGACTGCATCCAATGTACAAAAAACACTCAAAGGTATTGATAAAAAAAAGTTTGCTTTCATTTAACCAAAAATTTTTCAAGTATAGAGTAAAATAAAAAGAGAGAAAAAAAATATAACTACTCGAGGTTCTCAACCTTAGGAGGTGTGGTGGCAGACGAAGTCGGGACGCTCTCAGTTGCTCTAGTTCTTGGACAGGCTCGGACGCCTCCATGGTGGGCTTGGATGAACCAAGAACGGGCTCGGCATGAGAAAGGTTGGTCGCGGCGTTGTATGGCCCTACCTCTTCACTAGGATCCTCCTCTAAAAAGCTCAGATCAAGTTCAAGAAATTTTTGGGCCACTCTATCTTTGCAGACTTCGAAGCTCTTGATAAATGTCTGCTGGCCGAATGCGATATTCAGCTTTTTCATTTCAGAGGAGGCTTTGAATTCCTCCATGGCACGGGCTGCCACCGTCGAGACTGACTTTACCTCTCGAGCCTCTAGTTCAGCGGCTATACCCTCAGCTTCCTTCCTCCTCTCCTACTCTAGCGCCAGTGCAGCCTTGAGTCCAGTTGAGACGAACTTCTCTTTTCGAAGCGCACCCTGGAGGCTCTCGACTTTTGCCGCCTTCTCCTTCATGAAGCACTCAGCCTCGACGGCCTTTTTTCAAAGATGATTGATCTCAGCTTGAAGATCCTCCTGGACCTTCAGTGCTTCTACCTCTTAGCGGTGCCCCCATTTAAGGTAGGCGAGTACTTAGTGACCTGACTGCCACAGACAAACGATGTTAGGATAGAGAAAGAAAAAATGGGAAAGAAAACTCGATAAGGTGGTTACCTTGAGGATGGTCCCAAGAAAACTCCAAACGAGCTCCATCTGGTCGAGGTCAGCCATGTGGTCCACTACCTTGGGAAGGGCAAACTTGTCAATCAAATCTCGGCTCACCTGGACGAGCCTTGTGGGCAATCTTTATGACATCCAAGTTTTTCTTCTTCCTCTCCTTTCCTTCTTCTATCTCGGTAGGAGGTTTGAGAGCCTGATCCCCGGCAGGAGGACTCGAGGATTCGGAAGGAAAGGAGCCTCCTTCGACAACGTCGGCATCAGCAGCTGGGACGACTTTGGCGACCTTGGGAGCGACATCGATGGTGGCAGGAGCTGCAAAGCTCGGGGTGCCAACCTTCACCCTCTTTGAACTTTTGCCCGGAGCCTTCCCTTTCCTCTTCCTCTGGGTGTAAAGACCCTTAATAAGCATCCCCACGGCTTTGGTATCCATCTCTGCAATAAGAAAAAAGTTTCAATCAGTCAAAATATATCTAAAATCTCGTGAAGCTCCTGAAAGAAAAAGGTATACCGAGGGAGTCGAGAGGACTTAAGCCCATATTGAACAAGGTCTGCTTTTTTAGAAGGTTAGGAACAAGAAGAGCTCGGTATGCCTTAAGTTTATTGGAAGATTCAAGGTTAGCTCTGTCTAGACTAAGAGCTCGGTGAACTGATTTCCTAAGAAAGCCCTAGGGAGGAAGATCCAGCATTAAGGTCAGACAGCACACGAAGAAGTACTTTTTCTTTCAGTTATGAATGAAAGAAGGAGCACCTTTCAGGAGCTCCTTTCCGAACTAGAGAAAAAAGTACCATCAGTCCTTGATGGAAGGATGGCATTTGAAGGTATAGAAATTTCTAAAGAATGAGACGGTCGGACGAACCTCGACTAGACGGCAAAGGAAGAGAAATCCAATTATGAACCTGAAGAAATTCGCTACTATAGAGGCAAGAGAGATATTTAGAAAGTGAAAGAGTATGACTACAAAAGGAGAGAGTGAAAGTCGAAGCACGGCCCGTAAAGATTCTAAGTACAGGCAAAATTAACTGGCTAGAGGGGAGCTAGCTCGATCACCTGATCGAGAAAGTTCGAGGTCATACTCTTGGAGGATCCCGTACTGAATCCTAATTAAAGATAGGTCATTCGAGGTCAGGACGTAAGGAATAGTATCTAGTACAATAGGCTGATGAGACATACTCCTAGGCTAGACCTCTACTAAGGGGATGGGGTCTAAGAGGGTCGGACCGAACGAACCCTAGGGACTGGCGGATTGAGAAGTTCCAGAGGTCATCTGGATCGAAATCAACTTAAGAAAAACCTTCAAAAAATAGAAAAATAAAGTGCGGGAATTCTTATTGAGAAATCGGAAGAACGAGAAACAAAAAATGCAAGAGTGATAAAAAAAAAGTTGTGGAGCTGACCTAAATCGATTGGAAAGGTCAAGAAGACGATGAGCATGATGAAAATCGAGCGTAGGAGCGCCTGAAACCAGGAAGAATGGAGAAAGAAACCAGAACTCTTGGGCGGGAGGAAAGCAAGAACCAGAGGGAGAAGAAGGCTCAGACGAAATAAGTTCCGAAAAAGAAAGGACTTAAATAGTCAGGAGAAACCATAGGCAGTTGTGATTGCAGATCTCCTCTGATCGATATTCGTGCGACGTGTGTCCCACTCATCATCGCAGGGGGTGGCATCGGGCAGAGCCTTTATCGCATCGTACCTCGAACAGCATTTTGGTAGGAGTTTCGAAAGGCTATCTCTTCAAATTACGTCATAATTAAAGAAGTTTCGGCACTAACGTGAAAATCGCCAAAACTTTCCACCTGACAGGCACAAAGCCCGGGCCTGAACTTCGGCAGTCATCTTTTTACTTTCTTCGAATTTCGAACTCGAAAGTAGAGAAACTATTGTTGGGGATAAATCTCGCTCCCGCCGAAGTTCGGTCTGAAGCTCGATCGAAAGATATTTATAATCACTGAAGAACTCCAATTGCGGTTTTAACTATCCTCCAAAAAATGGTCGCTTCTCCTTCAGATGGACTTCTCCACCAATCGAACTCTTTTCAGACTTCTCCACTAGTTGAACTCCTTCTGGACTTCTCCTCTGTGTCATCCCTAGAAATTTTTCTCTGACACCAGAAGGACCTCGGTATTTAAATTCAATACAGCAAATATCAGTCAATGCATAGACGATCTTGAAAACATCCAAACCTCTCTCAAATTACTGTGTCGTGAAGTTCTTCACCAACTATAGCTATCCCATCTGAACTTTAACTATTAAATCCCAATAAGCTGGCGCGTCATGACAATGGACACCATCCTCCATAACAAACTCCACGTGGTATGAACGGTCCACTATCAGACGATTACGACTGTCACCATCTATTTGTTACAAGCTCCGTATATAAAAGAAATCCTCCAGATACATTTTCTCTAAGCTCTCATTCTCCTTCTCGTTACTTTGCTCCTCAATTTTCTGAGCATTCTATTTCTATTGATCAGAAGAGCTGACTTGATCGTCGAAGGGTCCTATCGGAGTCACCACCTCCGACTCCGAATGAAACTTTATTTTATAGATCACCGACAGCGATCTCTTCTTTTCCAACTTTAGCTTGATCCAGCATCAACTAGATTTTGCACCAACAAAATTATTGAGATTATTTGGAAATGATAAAATTAATTGTTACCCTAGGGATGGTGGCAGGGCTTTGTAAGATCCTTGATCAATCTTCCTTGAATCATGTAAAAAAAATATATTTTAAGCAAAATAATCAATATCGAAAGATGGTGGATTTTAGAAGCAAATCTCTCTGGATGAGCAGCCGATCGATGGAGATGAGCAAACGAAGAGAGGGGATATCGGGTAGTCTGGAGATCGGTTGGATAGAGAAGACGTCTGGAGGAGAGCGGGGCTGTCCAAAATGAGAGGGAGCCCAGAGAAAGGCACTCGACTCCCCGCCACCGATTGATGCTTGGGAGAAGGAGAGGAGCAGCTGAAGAGAGGGGGTGATTGAAGACTGACAGTTTGAAGATCGATCGAAAAGAGGTGTCAAAAGAAGAGAGGGGGTGTTTGGAGAGCGGGAGAAGGAGGAGTGGTCGGAGAGAGCAGGAGAAAGAGAGCAGCGGCCAAAGAGAGAGGCGTCCGGAGGAGAGAGGGGGTGTCCAAAGAGAGGGATAGTTATCTCAGGAGAGGAAGACCTAGGTTTCCATTTAGGGACAAGGGCAAGAATTAAATCTTCGGAGAGTTGAATTCTACCGATGTTAGCATTGCCTTCATCGATGCTTTATTGCATCGAAACTTGCCAATGCTTTAAAGCATTGGTACATAACAATAATTTTTTCTAGCGTTGGCAAATGTATCTGCTGTTTAAATTTTCTTGATGCTTTTCCCTAGCATCGACATTATTAAGTCATCTTTTTCCCACTTTCTTGTAATGCATAGTTGTGGCTACTTCTCAGAGGGGAAGGACTTTGAGGTCGTCTTCATGTCAAGTGACAAGGAAGAGGGTTCATTTAATGGTTACTTCTCAAAGATGCCATGGCTTACCATTCCAAGAGGGGTGGTAGTTAATGAAGAGGGTGTCGAGGCCATGGGGAATATGGCTCTCGGGGGTATCCCTTCACTCTGGAGAAGATCAACAAGCTGAAGGAGGACAATCTTCAGGCTATGCTGATTTCGACGTCCCACGACTACTTGATTTTGAATAATGAAAATAAGGATATCTTCATCTCTTTATTGTTGTTTAATGCCTACAAAATTGTATGTTATCCAATGCATTCCTCATCAAATAGCTACATTCCTCTTATATCATTTTATTGCAGCTCTATCTAAAAGGTGTACTTTCATATTTAAGTTTTTAAGTAACCATTAGTGCATGATTTTTTTTTTAAAAAAAATCTATTTTGCTTCTCTTAATTATATCAATTTACCAACAAGTGTTTATGTTTGAAGAAAAAATAGTATGCATGTACTTTACAATTAATGACCACAAAAATTTAAATTTTTAGCAATAAAAAATTTAGTCCCAAATTTATCTATTATCATCATTAAAAATCTTTAATGATCAAAAATTTCATCACTAGATGGTTACTAAAGGTATCATGACCAAAAATTTTAGTGACTAAAATATAAAGTCATTAGAAAAAACCTACTATATTTAGTGACAAAATATCAATTATTATTAAAGATAAATATTAGTGATGACTATGTTTGTAGCAAAAGATTAAAAAATGATTGTTAAGGAGCTAAAAATGATGGCTTGCTAAGAAATTAATGACCAAAAATAAGTTTTAATGAGAATTTAATATTGTCACTAAAATCTTTTTTTGATGATTTTTTTCATGATAAAAGATTATTTTTATTACAAATATCTAATTACCTATTAAATATTTGCCTAGTACTTAGCCCCTATGATAATATTAACTTCTAATATGAAGTCGTGCTTTATTATACTTATTTAAAATTTTTTACGTTATAAAGTATTCTCATTTCAAATATATTATGATATATTTTATTTTTTATTAATTATTTTTTAATAACAAATTAATCATCTTTTTGTTTTAAAGTCCTTTTAAAGTAGATAATATTCTTGACTCCTTTCTATCTATGCTATAATTAATTAGTAATAGTATTTAATATAAGATATTTTTTATGCTTTTTATTATATATTTTATTTAATTTGGATTTGTGATTCAAATTCTTAGTTAAATCGGAGTTCATGTAAGTTTTTAATAATTATATTTTAGACTATTACCTGATTTTTGTGCATTGCTTCCAATATTGATGGTACATTTTGTAGTAAAAATTATTTTTCTCTAGTTGGTAAAATATATAGACTCATATAACTTATTCATTGAATAGATCAGATTAAATCAGGTTAAAAATAAATATTTGATCCATAAAAAAAATTAGTTAAAAATAAAATTTGTAACCAACTTTATTAAAATTGAATCTCGATACGGCTTATGAATTTTAGAAGTTTAATGTATTTAAAAATCCCATTAAATATCTAATTAAAATTATATGATATTAGGTACATCTTATCATTCTCTAATTTTGCTCCAACTCTTATGATGATTGGCTTGATTTTAACAGTATACTAAATACAAAGTCAAGATCAACATCTTATTTTAGTGATTAACATATTTATTTTTTAAATATTATCATAATTAATATTTTTTATTAATGATATCATTATATAATCATTAATATGTAAGATTTTAGTGATAACATAATGGTTGGTACTAAAGACATAGATCATTCTATAATCTTGTCAATAATAATATATACCTAGCCATGATAACTATTTTAAAATATCATTATGAAAGATATATATTGTTGTGATGCATTATAAAAGTATCATTAATATATACATTAATGAATGTTCATTTTAATGATAATTTTATTAACTACTTATTAAAAAAAAATATATATATATATATAGTAATCATTTAAAAATATCACTAGTAAAAATATAAGTTTTAGTGATGAATTATAAAATTATCACTAAAGATTTGACCAATATCGCTGTTAATACTTACAATAACATAATATATCATCACTAAAAGTAGAGACTTTTAATGACTACTCTATAAGTTTTGTCATTAAAAATATATATCCATAGTGACCATTTTAAAATATCATCATTAAAGATATAAGTTTTAGTGATAAATTATAAAATTATCATTAGTGAGTTGACCAAAATTAATTTTGGTGTGAAAATTATTTTCACTATACGAAGCTTTATTTGATGACGAATTGTTTATGATAAAATAAAAAATATCATAAAAGATATATATTTAGTGACAAAATTTTATTTCATCATTAAAGATATTAACAAAAATAATTTATTATGATAATTTTTTATTTTCATCACTAAATATGAGGCTTTGGTGATTAAACTTATGTTAAAAGTTCATCACTAAAGTTCAAAATTCTTATAGTGATGGTTTCAACCCATGTGATGAGTTCACTGAGGTGCTTGCAAAAATATATAAAAATTTAAGAGAAAGGAGAGAGAGCTTTGAAGTTGTGTTGGTGTGATAATAACCAGTCCATCAACCTAAACTAAAATTGGCTGCATGAATCTTAAAGCATAAAAAAAATAATAAAAAATAGGAGAACAAATACGATAGGAAGAAGAATTCACATTATATGCGGACTATTTCCCTCACAATCCCATCCATGGTATTTGGATCCAAGGAGGATTCTAGCACCTCCTTCTACTCGATGTAAGGGATCCCAAATCCCATCAAGCCTCACCATTAAACATCGTCGGAAAAGCCATCGCTCCTTTAGGATGTTCTTCACCATGTGCTGTTGGAAATCATGGTCACCAACCACTAGGATAAAGATAAGGACCTCTTAATTCTCTAATTGATTCTTATTTCCATCTTTCTAAGTCTTGAAATCATGAATTTTGGTCAAATAACTATTGAGTATATATGTTTCGAAACATAGATGCTCTATTTTGCTATTTGATTTCCTTATCTTCGAGTTTTCTTCAATCAATCCCCTCCCTTTTTTTGGGCCATCCTCACCATTGATCGCTGATGGGGTGCCACCTATTGTGTTGCTATGGCCTCAACGACCACCAGCCATAGCCACGATCGACGAGAAGTCCTCTATTCGAGGAAGGGATGGAGGAACATAAGTCCCCTATTCCACCAAAAAGAAAATAAGAAGAAGAGAGAAAAAGAAAGAAAAAAAAGAAAAAGAAAAAGAAAAAAAGAGAGAGAGTTTCTCTCTCTTCTCTCTCTCCCTTCTTTGAAATTGCATCCATACTTTTCCTCTCCATTTTCTTTCTCTAGATCATTTTTCTCTCTTCATAGATTCCTCTCTCTACGATTGATCCAGTAAAAGATTTTGGATAAATTATCCAAACATCCCGAGTTTAGATATAAATAACACTTACATCCAGAATAGTTTTAAAAATATACCATTATATCTTTGAGGTTTATTTTTAACCTACAAAAATCTTTCTCTGCATGGGTTAAAGTTAGATTAAAAATAAACCTCAAGGATATAACGGTATATTTTTCAAACTTCTGGATGTAAGTATAATTTATATCTAAATTCAGGAAGATTTTTATAATTTATCCAAAGATTTTCTTTCAATGATTCTGATATGACTTTAACAAAGAGAGTTCTGATCCACGATCGCTGGACAACAAGCCGACATCCATCTTGGTCGAATCTGGATACTATCAGATTTGATTATCTATGATTTTTATTGAATCATATATATACTAATTCAATCATGATTCGATTAAATCATCTTGATTAGACATAGATTTATTATTATATTTTATAAAATTATTATTTAAGATATAATTGATATAAAGAGAGATTAAAGTTGATTTTAGTTAGCTAAATTTTGGACTTAATTTATTATTAATTCTACTATAATGCATTGATATCATATTTGGAATACCTTGCATGCTTGTGGAGAGAGTTTTTTATGAGTATATGATGGTTGCCATGACTCTTAGACTCATGATTTTAGATCAGGGATGTGGTAGTTGGTATTCTTGGATGATGAAGAGTCATCGTTCAGAGAAGGCTTTGCAAGCATGCCATGGCTTGCTATCCCTTTCGAGGACAAGAGCACAAGAGGCTTGTTTGCTATCCTTTTTTTTTTTGTTAGAAAGAAGAACTTTATTCATAGTTATAGTTAGAAGACAAAATGTTGGAATAGAGTGTAAACTTTATTTTGATATTCTAGATGCATGCTTTAGATCAAGAACATCAATAAATTTAGGATCATAAAGAGGGTATCATGATCTTCATACCTGATGCAGAAGAATTTATTGTGGAAGGGAATGACATCTTCTCTTCCTGAAAATTGATTTCTCTTTCTTCTCCCATTCCTTATGGCGTAGCAATAATGATGGAGTTTCTATGTCTCTCTCATGAGCAGGGATAGGACCTCTATTTATAGACTGTTATCGGTACTCCCATCAAGTAACCGAATGAGACTTGAATTCTATTTGAATTTAAGTTGATCATTATTAGAATTCAAATTCTAGAGTCCATGATAAATCGGCCACTTAATCGGGATATTTTCTAACATTCTCCCACTTGGTCCGATTATAACATTATACATGAACCTTAAGCATTCATAATGAAATAATTTTTTTTTTAATATTCATCATAATTATCTTAGTATGATAAATTACTAACTGCGAGTTATAATGGTCATACACCATTCATTTAGCATACTCCCTTCTATATACCATAATACTTGCA
This sequence comes from Cocos nucifera, assembly GCA_006176705.1. Lineage (NCBI taxonomy): Eukaryota > Viridiplantae > Streptophyta > Magnoliopsida > Arecales > Arecaceae > Cocos > Cocos nucifera. The sequence goes on from QRFJ01000309.1 coordinate 1,054,417, forward strand.
ATTTAACATATTAGATCTACAAGATAGATATATATATATCTTTTCATTATGGTCCACAATAATGTCTCAAAGAGACTTTTTCTATTATAATAAAATATAATGCAATTTATGTGTATACCATCATAAGAAATAGAAAATTTATTAATGTAAATCAGAAATACTTTATTGAGCTCAGTGTCAAAATATCATTAATACATTATTCATTAATACAATCAAGATCCATTCTATGTACATATTCTTTAAATGTCTCTGGTTGCAAGCCTTTTGTCAACGGATCTGCAATCATGAGATTCGTTTCAATATGTTCTATAGACACTCTTTATTTCTGAACTTCCTTCTTAACAACAAAATATTTTAATTTCATGTATTTTGCACCTCTCGAATATTTATCATTTTTGGAGAAGAATACTGCTGTAGAATTATTACAGTAAATTTTCAGCGGCTCGATAATAGCGTCAACAACCCCAAGTCATGAAATAAAGCTTCGCAGCCATCATACTTGGATTGTAGCTTCAAAACATGCCACAAACTCTACTTTCATAGTTGATAAAGCAATGACAGACTTCTTGGCACTTTTCTATGATATTGTTCCTTCAGCAAACATAAAGAGGTAATCGTACATGGATTTTTTGCTGTCAGTGCATCCAACAAAGTCTGAATTCAAGTATCCAATTACATCTAAGTGATCGCATCTTCTATACATGAGCAAGTAATTTTTCATTCCTTATAGATATCTCATGATTTTCTTTACAGCTTTTCAATGATCTCTACCAGAATTACTTTAATATCTACTTAGCATCCCGACTGCAAAACTGATATCTGATCTTGTACAAGTCTGCACATTCATTAAACTATCTACAATAGAAGCATAAGAAATTGATTTCATTTTCTTTCATTCTACATCATTCTTTGGACATTGTATGAGACTGAATTTATCCTCTTTCTATACTAGAACAATTTTAGCTGAATATTTGTTTATATTAAATCTCTCTAGAATTCTTTCGATATATCATTTATGAGACAATCCTAGAATACCTTGTGATCTATCACGAAATATTTTAATTTCTATCATATAGGATGCCTCTCCTATATTTTTCATTTCAAATTTCTTTGAGAAAAAATCTTTCATCTCACGCAATATACTTAAATCATTAGTAGCAAGCAAAATATCATCAACATATAGAACTAAAAATATAACCTTGCTCCCACTGATCTTTTGGTATATACACCGATCAACAGTATTTTTTTTAAAACCAAAAGATGTTATGGTATCGTTAAACTTGATATACCATTGTTTAGAAACTTGTTTTAGTCCATATATTGATTTCTTTAATTTACAAACCATTTGACCTTTTTCTTTTATCGAGAAATCTTTAGGTTGATCCATATAATTTTTTTCTTCTAATTCTCTATTAAGAAAGGCTATTTTTACATCTATTTGGTGTAACTCTAAATCATAATGGGCCACCAATGCCATAATAATTCTTAATGAATCTTTTCTTGAGGCTGGTGAAAATATTTTTTTATAATCAATACCTCCTTTTTGAGTATAATTCTTGGCAACAAGCCTTGCTTTATATTTTTTGACATTGCCATCCGAGTTGCACTTGGTCTTAAAGACCCATTTACATCTAACTCGTTTAGAACCTTCTGGCAATTCAATAAGATTCCAGACTTTATTATCTTTCATGAATTTTAACTCTTCTTTCATAGCATCAATCCATTTGTCAGACTCAGAACTTTCTATGACTTGTGAAAATAAAACTAGATCTTTATTAATTTCAATATCAAAATCTGACTCTTATAAGTACATCACATAATCATCAGGAATAGCTGATCTTCTTTTTCTCTCAGATTTTCTTGAAGGTATTCCTTATGGTTCAGGAATGTTAGATATTTATGAATTAGTTCCTTCATAGGATAGTTCATCATTCAAATGTTGTTCATCATTAAGTACAACATTTTGTATAGGTGTGGATGAAGGAATCTTTATGGATAATAAAATATCTATCCTAACTTTCTTTATTTCTACATTATTTTGTTCATTATTTCCACTGACTTTATAATTTTTAATAAATCTTGCATTATCGATTTTAATAATTTTTGGACTATGGTTTGAACAATAAAATCTGTACCCTTTAGATTTCTCTGGATAATCAATAAAGTAACCACTAATCATTTGAGAATCTAATATTTTTTCATATGGATTATAAATCTTTGCTTCCGCTATGCAACCCCAAATATGAAGGTGCCTTAAACTAGGTTTTCTTTTAGTCCACAGTTCAAAAGAAGTTTTTGAGATTACCTTACTAGGAACCCTGTTTAATAAATACATAGCGATTTTTAAAGCATACATCTATAATGATTTGGATAATAAGGAGTTACTCATCATACTCCTGACCATATCCATTAATGTCCGATTTTGCCTTTCAGCTTCATCATTTTGCTGAGGTATACCTTGCATAGTGTATTGTGCATATATACCATATTTTTTGAGAAACTTTGCAAATGGATCTGGACATTATCCTATTTCATTATATTTTTCATAATATTTACATCTCTATCAGACCTTATGATTTTTATCTTTTTATCTAATTGCCTTTCAACCTCATTCATAAACATCTCAAGGATGACTACTGCTTGAGACTTTTCATGAAGCAAATAGATAAAATTATAACGTAAAAAATTATTGATAAAAGTGATAAAATATTTATCTCCACTAAAGCATGGAACATCAAAAGGTCCGTATATATCAGTGTGTATAATTTCAAGAAGCTAAATGTTTCTTATGGTGCCTTTCTTATTATATTTAGTTTACTTTTTCTTGATGCAATCTATACAGATACCAAGATCAGTAAAATCTAGATTTGGTAAAATCTCATTCTTTACTAATCTTTCTTTGGATATATGATCCAAATATTTATGCCATAAATAAGCAAAATTTTTATTTAATAAACTACGCTTAATACCATAATTATGATGCACAGTAAGAAGGGATTCAACAAAAATATTGTCAAGTTTTAATTTATATAAACTATCAATAAGTACTCTAGAACCAATAAAAGAAGTATTTTTATATAAACTAAAATAACCATGTCCAAACCTAAAATTAAATTCAGATACATCAAGTTTCAAAAGGGAAATTAGGTTCCTAAAAATTGAAGATACATAAGCTATCTGTAATAGATCCAAATGATGGCCAGTATCTAGGATCAACCGATAAGTGTCTATGCCTTCAATCGAAACCTTCATGCGATTCTCCATGAACAGAAAGTCTTCAGTTGGATTTGTGGTTTGGATTGAAAGAAATTTCTGCATCAAATTAGAGATATGAGTGGTAGTGCTAGAATCAAGCCACCAAGTATTATTAGGAACTTCAGTTAGGTTTGATTCAAAACATACAAAGATATTAGATTTACCTTTTTTTTCGAACCAAGCCTTACGTTTCAAGCAGTCTTTCTGATAGTGCCCAATTTTCTTATAGAAATGACACATATCCAGCTTTAGTTCCTTCTTGTCAGTCTGAAGATCTTTAACATGCATTTTTTTTCTTGAACTTGTTGGCTTTTTTCTTGTATCCTTTACTAGCTTCTTGATTTATAAAGTTGATGGAATGACTGCCTCATTTCTTTAGTCTTGTTTCCTCCTGAATAAGCATACTAGACAATTCACTGACATCCCACTTATCCTTGATAGTGTTATAATTGATGTGAAAAGATTCATACTCAGAAGGTAGTAAATTTAGAATGAATTATACTAAGAAGTCATCAACAGTTATTCCTAAGATCTTTAATCTTGCTGCAATGTTAGTCATCTCTATAATGTAGTTTTGCATACTCCATGACCCATCAAATTTTATAATCGTGAGTTCTGCCATTAATGTACCAGCAAATGACTTATCTGCAGAATGAAAATATTTTTCCACTAACTTCAAATATTCCTTTGCATTTTCTGTTCGTGGAATAATGCTCTTAATGTTGTTGGCAGTGGTCATTCGCATAAACATAAAGCTTAATCTATTAGAATATTTTCATACTTTATGGTGCAACTTCTCTTCCTCACTGCTGGAATCCATAAGAGCAGTAGGCTTATTTTTCAGTAGTGCCAAGTCAAGATCCAATACTCTTAAGTGAAAATTGACTTATTCACTCCATTCAGAGAGGTTTAAGCCATTAAATATAGTAACAAATGAAGCATGCGAATGAAGAGAAATGACTGCATAAATAATACATAAATACTTAAATTAAAAATAATTTCATAATAGATTCAGATAATTATCAATAAAGCATATTGTAATTCTCCTTTGGGTAGATATTATAACGTACTATCATAATTTAATGCTATTCTTTAATAGGCAATTAAACTTTTCCAACCAAACATACTTGCTATCTTTGGATATATAAATATATTTGATCAAAGAATATTAATTTGCCTCTTTTATGCTCACTATTCATGGAATAATAATTCATCTTTGGGTAAACCTTGAAGTTCCAATGAATAGTAAACATCAATTTATCCATTGAATTTTTTATTAATAGGTATTTAATCATGGATAAATGATCAGATTATGAATGATAAATTCTTTTAAATATTTCAGTTTGACCACTTTAGTGACTAACAAACTATACATAAGCATTAGAACATGTATATAATTAATAATTAAAATTTTAAATGCATGTTAAACATTAATTAGAATTTCATCAATAATTGCCCCAAGATCTTTATTAAACAAAAGTTTAAAACAAACTTAATGGATCATTAAAGCATAAAACAATCATTTAGGGGCTGAAAAAAAATTTCAAGGACTATTATGGAATTTCATAATTTTTAGGGGCTTATTTGCAAAAAGATCCATAACTATAATTGGATTCTTTTATAATTTATTCTTTGTTGAGGGCTTAACTGCAAAACCCTGATTTAAAAATATTAATGGGTTTCTTTTGCTTAATAGACGTGGATCAAACGTGAACTCGAAACCTGCCTCTCATTAAATGGGTGGAAATTGATAACGATTTTAGTTTAGACCCAAAACACAATAGCACTTTAGGGCTTCATCTTCTTCTCTATTACGAGAAGGGGATTTTCACACCCAAAAGCAATCGTCGGCCACCCAAGCTTCTTCCCGACCACCAGTCGCTGCCAAGTGTGGTGCCCTCCACGGCCGCCACACTTACTGACCGGCCACCCAGTGCAGTGTTCGCCTTCTCCATCACCTGCATGGATCACCACGGTCGAGGGAATCGGCTGGCGCTGCCACTCTCTCGACTCCCACCAGTCCTCCTTTGTCGATGCCGGCTCCACCATCTTCCTCCGCATCATAAGATCGTAAGCGGTCGAACGATCGCCACCGCTTTCGGGAGGGAGATGCGGCCACATCTTCGGCCTGCAAGATTCATCGGGCACATGGGTCGACCAGCATGGCCGACCCTAAAATCCATCCTCTCCCTCTTTTTTTTTTGTTGCAGGAAAAGACTCCACCATGAGCCGATCTTCATGGCTTGCTGGCACGTGGGATCCGGCCATCCTAATGGAAGGCAACCAGAATCCGGTCATCTTCCTGATGCGGGTTGGGATTCGACAACAGATTCATCATAAAATTTTATTTATTTATTTATTCTATCATAAAATCTTAATTTAAAATTTTAAAATAAATAAATAATTTTTTTTAATTCTAGGAAGATCATGAAAAACCTACTCTGATACCACATGTAAACTTTATTTTGATATTCTAGATGCATGCTTTAGATCAAGAATATCAATAAATTCAGGATTGTAAAGAGAGTTTCATGATCTTCGTACCTGATGCAGAAGAATTTATTACGGAAAGGAACGACATCTTCTCTACCTGAAAATTGATTTCCCTCTCTTCTCCCGTTCCTTATGGCGTAGTAATAATGATGGAGTTTCTACGTCTTTCTGATGGGCAGGAATAGTATCTCTGTTTATAGACTTTTATCGGTACTCCCATCAAGTAATTGGATGAGACTTGAATTTAAATCGATTATTATTAGAATTCAAATTCTAGAGTCGACGATAAATCCGCCACTTAATCATGATATTTTTTAACATAGAGCACCGATATAAACAGTAACATCGTCAAACAAAAGAGGCTCAGTTCTTGAAATAAAGTGAAAGATGAAGTACCAAAAACAAATAATAATACAAAAGATCCAAAAACTATACAACAAGCTGAAATACATGTGCCAACATGGATAAAGCAGCCAACCAAGCAATAAGCGAGCTGCATGGATACGAAGAAAACCAATAAACCTGAGTCGAGACCAGAGGCCACGGCCGCAAATACCAAAATGTGCCTGGATCAAATGAGCTGCAAACCGGAGCCATGTAATGTATGCAGCTGCAGGTAACAGAGATCAAGAGAACTTGTAATGGTGAGAGGCGACAATATGCAGTGGAGAAAATAAGTTATTCACCGACAGTAGTGAAAAGTGAGAATGGGGGTGCATCAATATAAGATAGAATTGTGTCATCTCAATATTAATAAAGGAAGGCCAATGCATGATAAAGAACACTTGTCTCGCAGCAGTGAATACGGGCGCCTTTGTTGCAACCGTAAACAATAAAAGCACCGATACAACAGTAAAATTTATATCAAAACTATCATATCCTATAGTGAGGAACCATAATTCATAATAAGGAGAAGCATCTAGAGCTGTGAACCCTATTACCTTTGAACAATGCCCATTTCTCCTCCTTCATATGTTAAGATCAAAGTTTCATGGATATGATTGATGAATATCGCACAATAAATAGCTGTAGCTAAAATTATACAAGCTAAACATGTAGAGAGGTGTATAATTAAGAACAAAGCACATGATGATGAAAGCTGAAAATACTCCATGCAATGGAACAGCAAACTAGAGGTCAGCAAAAACAAGTAGATGCTTGGTAATATGAAGGTCTTGCTTAGCTGCCTTCACACCAAACTAAGCCGCTAATAGCTCGGCATAAGGAACAGAGAGATGCATAAAAGATTTACCCCCGGTTTGAACAAATCTACCGTAAGGATCTTGAGTAACATAACCTACTGCAGTCTTATAAGCACTGATGGTTGCATCAAAATTAATTTTAACAACTCGGGGTAACCAAGAAATGATACATGATATATAGGAATATCCCAAAGAAGAAGAAGATTACCCCAGTTCCAAGACGGAGTCGATGAGGAAGAATACAATACCGCTTTATGAACAATATGATCAGCAGAGGCTTTAATATAATTAAAGATGCTATCATTGCGGTGTAACCTCAATGACTAAATAGACATGCGACAATTGCTTTGTGAGTCGGATCCACCTGAACCTATTCCATCAAATGGAACAAAATCGGCAAATCCATGAAGGAAACCTACAAATTAAACGTATGCGCCAAAACTGCCCAAGTTTCTTCGACCACTGCATGAGTAATTAAGACATGAGAGCAATCTTCTAGCTTGTTACGCTACTTTGAACTCGAGACAGCACCAACTTTGGTTGTTCTTGGCCCCGACGGGAAGAATTCGCACATAAATATTGCAGAGCTTGTGGAAGAGCACGGGGAGGAAGCATGGGAGGGATTCCCATTTTCTCAGGACAAAATGGATCTGCTTGTAGACAAGGCGAAAGCAAAATTGGAAGGACAGACAAGGGAGTCCCTTCTGGTTTTTGGGCAGCTGGATTATGTCATTGGGAAAGATGATGTCAAGATAAAGATTTTACTTAATGAGCAGTTAATTGCTTAGGCTTGTTCTATGATCAGAGTTCCCATCTTCTTATTGAAATTCACATTGATAGAGTTTTGATTTTCTTACTTGTACGGAGGTGCTAAACAAAAATTAACTTAAGATGGTTTGAGCCACAGGTTCCATGAATCCGTGGAAATAAATGAATGGCAAAATATACTACAGCCTTAACCAAAATCCATTATTCTAATCTTCCCTTGTTCATACTATTTAATCTTTAAAAATGACATGTGACAAATTTAGATTGGTTTCTAGAGCCGTTGCTATCGATTAGTTAATGTTATTCTGCGAAAGAACGGCCAAAGTAGATAAATAAAAAATTTTGTCTCTTGACTTGTGTTGACACGTGTGGGAGTTTTAAACTTTTCTGTCGCGTGGCGATGGGGAAAGGAATCTTCACTAGTTCACTGCCGTTGAGGCCTTCAATGCTCGTCTCCAAGCAAGGTTTGTTACGTATTAGAAGGGGAAAAAAAAAAAAAACCGCACATCCTATTCACTCATCACACTTAATTTTAATTTTAGCACTTCTGTCGAATATATTCGGTCGTTGTGCAATCATGGTGAGGCAACGCTTCTTTCTCTGGTTTTGAGCTATCCAATGGGCCGTCACAGCCGCAACAACCAGGGACGTTTTCAATGATATCAAGGAAAAGGCTAATCTGTATTACGTTTTACGGAGCCTTGATTTTTAGCCCCATCTCTCCTCTCTCTCAAGCGAGATCGGACGTAAAAAAATAAATTAATAGAATGAAAAGAAAGGCATCGGGTCCGCACCGTCCCTTTCCACTCTAAATTATGGATCCAATTTATAATTTTTTATGAAAAAGAATCATACGTAACAATGAAAGTATGGATTGGATCCGGTGACGGTGATGGATATCAAGCACGGAGATAGAGAGCAAGAGGAGGATGCGGAGACAGAGGAGAGGTAGAGCATTTTTTTTCAACGGATAGAGGAAGAGGAGGGTATGAAGGACGATGGTGATCAGTATTAAGAACGAGCATGCTGGAGAGATAATTTTTTTTTTTTTAATGAATGAAGAGTAAAAAAAATATAAGAGAACGATGGTGATCGATTGGAATCTGATCGATCAAGGGAGAGGAAGGATAATGGCGGTCTTCCTCCCTCTGCCCTCTATTACCAACGAAAGAAGGAAAAAAGGTAGTGGTGATCGGTGAAGATCCAACCATTTGGAGGAGGATTGACGGCGGTCCTCTTTCCACCGTTCTTTATCTGCAAATGGAGAAAAGAAAATTTTCATCCATGAATGAGAAAAAAATATATATTATTTGAGATGTCCGTGAAATCGTGGCATCCGATGATTTTAACATGAATGATAATTTAAAAAATAAATTAAGAAAGGGAATATTTTTAAAAATAAAAATAAAAAAAATTGAGAAGGGGTTTCTTTTATCGCCATCGACTCTCTGGATTTGATGGGTGGCGTTACTTCACCACCAGACACATGACTAACTATTTAATGATGCTAGCCGGGAAGAGGGTTGCGGGGGCGGGCAGGTCCTGACATCCTCCTTCACCTGACCGTCCATCCGACCGCTGCATCTTCATCTGGCTCGATCCTCGGTCCCACACCCGATCCACCGGGCCTCCTGTCCGTTTGGCCCCCGTCCATCCCATTTGATCTTACTTTTTATTTTTTTTTAATTTTTTGGTTCTTTGCCCCCATCCGACCCCACTCTCGATCCCCCCACCCCACCCCCGATTTCCCATCCGATCCATTTTTTTTATTTTTTGGGTTTCCTACCCCACCCCGATCCCTCTCGTCCCTATCGTCTGACCGATAGTTCTCCACTCGACCCTGATCTCCGACCCCACCCTCGATCTCCGCCCCCACCCCAGCACCCCCCGAGTCCAGATCCTGCAGCCTTTGTACCAAGATCCTCAATCAGATAAATTAGATATTTTTTTATATATTAATATTTAAATATTTTTATATTATTATGATTAATTTATGCTAGGTTATTTTATTTTATTTATAATAATTAGATTAAATATATTAGTTGCATTATGTAAATTATAACTGCATTAATTTCTATAATCTTATATTAATTATGTTGTAATTTATTATAATTTAAATAATTATAATTTAATTTAAATTGAACTTGAATTAATTTATAGTAAATTAGATTATGCTATGTATTTTACTTTGAATTAACTTACATGAACTCTATCATTTGGTTAAGTCATGTCAATTTGGTGTTAAGTTAAATTAATTTATATCATATGTTTGATAAATTTGAATAATATAAGTGTTGGTGCAGAATTTGATTGACGTCGGATCGAACTGGAGTCGAGGAAGACGAGGTCGCTGCCGATGACCTACAAAACAAAGTTCCATCCAGAATCGATGGTGGTGGCTTCGGTAGGATCCTCTAATGGTCAAGTTAGTTCTTCTGGTCAATAGAAATGGAGTGCTCAGAGAGGAGTTCGATAGAGTTTCGGAAAGGAGAAGAAATCTTAGCCAAAACGTATCTGGAGGATCCCTTTTTATAGACGGAGCTTGTTGTAACTGTCTTGATTGATTAATGACTGTCATAACCGTTCTTGATAAATGATAATCGTGATTGTCCTGATAAATGACAATCATAATTATCCTAATAAATGATGTTCGTGATTGTCCTAATAAATGCCAATTGTAACCATTCAATAGTGGGATCGCCTGTAGGAATCCGTCTGAAGAAATGGTCCGAAAGGAATTCAGCTCCTATAAGAATCCGACAGCTAGAGAAGTCCGAAAGAAGTTCGACTTCTATAGAAGCTCGATTGCTGGAGGAGTCCGGAAGGAGTTCGACTTTCATAAAAGCTCGATTGCTGGGGGAGTCCGAAAGGAGTTCAGCTTCCATAGAAGCTCGATTACTGGAGGAGTCTGAAAGGAGTTCGGCTGCTGAAAAGTTCGACCAACTGAAGAGGTTTGGCTGGGGCTCGGCTACTAGGGAGAGAATTTTTGATTGAAGCTCTTCCATGATTACCAGCTACATTAGGTTAAGCTTCAGACTGGACTTCGGTGGGAGCAAAATTTATCCCCAACAATAGTTCTCCCACTTTCGAGTTCGAAACTCGAAGAAAGAAAGTACAAAAAGGATGACTGTCGAAGTCCTCTTTAAGGCTCTGCACCTTATCTCCAGTCGAGGTTGAAAGTATAGTTGAAGCTCGGGGGAAATCTTATCTCCTATTGTTGTCGTGCATAATGGGGTCGTCTTCGGAGCCTTTCCTCTCATTTCGTCTAAAATGATCGAAATGGATGAGGTCTTCGACTTTGCTCACATTAGAACGAGGTTCTCCTCCTGTTCCTAATGGACTATGGGGGCACATAAGGATCGTTGTCAGGGCCTCTCTCTCCATCTCATCTAAAATGAACGAGGTCTTCGACTTTGCTCACATTAGGATGAGGTTCTCCTCCTATTCCTAATGGACTATGGAGGCACGTAAGGATCGTTGTCAGGGCCTCTCCCTCCATCTCGTCTAAAATGAATGAGGTCTTCGACTTTGCTCACGTTAGGACGAGGTTCTTCTTCTATTCCTAACGGACTGTGGGGGCACATAAGGGCCGTTGTTAGGACTTCTCATCCCATTTCATCTAAAATAAACGAGGTCTTCGACTTTGCTCACGTTAGGATGAGGTTCTCCTTCTGTTCCTAACAGGCTATGGGGGCACGTAAGGGTCATTGTCAGGGCCTCTCTTCCTATCTCGTCTAAAATGAATGAGGTCTTCGACTTTGCTCACGTTCCTGTTCCTAACACGGCCACTTTTAATTGCTTCTTTTCTGTCATCATTCAATTTTTGCACCAAGAAATAATAATGTTGAAATGAAGGAGTTTTATTATGGAAAAATTACTGGTAGTACATCCTCAAATTTTCTGAGTTTCAAGGTCGTGGGAGCATTATTCCTTCGAGCTCCTTCAGATGATAAATTTTGGGCCAGACGACCTCCACCATCTCATACGGACCTTCCCAATTTGGGATGAGCTTCCTCTGGTTCTAAGGTTGAGAGATGACTACTTGTTGAAGTACTAAGTCCCCTACTCTGAATGTTTTACTTCTGACTCTGGGGTTATAGTACCGAGCCACCTTTCGTCTGTAGGCCGTCATCTGAACCTAGGCTTTCTCCCTTTCTCTTCCAACAGGTCGAGGTTGACTCTAAGGTCCTGTAGGTTATTCTGCTCATTGAAGGCCACGACCCATGCTGATGGGAGCTTAAGTTCAATCGGGATAACTGCCTCTGTTCTAAAGGCCAAGGCAAATGGTGTTTCTCCAGTTGGCAGCCTTTGAGTAGTTCGGTATGTCCAGAGGATGTGGTAGAGTTCGTCCACCCAGGCCCCTTTTGCTTTGTCAAGTCTTATCTTAATACCTTGTAGTAGAGTCCAATTGGTCATTTCAGCTTCTCTATTTGCCTGTGGATGAGCTACCGATGTGAAGTGGTAGAAGATGTTTAGGTCTTCGTAGAAATCAGCAAACCTTGTCCCAACGAATTATCGCTCGTTATCAGTTATAAAGGTTCGGAGCAGACCAAATCGACAAACTATTGACTTTCAGATGAAGTCTTGTACCTTAGTCTCGATAATTTTGGCTAGAGGTTCGGCTTCGACCCATTTGGTGAAGTAGTCGATTACTATCAGGAGAAACTTTCATTATCCGGATGCCATCGAGAAAGGGCCAAGTATGTCCATTCCCCACTGTGCAAATGGCCAGGGTGCACTTAGCAGAGTAAGCTGGGAGGTCAGCCATCTTTGTATGCTCGCATTCTTCTGATAGCGGTCACATTTTCTGACATACTCCACAGAATCATGGTATAAGGTCGGCTAATAGTACCCTTATCAAAGTAGTTTTTGCGACAGGGACCTGACTCCTATATGACTTCCACAGATTCCCTCGTGCACTTTCTATAATGGGAAGTCGATTTTTGAAGGTCGGAGACATCTCAATAGTGGCAGTGAATACGACCTCTTATATAACTTGCCCTCGTACAAAACGTACTGGGAGACTTGATTTTCGAGTTTTCGAGCTTCTTTTGGGTCATGAGAAAGGACTCCCTCCTTGAGGTAGGCAATCAACGGGTCAATCCAGCTTGGCTCGAGTTCTATCTGCAAAATAACCTGCGATTTCTCTAAGCTTGGGCACTTCAGGGTCTCAAAAAATACTTCTTTGGGCAGTTCGGTTGGAGCTAAAGTAGCCAACTTAGAGAGGAGGTCGGCTCTTATATTTTCTTTCCTCGGAACCCGTCGAATGTCGAAATAACTGAAGGCCAGAGTCAAGTCCTTTATTTTTTCAAGATATTTCATCATACTTTCCTCCCGCACTTCATAGCTGCCACTAACTTGGCCAACCACTAATTAAAAATCGCTGTAGACTTGAAGCCGATCTACTTTTAATTTTTTTGCTATTTTTAACTCGACGATCAGCATTTCATACTCGACCCCATTATTAGTCGCAGAAAATTCAAAGCGCAACGCATACTCGACGACGACTCCTTTGGAGCTGACTAAGACTAACCCCACACCCGCTCCAGTAGAGTTGGACAAACCATCCACGTATAGAGCCCAAAAACCTTCTAAAAGGTCGGCTGTCTCTTCAGGGAGGTTCGGTTGCGATAGTAGAGCGTCAGTCTCATTCCGCTCAAGCTCGGCATCATCAGAAATGGTACATTTCATTATAAAATCTACTAATATCTAAACTTTGATCGATGGCCGGGGTCAATAATTGATATCGAATTTCATGAGCTCAATGGCCATGAGGACCGTTATGGTGTGCCTCTGAAAGTAAGGTCGGAGCCTCCTGGCAGTAATTAGAAGAGAGTAAGCTAATTTCTCTAGCTTAAAATACATGATCTCTACATCCCTTAGGACTCGACTTATGTAGTAAACCGACCGCTGTATCTTCGCTTCTTCCTTGACTAGGACTGCTGCCAAGGCCACCAGGGAGACCGCTAAGTACAAGAATAATTCTTCTCCAGGTTTGAATTTTGCCAGCAGTGGGGGTGAGTCGAGGTAGTTTTTGAGCTCCTCAAATGTCCGTTGGCACTCCATCATCCAACAAAAATTCTTTGGTTGATGAGCACTTGGAAGAAGGGCATGCATCGCTCGGCCGATGTAGAGACGAAGCGATTTAGAAATGCCATTTTTTCAGTCAAGCACTAAACTTCTTTGATTGTCTTTGGAGCGGTCATCTCTTGAATGGCTCGAATTTTCTCTGAATTTGCTTCAATCCTACGTCTCGATACCATAAACCCCAGAAACTTTCCAGAGGTCACACCAAAGGCGCACTTGGTCGGGTTCAGCTTCATCTTGTGCTTCCTGAGTGCACCGAAGATCTCTTCAAGATCGGCAAAGTGGTTTATAGAAGCTCAGCTTTTGATGAGCATATCATCCACATACACCTCCATATTACGGTCGATCTGCTTCTTGAAGATTTTGTTGATCAGGCGTTGGTACGTTGCCCCAGCATTCTTGAGCCCAAAGGGCATAATCTTGTAACAGTAAAGACCACGGTCAGTAACAAAAGCAGTTTTCTCCTCATCCTCTGGCACCATCCATATCTGATTATAGCCGGAGAAAGCATCCATGAAGGTGAGAAGCTCATGGCCCAAGATTGCATCTACTAATTGATCAATCTTGGGAAGAGGGTAGCTATCTTTTGGGCAAGCTTTATTCAGCTTTTTGAAGTCTATACACATCCTCCACTTGTTATTTATCTTTTTGACGAGGATCATATTTGAGACCCAGGTCGGATAGTTGACTTTTCGAGTGAACCCAGCTTTGAGGAGCTTGCCTACTTCTTTCGTAATTGCTTTCTGCCTCTCTAGAGCGTGGCTGCGTAGTTTCTCTTTTATCGGTTGAGACTTCGGATCGACGGTCAGCCGATGTTTCATAATTTTGGCACCAATTCCTGACATATCCACTGGGGCCCAGGCAAAGATGTCCATGTTCTTCTTGAAGAAGGTGATGAGTTGCTCCCGAATCTTGTCCTCTAAGTTGGAGCTGATCTATATAGTGTGCTTCGCATTCCCGTCGTTCAAGGACACGGATACGAGGTCCTCCATAGGCTCGCCTCGCTCCTCGGTAAGGTCATCTCGAACATCTAACCCATCAACAGGATAAGGGTCGAACTGTTCTTCCTTATGCAGGGCAATTGATTAGCAGTGTCTTGCCAGAGCTTGATCTCTCCTGACCTCTTCGATCCCATAACCCATCGAAAACTTCATCTTCAAATAATAAGTTGATACCACTGTCCGAAGTGCATTTAGATCAGGTCGGTCAAGAATAGCATTATAGGCAGACGAAGTCCTTACGACTAAAAAATCGATCTGTGCCTTAGCCAGTTTCGGACGTTGCCCCACAATCATGGCCAAAGTTATTATGTCCTCAACTGATACAGTATCGTTAGTGAAGCCCATCAATGGAGAGTTCATAGGCCTCAAGTAGTTATCAAGTAGGGATATTTTTGAGAAGGCATCATAAAACAATACATCGATCGAGCTTCCATTATCTACCAAAATGCGGCATACATCATAATCGATAATGTTTAAAGATATTACAACCGCATCATTGTAGGAGAATTGGATCCCTTGAGCGTCTGCCTCAGTGAAGGTTATGGGTTCTTCAGTCCTTCATCTCTTCATCGATCCCTCGGATCTGCTTGCCTCTCCTTGTCAAAGTTCTTTCGAGATTGTGTTGATGATGCCAAGAGGCAGCCAATCTCTTTGTTGATCCTCCTCTCTTGGTGGTTTAGACTGCGGCAATGCCCTCGATCGATCTTTCCGCCTTTCAAATCATTATCGCGGAAATCGGCCTAATCTACCTCACCTGATGAGCTCCTCGATCTCATCCTAGAGTTGGATACACTCCTCAGTGTCGTGATTATGATCACGATGATAAAGATAGAATTTGTTAGGATTGCGCTTGCTAGGCTGAGAGCGCATCCTTTCCGACCTTGGTAGTTGCTTCTTGATTTTCATTAGCACTTGAATTTTAGGAGCATTGAGGAGGGCATAGTTGTAAAATCTTCATTGGGGAGAACCTCGCCACGCCCTTCTATCTGGGCTTCTTTGCCTCCAAGCTCGGGGGAAGTTCGGACTTGCTTTCGTTTAGAGGGAGTTTGGAAGCGCGGCCTAACTTCGCTCGACTTTCCTTCCTCGATGGGTCTGCCCAGCTCGTTGATTCATCGCTTACCAAAGGTTTCATCGTCTCTGGCTTTGAAGGCCTCTTTGGCTTGGACGTAACCTTCAACTCGAGCTAGTAGATCGGCAAAGTCCCTAGGATACTTCTTCTCTAGGGAGAATAGCAAATCATTCTTTTGGAGGCCACCCTTGAGTATGGCCATTGCGACTAATTGGTCCAGGTTTCGAACCTGCAATACAGTGGCATTAAATCGGATAACATAAGTCTAGATGGATTCTTCCTTCTTTTGCTTGATATTCATCAAAAAATTTGATCCTCAATGCAAACGTCTGTTGCTGATGAAGTGAGCCATGAACTGATGGCTCACCTAATCAAAGAAAAATATGGTACTTGGCTTAAGCGCTGAATACCAGTTCCTGACGGCTTCCTTAAGGGTGGATGGAAAAGCTCGATATAAAATAGCGTCTGACGCATCATGGAGCAACATCATTATTCAAAAGGTCTCCAAGTGATCGACCGGATCGAAGGTTCCATCGTAACTCTTGAACTGCAGGAGCTTGAAATTCAGCGGGATCGGTTCCTGCATGATCCTCTAAGAAAAAGGAGGGTCAATGCGAATATCATTACCGTATGAGGAGGGAGCATGATGGAGCTCTTCAATTCATCGGCTCATTTCTAGGAGCCTTCAATCCAGGAGATCTTCAAGATTTTCTGATAGAACGGGCATGAAATTTTCCCCTAGATCGAGTCGTGGTCTGAGCATGGGTCTTCCATCCTTTGCTTCTTTTTTTCAAAAATCAAAGGTTGGATAGCCGAGATCGACCATTCTCGGATTGAACCATAAGGTTCCAGAGAAGCTTGTTCTGGTTGAACTGGTTATGGGGCCTGTCGATGTATGGTTTGCATTATATCCACGAGGCCATGAACCTGCTAGACCAGCAGGTTAAACTGCTCCACATCCATCATGGCTGTAGGTGGAGCCTGAGTTACTGGAGCTGGAATGGTTGTATCTGGATGGGTTCTGACTGTAGACGCTGTGGATCATCAGGTCGAAGCTTTCTTGAAAGACGTTGTGTTTGTAAAGAACTCTAGAGAGAAAGGAGAAAGATCGGTGTTGAGCACTCCTTTAAGATAAGGAACATGGCCCTCCTTCTAGCGTCAATTCTGTTGGTACAGAATTTGGTTGACGTTGGATCGAACTAGAGTCGAGGAAGATGAGGTCACTGTCGGAGATCTGTAAAATAAAGTTTCATCTGGAGTCGGTGGTGGTGACTCCGGTAGGACCCTCCGATGGTCAAGTTAGTTCTTCTAGCCAACAAAAATGGAGTGCTCAGAGAGAAGTTCGGTAGAGTTTCGAGAAGAAGAAGAAAGCTTAGCCAAAACATATCTGAAGAGTTTCTTTTTATAGATGGAGCTTGTTGTAACTGCCTTGATTAATGACTATCGTAACCGTCCTTGATAAATGACAACTATGATTGTCCTGATAAATGACAATCATAATTATCCTAATGAATGATGTTAGTGATTGTCCTGATAAATGCCAATTGTAACCGTTCAATAGTGGGATCGTCTGTAGGAATTCATCTAAAGGAACGGTCTGGAAGGAGTTCGGCTCCTATAGGAATCCGATAGCTAGAGGAGTCCAGAAGAAGTTTGGCTTCCATAGAAACTCGATTGCTGGAGGAGTTCGGAAGGAGTTTGACTTTCATAGAAGCTCGGTTGCTGGAGGAGTCTGAAAGAAGTTCGACTGTTGGGAAGTTCGATCGGCTGAAGAGGTTTGGCTGGAGCTCGATCGCTGAGAAGTTCGGCTAGGTTTGGCCACTGGATAGTTCGACCACTGAATGAATCCGACTGCTAGAGAGAGAATTTTCGATTGAAGCCCTTCCGTGATTACCAGCTGCATTAGGCTAAGCTTCAGACTGGACTATGATCGATCGATCTGTAAATTAAACCCATGGTTGATCAGCCAAAAAACCTAACTTACCAATCTACCCGATCGGTTAAGTTCGAAGCCTTGAACGATCGATCGATCTATAAATTAAACCCATGGTCGATCAGCCAAAAACCTAATTGATCGATCTAGACGACCGATCCATCCGTAAAATGCTTGGAATAAAGTTTAGGATAACATAGACTAACAATACATAATTCATTACAAACAAACAACATTACATATTAACAAATAAAAAAAAGTATATAATTCATCATCATCTAAGGCCTCAAACAGTATAATAAGAAGCTAGAGGTTAATCATCTGCTGTAGGATCCTGTGGAGATGGAAGGAAATTGACGATAGAAATACTGTACAAACTGATCAAACCGTGCGAACCCCTCATCCATACGTCTAAATCCCTCTTTGATATCAGTCTCTAGTGCATCGAATCGAACAGACAATACATGAACATCATAAGATTGTTGATCAAACTGCATATGATGATTGGACTCTGCTATGTCGAAAAGCTGACCTTCTTCTTCACAAGCAGATGTACGCTTCCAACCATCATCTCCAAAAATATTGCCCATACGCCTTAGAGATGACTTGTCGTGGGTATCTGTGGGTCTGACCTCAACAACTTCATCATCATCGGTGATAGAAACATCAAAGGCCTCGAAGATAACAGTCAAAATAGCTCCATAGGACAAACAAGTTTTGGATTTTTCAAGGCATTCAATCATATAGCTTATTATTATATATTGCAGATTAACTCCATCATCCGAAAGAATATTTGTGAGGAGATAAATATCCATGTGTTATACATTATCTCTATGACCTCCTCTAGGCAGAAAATTAAATGTTAATATACGATGAATTAATCTATTTTTTAGTAGTAATAAATGTGCACTAGATTTACTTATTTGTCCTAAACCTATCATCCTCAAAAATAGTTCTAATACAACTATGATAATCTAATCTATTATGATTCCAACAAGTCATATTAAAATATCTATCACCATCTGATGGAATACCTAGAATTTGACCAAGGACATCATAGTTAAACTCTATCATCTTGTCTTTATAAAACAGAACAAGCTGATCTATCAAAGCTAAAATTACTATAAAAATATTTAACTAACGTAGGATATGTTGGTTTGCTTAATGTAATCATAGAAAGCCAACCCATTCATTCAAAAAGAAATTCAATTCAAAAATCACTAAAAGAACTTAACTTAACTATTCTTCCTCCTACAGCTTTTCGTTGAGAAAAATTTGATTGAAATTTTTCACTTGACTCAGAGTTTAGAAATAAATCTCCTTCATATCTATCCCGAGATTTTGATTTTTCTTTTTCTACTCGAGCTCTTTTTTCTTTCGAAATATTTCTATCTTTTCTTGAAGCCATGAGACTGATTCAAGCTGGACTACACGAACGAGGGAGAGAAAGGGTTCTCTAAATGCCTAAAACATCAAAAGGATAGAGAGAGATTATCAGGGTTTTTGAGATGGTTTTAAAGATAAAAGGGACGAGAACGACAATTATCAAGATTTTTTGAATATTTGGTGGAGAAAAAGAGGATTTACGAGTTTTAAAGGAAGCTAGAGGTGGAAAGTGTTTTAAAGAAAGCTAGAGGTAAAAAGAGTAAGGGATGGATTTTTTTAGAGTAGAACCTTCTTAGATGCAAGATGGGAGGGACCGGCGTGGAGGATTTAAAGCTCATAAAATTGTCAGTTGAAGTGGCGACTTCAAAATCATCGATCGAATAGGCGAATTTATCTGAACTCACCTGTTAGACGAACAATTTTGAAGTCGCCATTTTAACTAGCGATTTTTTTTTTGACCAGCTCATCATGCGGTGCTGACGATACGAGGGATTAAGTTGATCTTGAAATCGTCTGTTGAAGAAGCAATTTTAACGTGACATCTAATTTTAAAAATAAGTTTAAGGTG
Source organism: Cocos nucifera (assembly GCA_006176705.1). NCBI lineage: Eukaryota > Viridiplantae > Streptophyta > Magnoliopsida > Arecales > Arecaceae > Cocos > Cocos nucifera. The sequence goes on from QRFJ01000309.1 coordinate 1,074,179, forward strand.
GTAGTATTTTTGAAATTAAATATTAAAATAATAATTAAAAAAAAAAATCTAAATACCGAGACTTGGCCATTGATGGAGTCTTGTCATCGTTCCTTTCGCGAGAAAGATACAACCCGAACCCATTGCATCCTATCCTGAAAATCAAATAATGTGGAGGATACTCATCCACGTGTATAGATATCTGAGCCGCGTGATTAACCTCGCGTGGGCGGTCAACTGTAGGGTCAAGAAAAAAATTAAAAAAAGCGGACTGAACGAAGCTGCCGGCCTGGCCCATTTTATTGCAGAGAGCAGATCTATAGCCGGGGCGTAAGAGGGAGAGTGAGGGAGAGAGAGAGGAGAAAAAGAAGAGGACGATGGCAGACATAGCAATGAACTTGCTTCTCCAGAAGGTGGCGACAATGCTATCAGAAGAAGCTGATCTGCTGGGAGGCTTGCGGGCGGAAGTAGAGGACATCGAGCATGAGCTGATTGGCATGCAGAACTTCCTGACGACGGGCGAAGTAAGCATAGTCAAGAACTGCGTGGACGAGGTGAGAGAGCTGGCTTACGACACAGAGGACTGCATCGATAGCTTCAGGCTCCACATTGCCGCGGAGTCTCGCCCAAAGAAGGAAGACAGGTGCATCCGTTTCTTGGACGAAGCTCCCCACTACCTGAAGACGCTACTGCGGCGCCATCAAATTGCCAAGGAGATCAGGAAGATCAAAGCCAAGGCGGAGCGTCTGCACGAGATAAGGTCAAGGTACCAGCCGCAGCTGGGCTCATCGATCCGGCAAGCCTCCTTGCAGAGGAGAAATGATGGCCGATCGGCCGTTCCCTGCGTCGACGAGGACCAGCTCGTTGGCATGGAGGAGAGAAGGAACAAGCTGAAGGGGTTGCTGTGCGAAGGCGACCGCCAGCTCACTGTCATCTCTGTGGTCGGCATCTGTGGCTCGGGTAAGACCACCGTGGCCTGGAAGCTGTTCGAGGATGAAGAAGTGAAGAGGATCTTCCGATACCGCGCTTGGATCGACGTCCCCAGGCAGTCCGATTACCGGGTGCTCCTCCGCAACCTCATACGCCAGCTCCCGCACGACCGGAAGGACCTTCCCCAAGGGCTGGCGTCCATGGCCGAGCTCCAGCTGGCGAACCAGCTCAAACAATTCCTACTCAAGGAGAGGTACATGATAATTCTCGACGATATCAGGGAGCAGACAGTCTGGGAACGCATCGCATGCGCATTTCCTGATGCCAACAATGGCAGCAGGGTGTTGGTAACCTCGCAGCTTCAGAACATCGCCTCTTACGACATCGGCGGTTGCGTTTACGCCAACCGTCTGTACCAGCTGCCAGATCTGAAAGATGGTGAGGCGTGGTGCCTCTTTCGCAGGAGGGCCTTCCGAGCTAACGCTAAGTTCGCCTGCCCGAAGGATCTGACGGACGTAGCCGAGAGGATCGTCAAGCGCTGTGCGGGGCTGCCGCTTGCCATCGAGACGGTGGGTGGGCTTTTGGCAAACAAGCCTCAGACCCTGAACGAATGGAACAGATTTCACGGTAGCCTCATCCCCGAGCTCCAGAGCAACGGCCGGCTCGCAAGCGTGCAGAGGATCCTGTCACTTGGCTATGATGATCTACCAGCGCATCTCAAACCCTGTATCTTGTGCTTTTGCGCCTTCCAGCAGATCAATCAGAAAAGGCTGATGAAGATATGGATCGCCGAAGGATTCGTCCAGAGCGTTGACCGCGGCAGGACACAGGAGGAGATTGCCAAGGACTACCTCAAAGAGCTCGTCGACCGGAGCATGGTTCACATGTCGGTGTCGGACCCGCCTGGAGGCACCACCAAAATGTGCCGCGTTCATGGCTTTATGCATGAGATCCTCAAATTCAAGTGCACGGAGCAGAGCGCCTACAGACTCCCTGACGAGCATCACGACGGAAACAACAACCAGCATGATCTGGCATCACCACCAGTGCCACCGTCTCGCAAGATCCGGCGCCTGTCACTTGGTGGCAGCAGTCAAATGTATGAGGGTATGGCGTCTCTGCTGCAGCGCGACGACAGCGGCTCCAGCCTCCGCTCGCTCATCATTGCACTTGGAGATCAGACTCCAATTTTATTCCCCTCCCCTGACCTCTCTAAAAAATTGGTGATGCTGAGAATGTTGGATCTGGGGGGCACCAACGTCCGCAGGCTTTCACGCCAGATCGCTTCCTGCCGTCTTCTCAGGTACTTGAGCCTGAGAGATACTAATTTGGATAGTCTACCAAAGGCACTAGGCAAGCTCCTCAACCTGGAAACGCTGGACCTTCGAGGCACCCGGATCAAAAGACTGCCGGCCGAGGTCATCAATCTCCACCGTCTTCGATATCTACATGTCTCCAGTCCGACCCCGTTAGGTTGGACATCAAGAGACATTACGCATGTAGCATGGTACGAATTAGCGGCCCAGCCGGGCGTGAGTGCTCCCTCTGGTGTCGGGCGATTGACACGCCTGGTGTATCTGGCTCTGTTCGACATTGGCCACGATGATGTGCTGAAGGAGCTGAAGGATTTGAAGCAGTTGAGGAAATTGGGCGTTCGATGCATCAGGGGACAAGATAGCGAGCAGCTGTGCGCTTCTATCAAAAATATGTGCTGTTTACGCTCCCTGGTCCTTCACTCGAAAGGTCCGAATGAGCTTCTCGATCTGCAATCCTTGTCCTCTCCTCCTCCGCTTCTTGAGCATCTATTTCTAGCAGGGCCGCTGAGGAAGCTGCCAACTTGGGCTCGATCGCTTCTCTTCATCGTGAAGATAGTCCTCGTGGGGTCTAGATTGATGGATGACCTGTTTGATGCCTTTCAAGACCTACCGAATCTGACGCATCTATCCCTGATTGAAGCGTTTGCTGGAACGCATCTATGTTCAAGCAACGAAGGATTCAAACAGCTCAATATATTACATCTTTCCAAGTTGAATGGGTTGGAGTCGGTGACAGTGGCCAAGGGAGCAATGCCAGCTCTTGGAAGGTTGTCGATCTGGTACTGCGGGGCATTGAAGCAAGTTCCATCAGGTATTGAACACCTCACAAGTCTCAAGGAGCTTCACTTGCTTGGAATGCAAGAGGAATTTGTCTGCAAGCTGAGCGATTGGGGGACAAACAGGAGTGAGGTCGAGCACTTCCCGATCATCCGGTCGACGTCCTTCATGAAATCGCGGGATGGTAATTGGAGCGATTGGGTAGACATAGAACTTCCGTGCAGTAGAGCAGCGGAGGTGGAGATGGAGATGGAGATGGAGGTGGAAGAGGAGGGAGGAGGAGGAGGAGGACCTTTCGTGGAGCAGCAAAAGGGACATATTACGACATGGACAAGGCAACCTTCCTCGGCTTATTTGGATTAGGATTCTATTCCTAATTTTATTCGATTCTCATAGGATAAATATTTTTATCCTATTTAGTTATTCATCTCTTATCCTACTTAAGGTTTAATTTTTAAATTTAGGTAGAAGTCAAATATATGATGCTCTATTTAGGATATGTTTGGGGATGCTACAGCTTTTGCCTAAAAACATAATTTTTAGTAAAAGCTACGATTTGATGTCCCGAGCTATTTTGAGCAAAGCAGTTTTTTTTTTTTGTAAAAGTATTTGGCTCTAAATATTCTAAAGCTATTCTAATAATATAGAAATAGTCTGTTGTATATTTGATTGATAAATTTAAAAATTATTTTTAAATGACACAATCATTAAAAAAGTTAAATATCTAATATTATTCTAAAATTGTTTAGATATAAAATGAATGAGTATTATTATGGATGAAATCCACCGATCAGGACCAATTCACCATTGGAGTGCACCCAAAATGATATGGTGAGGCCACACCAAATGTAGGCCAGGGTTGTTGACTCAACCAGCCACATGGATAAAGTTTACGTCTGGCATCCATAACTAACAATCTCCACTTAGAGGAGATGGTTGGACTCTTTTCCTTAAAAAAAAAGGCAAGAACATGGCCTATGACTTGCGGAGTCAAACCTAACAAACCTACAGATTTTGACTAATAGGGGTAGAACCTCCATATAAGATGTACGAAAGAGATCCTCAAGTAAAGGGAGGTAACTCAAGAGAAAAGCAAACCCTGCTCAGAGGAGATAGAGGGATGCTCTCTACTCTCAAGCTCTTACCATCTCTCTTTTCTCTACTATTCTCAAGACTCTAGTTGACTTAAACATCAGAGGGTGTCTAGTCAAAACATCTCCAATGAATATAGACTTTCTTTGCAGGTACACTCTGACATTGTAGATAGCAGGTAGTATTCAGCTCCAGCCATTTTAGTACCTTCGAGTTTTATGATAATAGATTGGTGCTAGAAGAAGGACTCAGGCCCCTTTAAGAGAAAAAAAAGTATGGTGCTGATGAGAGCACAAAACTTCACCGCCTCCCACCAGTAATCCATTTGTTGTAGCCTGAGTAGCGCTGCCCATGGATCGATTGTAGTGCAATCTTCAGCCACAATAGATCCACTGCCGTTCGATGCCTTGGCTCACCAGATTCAAGCACTGACCGGTTCTATACAGCGACTCCAATAAGTGATAGAGCAGCAATAACACTGTGTGAAACCAAACCCTTAAGCAGTTTTCTTCCATTCCAGCCAATGGTTTTGCTCCTAGAGTTTGAGATCCACCCCCCGGTGGCATTCCCGCCGTTCCACTATTGTTCCGATTTGATCCTCTTCCCAATTGGAGCTTGAGGGAAGAGGCGCATTTGTGAAGCTCTTCTTCCACTTAAAATTTGGCTTGACCTATACCCTCCTAGGCCTGAAAAGCCTCGATGAGAAAAGGAGCTTAAGAAGAAAGTTCAGGACATCAAGTGCCATCTTAATGAAATCCAGGATAGGTCGCATTAGAGCAATGATGGCCTCGACTTCAACTCTTGATCACCATTCACCCAGACCATTCTAGAGGAACCGATCCCCACTTGGTTCAGGATACCTTAATTGGAGCTATATGATGGCTCCATGGATCCTCTTGACCATTTGCAGGGCTATAGAACTCTCATGATATTACAAGGCACTTTGAACGCCCTCCTTTGCCTTGCTTTCCTAGCCATCCATAGAAAGTCAACAAGGGCATGGTATTATAGACTCCAGCTAGCATGATCCATTCACTCATTCAAGCAGCTTGGCAAGTTGTTCGTTACTCATTTCAACAGCTGCTGACCTCATCCAAGAAATTTTGACAATCTTTTCTCTCTCCAATAGGGAGAGGATGAGCCACTACGCAACTATATTGTGTATTTCAACACCACCGCACTCGAGATGTAGAGCCTTGATGAATCGGTGGTGATGTCAATGCTCAAGGAAGGACTGCAGAATGAGCGCCTCATTTTCTTCCTCGATAAGAAGTTTCTAAGGGACTATGCCGATTTGCTGGCTCGGGCCTAGAAGTACGCACAAACAAAAGAGGCTCGAGAGATATGCAAGCAAGCGAAAGGAAAGAAAAGCTCTACCAAGAAGATCCTCGAGCAGCCCCGGTCAGAAGCGAGTCCCTCCAACCACCAAAGAATCATAGACCAAGGAGCCCGCCCCAATGGTTTTACAGCTGCACTCCTTCCTCTACCTCTCGATCCCAGATTCTAATGGAGATCGAGGGCTAGAGGTATTTATGGTGCTTAGAACCCTTAAAGGCCCTTTCGAGCAGGAGGAGTAAGAGGAGATACTATTGCTTCCAACGTGACCATGGCTACGATATCGAAGAATGCCTTCAACTTAGGGGGAGATCGAAGTCTTGATCCGAAAAGGCTATCTCGACAACTATATTTGGAGACAACAAAATTAAGTGCCCAAAAAGGAGGCCATGATAACTGACCAATGGCTAGCATCATCAACACCAACACCACTCTAACTAGTAGCATGGGGGGTAGGAGACCCAACTAAGGAAAAGAAGATGATGGTGCCTAGGGGAAAAATCATATCCTCCCTAATCCTCAAGGAAAGTCAATGGAGCCATCATCACGTTGCCGACAATAGCCAACCATAGTATAAAAAAATTTTAATTTATAAGAAAAACTTAACTAATATTTTGTTCCATAATACTCTTTGAAAGGTAATATCGCAAGTTGACCCAAGAGAGGCAAGGATAAAGCTAATATTAAACTGGACAATGCTCGACTCCCAACGATGGCATTTCTAGGGCAACCTCAAAAGGCTTATGAGGCTTGTAATGATCCAACCCGAGAGCTGGGTCCCATGATGGATCTATCAAGCGAACGAGACCTTGAACTCCCCAAGGCTTAGGAACTGAAGATAGTTTGATATCCAAGAAAGGGCAAAGAACTCTCCAAGGCTTCCTAGAATACAGAGGACTTACAGATGCAAAGACCCGAGGACACTAGTACCGATGATTCACTTTGCCATGCCACATGGCGCTCCCTATCCATAGCAAGTTAAAGTGGAGACTACAGCGATGAAGAAAAGAGAGGTTAACCCTCCAAAGACTACACCTCAAAAAAAAGAAGCACTAGATGACATATTAGAGAAGACTTCAATAAAAAAAGAAAAAAATTATTAAATAATCCAATGAGGAATCAGGCCCAAGAAAAGTTGAGGAAATCAAACTCTCTTAACAAAACCTTAAACCTCTCAACGATCGATAGCCGAAGTTGAAGGCCCAACCCACTATAACCAGGTATAGTCTACTGTAGCTGCTCGGCTCATTATAGCGAAAATTGAAGGCCTAGCCCACTATAGCCAGGTGTAGTCCATTGTAACTGTTCAGCCCATTATAGACAAAGTTGAAGGCCTGGTCCATAGTAGCTAGATGCAGTCCACTATATCTACTTGGCCCATTATAGCTGAAGTTGAAGGCTTGGCTCACTGTAGCTAGGTACAGCCCATTATAACTACTCAACTCACTGTAGCCGAAGTTTGAAGGTCTGGCCCATTGTAGCCTGATGTAGCCTACTATAGCTACTCAGTCCACTGTAGTTGATCCTCGTGGCTCATTGTAGCTGCTCGATCGATTGTAATAGATTCTTGTGACCCACTACAGCCTATTAATCCTCGTGGCCCATCGTAGCCATTCGAGCTACTATAGCCAATAGGGATAATCCTTCGAGGATCCACCATGGCCACTATAGTCATATAGCCCATTGAAGCCACTAGGCCCATTGAAGCAAATAGGGACCAATCCTGTAGGAACCCTATGCTGCCAACAAAAGCCGATGGCGATAACATCAAATGGGCTAACTCACCCTGAAGATCCACTTAAATAAAGAAGAAGAACTGAATAACACATAAAAGGAGATCTCAGCAAGAAGAAGCATTTTATTCAAGAGGTTCATGTACATTCCAAAGAAACTCATTTTATATTGATATCAATCGAATGAGATTCGTTACAACAAAAGAAAAAATACAAGACTTGGAGCACAAGCCGAGCCATGGCTACGCAACCCCTGATGGAGAGCACAAAACTCCTAATTTTGTGATGAGCATTGGCCTCTACAAAAGGATATCAAGAATGGTAGGGGTATTTCCTCCATGGAAGCTCATCCCCTCTAGAATATTCATTTGAGGAGAGCTAGAAAGCTACACTGGGTGAGAGAAAAAACAAATCCTCTAAAAAGATCGAAGACCTGATTGTGGAGGATGAGGCGTTAAGAACCTAGGTGGCCGCCGCCATGGCCTCGCAGTTGGAGGCGGGGGTTTTCCAACATCTCCCATGCCAAAATGGGATGCCTACTAAAGCACTCCCTCGAAGCATTCAGAAGAAAAGAGGAGATCTCCGAAGCCAGAGAAGAGCATCAATAATCCCTTGACATCAGACAAAGTAGCACCACCACGATTTTATATTTTAATATTAATAATAATATAAATAAAATCAAAATCCTAATTGCATGATTATGGCATAAAAGACACCAACTCAAATGATTATAGCAGTAAAAAAATATTTTTAAATAATTAAAAAAACACACACCCACAACATGTCTCTAGTAAAGCTTCTGCCCAAAAACTCTAAATTGAAGCTTTTTCCGAGGTAGACCTTTTTGTAGGTGCCAGAAAGCTGCTTCAAAAGTTTATCGAGCAAACACCTTAACTCAGCCGAAAGAGCTTTCGGCTCTCCAGGAATTGCTCCTTCGCCCTCCAAAAGTAATGCCAAATGAGGCCTAAGTCTCATACTTTAAGAAGCAGCCTCTTTGCAGCACTTTCATAAAACATGAATGATCAGATTAAAATTTAAAGTGTCTTGCTAAATGACATTACAGAATATTCGATATATACCTGGCAACATTATAGCTTAATAACTATTTTTAAACCAGAATCACCTAGGAACCATCTAATCCAGGAAGCACCAAAAACTAAATTGCAGGTCCTGGTAATTTTGCTGCATAGATTGCAGGTAGACTGAATAACGATTTTGTTCCCTAACAAGGTTAATTTCAATTTTTCTCCATTTTATTCATTGATGATCAGAAAGGGATTTTGTAACAAGCCTCCATGGAAGACAAGCAGGTGCAGATAAAAGCACCAGTAGATAAGCCTAACAGACATCGATCATCTTTGGATGCTGAAAGTCTGCCTCATAATCCATCCAAATTTGTCACATCCAACCGAACCTCAAATAGAAGGTCAGAAACAAGCATGGAATCCCTGCAATGTATAAATGACTTACAGTGCAACCCAAGGTCTTCGGGCACCCTTCAAAAAACATCAAAAGTCTTCATCATTTTCTTTCTTCCCCCCATGCCCTGCACCACCGTGTTCTTCAACAAACTTTTCCACGTGAAATAAATCGCAGCACCCCAGTTTCTGAGATGACAGATGGTCAATAGAAGGCACCATCTGGGCACCAGTGCAGCGGTCCATACACTCCAAGAGAGGCCTCTTGATATTCAGAACAAGCGAAATGTTCTTTGTTGGAAGATAATCTTGGGCAAACCGAGACACTGATTTCTCCACCAAAAGGACATTGGGGTGGTGAGCACCAATCTTTGCAACTGCCATTTTCAAGTGATCCATTTCCTGAACAATATGCATAGCTTGAGAATTAGCAACAAAACACGTGCAAACTCAATTGAAGTAAAATTCATAACAGCTGACACACCTGCTGCAGCAAAGCATCAAAACTTGACAACAGATTTGTTACTCGCTGGTACTCAAGGGCCCCTCCAAGAATTAGAAAACGAGGTTTTTCTATTTTGGATGTCATGCCCACCTTCTTCTTACATACAACTCCTTTTACAACCATGCTACAAAAACGAGTGAAGTTGTTCAGCAAATCATATTGCTTAACAATATCGACAACACGAGCACTTGATCTTTAACATATCCACAATTAAAACACCAGCAAATATCACTTAGAAATATTGGAAGCCAATTACTATATTGATCAATCAAGATTATCAGGAAACGAAAACATGCCATCACAAAAGTCAGTAAAGTTGATATGGTACAAAATAAGCAGCAACAGAACATACAAGGTCATATTCCATCTAAGGAATTCGATATTATCAGGCACTCACCTTTCACTACGATTTCCACAGGCTAAGCACTTGACCTTCACGTGCCCACCAGGATCCATTCCTCCTCCCTTGCTAGCATCTGGCTTAAGGAGAGTAGCTGCTTCCCATGATAAAGATGTAATTATTTCCAGCCAACCTCCCTTATCATTTTCCTCCCCCACAGGAAGATTTTCAACCTGCAGCAGTTGAGATATCAAAGCCCTGAAATGTCCATCGACCACATTTTTCATTGCCTTCTTATGCTCTTCACTCGACCGATCTCTGCTCCGGTACTCACCACTCCTAAAGCTATTTGATGAGCGAAGATATCCCCACTCTCCGGAAGCATCTTCATCATCATCATCATATAGGACAGCCTCATTGTCATCTTCTGGATCAGGAGGAAGCCAAAGTAGTCCATTGTTCTCAAAGTCCACGGGCTCTGCATCTTCATTTTCCATTCCATAGATGGAAGCAGCATCACATTCATAGCTATTATCAGGTTCGGCTTCTTCCTCCATCTTATCAACGTCTAAGGCTGGATGAAATTCTGTGTTGTCGTGAAGTGGAGAACAGATCTCCTTGGCATCAATATTTTCTTCAGCAGGATGCTCTTCATTTGAATGGAAATCCTGGTCAACCTCATCAAACTCAACTTGGCCATAGAAGTCATCAGAATGCTGAAAACTTTGTGCTTCCAAATTAGAAGGGCATATGCCATACACATCATCATTGTCACCACTCCTATAACAAAAAACAAATGATGCATGAATTATAACAAAACCTTGAAAACCTAAAGAAACCGGCTAAATTCAACCTTAGAAATTATTGTATGGACAACATACTATAGAATAAGGAAGTATCATCAGCTGCCGACAAGATCAAATTAGGTAGTGTCACTGGCTACAAAAACTTGAGATGGATAAAGATCAACAATAGAATAGATACCATAAATCAATAATAAAATAGAGTGTTGTAGAAGTGGCAAGACGAGGCAAAGGAACATTGGACAACATAAAAATACACCACCAAAGTTCATAGTCAAGAAAAGTACAAGATCAAGCACTTAAAAGAAACATGATAGGATGAATTCATACATCCAGCCAAGTTTAAAGGAAGTTGGTGTCAAAGAATGAAGCAGGTATTCACTTCCTAAAAAATTAGCTAACAACATTGAAGAGACATAAAATATTAACTGAACATGTCTCCTCCATTGAGCAGTCTTCCCTGGACACTTGCATCCAGCTCTAAAAGTCCATGCCGGACATGTATTTGAGTCGGATACGAATACTATGTTCTTTGATAGCCACTTTAAATATTGGAAGAGATTTGAAATCTTCCAAAAATAAGTTTGATCCTCTAATTTGATATTAGGAATGAGTAGCAGTTCTTTTTTGAGATTTATTAAGGATGTAGATATTGAAACAACGATGCAAAATATTATTTTGCTAATATCCTTAAGTTAATCGTTAAGTTTGATGATATCTTTTTTAACATTTTCTTTTTCATGTTTAAATAGATAATGTATAAAGGTACAAATATATAATTTAGTTAAATTTATATGTTATCCTATGTGTTCCCAATATCTCTCTTTTTTTCCTCTTGCCAGGTCAAACAATTGGATACATGTTCCAATTCAATTCTCCTATCTGTGTCCATGCAACACTGCCCTTGCGACAAAAATGACACCTTACACCACCATTTAGCATGTGGTCTAAAGCAACTTCATATAAATTAGATAAGTTTGACTAATGAAAGAAGATTTGTGCATTTTACATATTTTAAAATTCTGAATCAATCTTTGTAGCTACTTGTGCATAGAGAAGATTGTTGGGCAACACAAGATTATTAGCGTCCATTACAAATATCAAAAAAAACATGCTGTGCTTGACATGCAGGCATATCATATATATATATATATAAGACGCATATAATATCATAATAAACAGCAAAATTACATGATAGTATTGGTTCGAATGTTGAAGGCATCTGCCTCCCAATAGAGCATGTAATCATTAGGATATGCATATATCTTGGTATAAGTAAAGCCCAACTATTCAATAATCTTTGATGTCTCATAATTATTCTTCGAAATTTATGCATTGTCTGGAAGAATATCTTCCAAAAGCTCTAGTATGCAATTCACTCAATTATTATTGAATCCATTAGAGCATTTCGTATGGTACAATCGGATTAAGAACTCAAGCTTTGCCATCTTTTCATATCTGGATACAACAGAATATTAGCATCCTCCATCAACTTATGGACCTTCTCCACATTCTCACCGTTTGTTATTCCACCAACCATAGGATCATAAATGGACGTAGATGCACCATCATTATGATCAATAAATGAAAAAATATCACGAACTATTTATTCCACTCTTCCATCATGTTGATCGCCTCCTTGCGGCCTGCTCTCACTATGTTGATCCCAATAAATTTTATAATCGAATTTAAAGCCATAAATAGTGAGGTGATGATTTACATCTTGATGAGGTAGTCCCGACCCATCCATATACTTTTTATAAGGATATTGGATAAGTCCATGGTCGCCAAATTTTTTTATAGTAAAATTAAAAAATTTTTAAAGTTCAGCCTTATATTCTAACGAGAGCCTACTAAACTTCATCCATTTTTTATCCATTATAAAAATTAATAATACTATAATTAAATCATACGTGCAACTTACAATATATACTAATGCATTATAAATAAATATGCATTATAAATAAAAAATACATCATAAATAGGGATCGAAATAAATATCATGTGTGGAACTCACATTACATATCATTTTTAGATATGCAATAAATACATCCTATCACCAACTAATAGGTAAAGATATGTCATATTCTATTCAAAAATTATATTAATTCTATAGGTTTATTACAGTAATCAGACGATATGCAACAGAGATCGAATAAAATTTTGGTAGCATTTTCTCTTAGTTCTCCCGTATAGGAAGAATAGAAGAAAAATACTATCCAAAATTTTATTTGGAATTCTTAGCATACCATTTGATTACTAAAATTACTTATAGAATTATTTATAATTTTTAAACTATTCAAATTGGACAATCAATTGATCATTGTACATAATTCTTCCATTCGTACAATTACATATAAATATATGGATGCCGAAGATTATATACACTAATCAATTGATGGATCTATCATTATGCAATGCAATAAATAAAATAACAAGATATAAACATCCAAAATTTTTTTTTAGAATCTTTTTCTTAGCTTGTACTGAAATCAAGAAGTAAATATATTTATATGTGTATTAAGATACAGAAAACTGTCAAGAAGCTTTGTGAGTTCTCGATATCATCCTAAGACAGCATTTAGTAAAGCAGTAAGTTGATTTGTTTATATTTTTTTGATTCAAGGCTAAGAGTTATGGAATAAGTAAACAAGTAGTAAGTAAACAATCTATCATCCTAGGGCCCAAGACTGCCAGTATGTCACGACCTAAGGCTGTCGGCATGGCCTAGAACCTAACGGCGAGGATGAGGATTTTCTTAGCGGCCGGCATAGCTCACGATTGTAGACACGACACGACGTCCAAGGGCCATCCACGGCCGTCGACATGGCACAGCCCAAGAATGCTGATACAGTATGGTATAAGACTATCCATGACCATCGACATGGCATGGTCCGACCCAGAACCCACTAGCACGGTTCAGAACCAGCCGACAAGAGTTCTTTTATCCGTTGGCACGACCCACGATTGCCGACACGGCCCAAAACCCATCGATGGAGATTTTTTATCGACTGGCATGGCCCAAGGGCCGTCCACGATCGTTGACACGGCACGATCCGATCCAGAACCCACCAGGATGGTCTAGAACTAGCCGGCAGGAGTTCTTTTATCCACCAGCATGACTCATGACCGATGAATAATTATAATTTTTATAATAAATATTTATTATAAAAATTATAATTAAATATTATTATAAATATTATAAATGATAAATAAATAATACTATAAAATTTTAAAAAAAATCATACCTGTGGCTATAGAGAGGGATCACACAGAGGGCTCCGAGTGAAATGATCACTTGCGAAATGATCAAGAGAGACAGTGAGTTAAAAAGAGAGAAGAGAGAGAAAGAGAAAGAGGAGAGAGAGAAAGAGGGAAGAGAGAGAGATATATAGTAGGAAGGGGGGTCATGCCGAGGGAAGAGAAGAGGTGGTGGAGCTGGTGGTCGGGCTGGTTGGGGAAGAAGGGAGAGGAGGGGGGCTCGGGTCGAGGGAAGAGAGGGGAGAGAGAGAGCTAATAGGAGGTGGAGGAGGAGGTGGCATCGATCGGAGAAGGAAAGAAAGGGATGAGGTCTCATCGACGGTGGAGAGGAGGGAGAGAGAAAGCAATCGACGGAGAGAAAAAATAATTTGGGGGTGGACAGCTGAAAATAACCTAATCTATGACAGCGATTTTCGAACCACTGCCATAAGTTATGGCAGTGATTACTGAAAACTACTGCCATAGGTCTATGGCAGTGGTTATAAAATTGCTGTCATAGATCCGCTGCTATAGATCTGTGGCATCGATTTTCAGTAACCACTATCATAGATCCGCTGCCATATCATATATATAAGACGCATATAATATCATAGTTTAAATATATAAAAAAAATTAAAATAGGCTGATCTTGGATCGACATTGGTAGAAAGATAGTATAGAAGCCCAGCTCTTCTTCTCGACATCCGTTACTTTGAAGTAGCCTCTAATCCAAAGTCTTGCTCTACCCTATACCAAAGCTTCATCTTGACTGAGGATTCTAAATTCTGGAAGCCTGGAGTCTTATTTATAGGTGTTGAAAGGCTTGAGAGTTTTTCTGTAGGTAATGTGGGACTAAAGATATTTTAATCGTCAAAATAGAAAGAAATCTGAGTGAAATTCAGATTAAAAAGAGTTCTAAACAAATTCTGTTAAAGTCTGATAAAATCTAGCCATTCAATAGGAATCCAACAGACCAAAAATCATCAAAATTGGATGTATATCGATCAAATTAGGTCAGATTAAATTCTGACCGTTGATCGCATGTTGATGGAGAAAATCTTACTGCTGATCGTGCGTTGGGAGTCTTGATCACCATCGAAAGCTCTCTCCACCATCGGATCATCCCTTGAATCGAGTGCTGCCTTGGATGGCGATCCATGTGAAGCCTGAAGTAGAAAATTTTTTCCACCTTTCGATCTTGACCACAAGCAACCAGAGCCATACGATCGCGCAATTACTATTTTCATGGACCGCATGGACCGACTGCACTGCACACCGCAACAAATCAGCATCTCCTATCGTCGAGTGAAAAGTACAAAATATCTTATGAGTTGTGATAGATTTTCTATGAATCCTTTAAGGATCTAGGTCCACCATGTGTCACTCCATGATTCGTCAGTTTCTGATGAGCTGGCGGTCCACGCCTGGATCGTGGACTGGTTGGCGGCTTTCACGACTGAGTCGGCTAGCGTTGCTGGCTTGGTGCACCAGCTTGTCAGCTTGGCTCGGCATGTTTGGACACACCGACTTGAGCCGGCTAAGCCGTATGTTATTTTTTATTTAATTTTTATTTATTTTATTTTTTTAAAAATTCATATCTTCTCCATTTTTGCTCCATTTTGCTCGAAACGTATTTCATTATGATCAAAAAAATAATCTCTTTCCATTAATTATAAAATTTTATTTTTTAAATTTTTATTATTTTTAATTAATTTTTTAATTAATAAAATATTAATTTCTCAAAAATATGTATCAATTAATTATTAATTTTTAAAAATTAATATGAATTAATTGATAAATTAATACTTTTATTGATAAATTTATGGTACTTATCACACCCCCCAACTTAGGCTTTGCTCATCCTCAAGTAAAGAAAGAATTTAATTTTAAATACTTTTTAACTTAAGAGTTTCGAATTTTACCTAAGCAGTTTTCAAAATGGCCATTGATATTTAGTAGAGCTTAAATGAGACATATCATTGAGATATTAATACTTATCAATAGAAAAATTAAGTAAAAAATATTAAATTTTTTTTGAACTTTTTCTAAATTATTCCATCTTTATCTCTGATTTGTCTAAACTTTCATATAAGCAAGTATATTGCTACTTTCGTCCTTCATTTATTGATTTTTATTTTTACATTGTCCACTTTTTGATACGAATATCATTGCTTACTTAGGCAATGGGATCCAATTACTCGATGAAAAATTAATATTTTTTTTTAATATTGTACCACTATTAAGTGTCTTAACTCCTTAAGCTTTCTATTTGATCCATGTAGCGAGTCTTGGGCCAATGACTTTCAAACCGATTGGCTTTAGGGCACTAGGTATAGAATATCCCTCGGACTTACTAGCTCGAATCAAATAGACTACGAGTTAAGACTAGCTTTACAATGAGCTTCTTTGCCCTATCCATCTTTTGATGTGAAACTCAATGCTTACTTAGGCAAAGAGGCCCGATTCTCAGTGAGAAGTACTTAAAAATTATTTTATTAAAATAATTTTTTTTATATAAAAAAATGTATAGTTATCCTACATAAGCCCATAAAAAATAGACTTTTTTTTATGCTAGTAGAAAAAATTAGAAATGCTCAAAAAAAAAAAATTATATTCTAAACTTAACTCTTTATTGAATTTTCTTAATACTTGATTCATCAATATCTCACAGATTCTCTAATTGTGCATCAGTTTTATTTTAAAAATGCTTAGTTTAATTCGATTCTTAAGCATAATCAGGTGTCTAAATACTAAATACTAATTTTTTTGAGGACTTAAAATTTTAAAATTTTAATTTTTCTTCCCTCCAACTTAATCGACATTGTTCTTAATGAAGAAGAAAAAATAAAAGGTATAATAAAGAATATGAAAGAATACACCTAACTCAGTAGCACATGCCTTTGAAAATCTAAGCTCTTCCTCCAACTTACTCAAATTATTTTTAAAAAAATCAACTAAAAGGATAAATTAAACTAAAAAAAATTAAATATTAGGTTCCCTTTCAACAAGCGCTAAGTTTACCATCTTCAGTAAGATACAATGCAGCTTACTATCCTGTGTCAAATATTGGATCGACAAATTTCAATGGTTTTGGATTGTCAATCTCAGAAAGTTGATTTATAATTCCATTATTGATATATTCATTATTAATTAGGGGAACATAATTTATGATCCTATTCTCAGACTCATGTTTATTAAGAATTTTTTCTATTTGTTCTTCTAAAATGCTCATGAATTAAGTTTTCGTATTAGGAGTTAAGTTTAATGCACTGGGTACTGGAAGGGTGTCTAAGGGTGGATTTAATTTTGAAGGTAAATTAATATGATCTTGCTTAAACAACTCCATTGACACTTCATTACATGCCTCTTGATTTTTGTAAGAAAAATCGGCTTCTAGGGTTGAAGGAAACAAGACATTAGGTTTATAAGTCTTGGGTAAATCATCTATTTTCTTTTTTCCTATGTCTATCTCATTTAAACTGGAACCAGTATCAGTACTAGTTCCACGCTTAGATTCTTCTATGTGGTTAGTCTCAGTACTAACCTATTTCTTTAAATTTTTATTTTGGCTAGCATCAATACTAGCCTCTCTCACCTAATCTTAGTATGGGTCCATAAGAATCCTATACTTTTAAGTTTAGGAATTACTTTGGCATTCTCAAATTGGAGATTCTTAAGTGGGATATTAAATTGATAACTTAGTCCAGATGGTTGGTGGACACTAGGTGGATTGTTTAAAATTGGTAAGGTTGGTGGTTGATCTAGTTCTCTCCTTGTGTTAGACTCAACTAATTATCCTATTTGAGCTTCTAGTCTGATGATAGATTCTTGTTGAGTCAAGATCGATTATTGTTGATTCAGAATTAATTATTGAAGTTGGTTAAACGCCAGCTAGATTGGTCTATTGAGGAGGTGGGTATGAGGGCTGATTATAATATGATGACAGAAAAGGCTGACTAGGCTGACCTCTATTATAAGTATAGTTTTGATATTGAGGTCTATTCTGATAATTTTGCACTGATGAAGTTTAGGTCTAAGCCTAAGTCTGTTGGGATGTCCAAAAAAAATTAGGATGGTTTCTTCAGTCAGAGTATGAATTTGAAAATGGGTCATTAATCAATTTGGAGTAATCTTGAGCAGCTTGAACTTATTCTTGGATAAAATGTAGAAACTATGCAACCACAGGACATTCACTCACATGATGGATTGGGCTAGCACAAATAGAATAAAACTCCTGATACTTAGAAGATGATGTGAATTGTGCAAGAGATTGTTGACCTAGGGTTAGGAGTTGATCTAATTTTTAGGAAAGAAGATTAACTTTATCTAATTTTTGAACTATTAGGTTCAGATCAGCCATTTGATTATCAGGTTCAATATGAATCAACCATTCAATTAAGTTCAACTAAATCAGAAAAAGTGATTTTCTACCGTACATGTATTAGTGTAACATTAATATATGGTTCAAAAATTTTTAGATTTTTTTAAAATTTATATATATATATATATATATTATTATTATATTATATTATTATTATTATTTTTAAAATTATTTTAATTATTATTTTTAATTTAATTTAATTATTATTTTTAATATTTTTTAGTTAGTTTATTTTAATTTAATTTAATTTTTGAAGAGAAAAAAATAAGAAAGAAATAAAAGTTCTAAAGAAAAGGTTCTAAAAAGTCCTAGAACTAAGAAGAGAGAGAAGAATTAGGTTTAATTAGGTTTGATGTTGGTTAGCAATTAAGTTGGTCAATCAATCCTCACTAAGGGTTATCCTAGATCTAGACAGCTCCTAACTGTCAAGATCACCTTCAAGCCCTCCAAATATAAGATCAACCAATCAACTGGCCAGATAAGTATAAAATTGGTGGGAGTCCTCCCATTGCTTGCCTTAGACACCAATTGTGCTTAGCCAGGTAAGCCAATAGAACCAATTAGAATCCATCTTTCTTCGGGCCTAGTCATCTCTGAACCATTTTTCTAGACACCAATCAAATTGACTAATCCTAACCTGATTCAACTCTTAGGGTTTCTTATCCTATTAAGCTTGAGCTCCTAGGGCTGATGTCTAATTAATTTTAAAATTAAAGGCTTAGGTCAATGCAGGATGCTGGTTGATTGTTTATGGGCCAAGAAAGGATGATCAAATCTCCACCTTATCTTATTTAATTAGGTTGTTGTCCTTAATTTAGTTTAATATGAATATACATAAAATTTTTTTAATCAAATCAAAGGATTCTATGCAATTTAAACTAGATGCATACAACTAATTGAATTCTAAAAGACTTACCTTGCCTCCAGCAATCATCAAAAAAAATAAAATAAAAATAAAACTAATATGATGCAAGCTCTAAATAGTTAAGATTTCTAATCTTATCATGGAACTTTTAATTAAGTTTAAATGAATATTTTTTTATTGATTTAAAATAAAGTAAATAAATAAATAAAATAAATAAAAAGGAAAGAGGACTAGGGTTAGGATTGATCTCATCAAGCAAAACTGAATGATTTGTTCCTTGCCCTGGTTCTTTTTATTCTTTAATCTTTTTTTCTGAAAAATAAAAGAAAGTTAGCATATAATATTTATAAGAAAATAAAAATTTTATTTATAATTTATTTATAAAAAAATTAAAGAGATAAAAAATTTAATATCCGTGCCTTCTCCAACAACGATGTCAAAAACTTAATGCATTTACCGAAACTATTTTTAATTTATTTAAAATAAATTAAAAAAATTAAAATAAAAAATCAAAAATAATCTCTGGTAATGATGCCAAAAACTTGATAAGATCGCGATGTTGTCGTTAAGACACCATGTTTATCAGTTTAATCCGATTTCTTAAAATAATTAAAAATACGTAGATAGTAGTGAGTCAGATCGAATCCATAGAAAAGGTAGTATTTTATATTTAAAATATTTAATTTTTGAAAAGAAAAAAAAAATTAAGTTTTGAAATCAAAAGTAAAGTTGGAAAATTAAAAATAAAATTTAAAAAGTGCAGAAATTTAAACTTGGTACTAAGATCTACTAATTGGATCTTAGCATCTACTTGTAATAAAAAAATAATAATTAAAGTATAAAAATTAAATTATAATAAAAATAAAGAGTATAAAAATAAATATTGTATTAATTAAAAAGTTTATAATTTAAATACATAAAAAAAATAAAATAGGTTGATTTTTAATCTTGGATCGGCATTGGTAGAAAGATGGTGTAGAAGCCCAGCTCTTCTTCTCGGCACACATTGCTTTGAAGTGGCCTCTAATCCAAAGCTTGGCTCTATCCTATACCAAAGCTTCACCTTAACTGAAGATTCTGAATTCTGAAAGCCTAGAGTCTTATTTATAGGTGTTGGAAGGCTAGAGAGTTTCTGTAGGTAATGTGGGACTAAAGATGTTTTAATCATCAAAATAGGAAGAAATTCAAGTGAAATTTGGATTAAAAAGAATTCTGGATGAATTCTATTGAAGTCTAGTGAAATCTAATCGTTCAATAGAAATCTAACGGACTAAAAATCATCAAAATTGGATGTGTATCAATCCAGATTAGGTTGGATTAAATTCTGACCATTGATCGCACGTTGATGGAGAAAATCTGACCGCTGATCACACGTTGGGAGTCCTGATCACCGCCGGAAGCTCTCTCCACCATCGGATCATCCCCAAGATCGAGCGCTGTCGTTGGATGGTGATCCACATGAAGCCTAAAGTAGAAAATTCTCTTCACCATCCGATCTTGACCGCAAGCAACCAGAGCCGCACGATCGCGTAATTACTGTTCCCATGGACTGCATGGACTGGCTGTACCGCACATCGTAATGAATCAGCACCTCTTGTTATTGAGTGAAAAGTTCAAAATGCCTTGTGAGCCGTGATAGATTTTCTATGAACCCTTTAAGGGTTTAGGTCCACCACGTATCGCTCCATGATTTGTCGGTTTTTGATAAGCAGGCGATCTACACCTAGATCGTGGATCGATTGACGATTTTTGTGACTGAGTCGGCTAGCGTTGCTAGCTTGGCGTGCTAGCTTGTCGGCTTGGCTCAGTGTATTTGGATGTGCCGGCTGATATGGCACGACGGCTTGAGCCGACTGAGCCGTATGTTATTTTTTATTTAATTTTTATTTATTTTATTTCTTTAGAAATTCATATCTTCTCTGTTTTAGCTCCGTTTTGCTCAAAACTTATTTCATTATGATAAAAAAATAAGCTCTTTCCATTGATTATAAAATTTTATTTTTTTAATTTTTATTATTTTTTAATTAATTTTTTTAATTAATAAAAATATTAATTTCTTAAAAATATGTATTAATTAATTATTAATTTTTAAAAATTAATATAAATTAATTAATAAATTAATACTTTTATTGGTAAATTTATGGTACTTATCAAGCTCCTTTCAGAACCTCAGGAATCAATAGGATCATTACAGGATAATTAGATTATTCAATCAGATACTTTAAATTAAATCTAATTTAATTTTAATTTTAAATTTTTAATATCAGATCATCATTATTAGATTTAAGATCTCTTAGATTTGATCAGATTATTTAAAAATTTTTAAAAAAATCCTCAAATTTGATCAAATTTATACGATTTTATAATAGAAAATAATATTTTTTCTTCAATTGGTATCAGAGCTACGTTAGCAGTTCCTCAAATCTACTTTAGATCTAATTTTATTTTTATTTATTATTTAATATTAAAAAATTTTAGATGTCACATCAAATATGATTAGATCTAAAATTAAAAAATTAAAAATTAAATAATTTAGATCTAATATGTATGAGATGCATGACTAGACTAGGTATAGAATAGTTTCGTGTGTAGTCTAGTATGATCATGTATTTAATTTGATTAAATATAATTTTAGATCTATTTAATTTTTATTTTTTTAATATTATAATTATTGTAATCAGATCTAAAAATAAAAAATAAAATTTTTAATTTTTGATTTATTTATATGAGATATAAAAGATGAATGCTTAGATTAGTCATGGAATAGTTCTATAAGATATCTAGAATAATTTTAATTTTGATATGATCAAATTTAAAATTTTATTTTTTATATTTAATATGTAATATTTCAAATATGAAAGTATGCATATTGATGATACATAAGATGTATGCAAGACATGTATTAGTTAGATCTTTTTATATGTGATATATGATCTAACTAGTTTTGTAGTAAAAAATTATATTTTTGATTAAGAAGTTTTCCATGACCGTCTCGATCATAAGAATAAAGTAGGATTTAAAGATCCTCTCCATCCATTCGATGGGGTGTTCTTATGGCATGTAGGGGTGCTGCACATTCGTCCTTAATCAGAAATTAGAACTTATTTTTCTGTAAAATCCTAGA
This sequence comes from Cocos nucifera, assembly GCA_006176705.1. NCBI lineage: Eukaryota > Viridiplantae > Streptophyta > Magnoliopsida > Arecales > Arecaceae > Cocos > Cocos nucifera. Next base: position 1,096,017 of record QRFJ01000309.1, read on the forward strand.
TCCTAAAATTCTAGAATTTCTGTTACATGTTTTGTTCATGAATCCAAAACTTAATAAAGAATTAAGATTATGAAATTAATTAGATATAAAATTATGAATTTTCGTATCCATATTCATAAAATTGGTTCAGGCTTGGATAGCTTAATTAGGTCTAGCAGTTGATCAAATCGAATCAAGAGTTGGTTTGGTGGGATCAAAAAAAGCTTAGATTTGACCAGCCTAATAGGATTAAGTTTGGGTCAAGATCGAATCACATTGAGATGTGACTCGATCAAATCAAGATCTAATTTGGCTTCGTGGTTCGTGCTTGGATTGCAAGCTAATCTAATTGATTCTGATTCGATAATTTAGTATCTAAGATAAGTTTGGCAGATAGGATCGACTGATTTTTAATTGGAAGCTACTCGATCTGAATGCATTCTTGTTCAGTTAATAGCATATCCCTTCCACCGGTCTCACTTATCTAGTCATTTATGTTGATCCAATTCTAATTTGAGGTGGCTAACAATTTGAGTTAATCCATGTCACTAGATTAGTCATAATTGTTATGACTAAGTCAAGTCAAGTTTAAAGAGATCTAAATTAAATTTTTCTAAGAAAATATTAAGTCTAAGATCTTCCACCATTGTAGATGTATGGACCCTTTCCGGGGTTGATTGCTCTTGATTGGATACAGTGGTTCAGTTGCACCGAAAACATGCAACCATATCTATAAGGCATTGGATACTACGGATTGGAGGATGGGTTGGGCTTAATATTTTGGATACGGTGAGGGATCCAATCAGAAATCTAATCTATGCAAATGGTGGGTCTGATTTAACTAAGGAGTGGATCAATATTTCAGACATGATAAGATTTATGAATTAGAAACAAAGTTTGGGTGCACCATGATTAGAGAATCATTAGACAAGAGTTGTCCACTCATTGGTTGATCCATCATTAATAACCGTTAGGTGAGATGGTGAATCAGTTGGTGGGACCGCACCATCCACTAAAAATCTATAATCATGGAGATTTTCGCATCTCTATCAAGGGAGTGTAGAAATTTGAGTAAATAGTGGAAGCCTAATTTATTTAAAAATAAAATTTTTAAATAAATTATTTAAGTCTAATTATAAAATCTAACTAAAAATTTTGACTTTCTACAGAAAAATGTCTGCATCCAACCCACTAGTCCATATCCTGGACACCCATAGACTGATCGGATCCAACTATAAGGATTGGCTCTAGAACTTCAAAATTATTTTGGGTTCCAAGAAGTTGACTCATGTATTGGAACTGAATCCTCCCATCTTACCAGCCCATCCATCCGCTAATTAGAGAGCATCTCTCGAGAAGTGGATGGATGAAGATAATAAAGTCAGGTATTACATGTTGGACTCGACGTTTGATGAGCTCCAGAGCCAACATGAAGTCATTAAGATTAGTCGCCAAATGTTAGCTCATCTACAAGAGTTGTTTGGTGAACAGAGTCACGCAGCTAAATATCAAGTCACTAAAAGATTTTTTAAACTCAAATACATGATGGGCAGTCAGTCCAAGATCATTATCTTATGATGATCAAGGACTTTGAAGAGCTTGAGAAGCTTGATGTCAAGTTAGATTAGGATCTGCAGACTGACATAATTTTGCAGTCCTTTACTGATGTGTATGGGTAGTTTTGTCATGAATTACCATATGCATAAACTTCAGAATACCTTGGCTGAGCTCATAAATATGCTGGTTATTGCTAAGCTTTCTATGAAAAGTTTTAAAAGCTCAGTGCTTGCTATGGAGTGGACTTCTTTTAAGAGAAAGTCTTTTGGAAAGAAAAAATTCGTGAATAAGCAGAAGGTGAATGGTGAGAAGAAGAAGAAGACAGAGCCAAAGAAGAAGGCCGTTGATAAAGAAAAATATTTTTATTACAATACTGACAATCATTGAAAGCGGAACTGTCCTCTTTACCTGGCCAGCCTTAAGAACAAGAAGCAGGCATATCCTTCTAGAGGTATGCTCATTATAAAATTTAATCTTATAATTTTTTTTGCATCCAGTTGGATGCTTGACTCTGGTTCTAGTGCTCACTTATGTACTTCTATGTAGGATCTTGAGAATAGCAGGAGGCTAAGGGATGATGAAATGATCCTATGCATCGAAAATGGAGCAAGAGTTGCTGTTGTGGTCATGGAAACCAATCCTCTGCAATTACCATCAGGATTAGATTTAGTACTTATGGACTATTTTTATGTGCCTGCAGCAAGCAAAAATTTGATTTCTGTTTCATGTTTAGTACAGGAAGGCTATGTAATTAGTTTTCTTAAGGACCATTGTAATATTCTTTATGAAAGAAATAAAATTGCAAGTGGTTTTCTTATAAATGATCTCTATTAGTTACATATTGATGTTTCTATTTTTAACTATCGAGCAAAACGTGAATGCCATAGGATCAAAGCGACCTAGGGATAGTTTAAATGATAGGTATCTTTGGCACCTTAGATTAGGATCATATAGCTAGAAGATAAGGTTAACAAATTGGAGAAAATTTGGGCTATTGAGTCCATTGACTTCTTTCGAGTCATATTCAATTTATGAATCTTGTACCTTCAATGGCAAAATGACTCGAGCTTTCTTTTGTGGGACATAAGGAAAAGGGACCACAAACCTGCTTGCCCTAGTACATACTGATGTGATGTGGCCCATTTGATGTGCCAACCAGAGGATAATTACATGTCTACTTCATTCACCTTTATCGATGATTCTATCTAGGATATGGGTATGTGTATCTTAATGACGACACAAGTCTGAAGCTTTTGAAAAGTTCAAGAAATTTCAGACATCGAAGTAGAAAAATAAACTAGAAAAATTCATTAAGATTCTTCGATCAGATCGAGAAGGCGAATACCTTAATCAAAAATTTTTAGACTATCTTAAGGATAATGGCATAGTCTCACAATGGACTCCACCTGAAATGCCTCAACTCAATGGAATTTTAGAATGGAGAAATCGGATCCTATTAAATATGATTCGATCTATGATGAGCTTCATGAATCTTCTTGAGTTTCTTTGGGAACATAGCTTGTTAACCGCTATATATCTATTGAATAAGATTTCATCTAAAATCGTTCTTACCATATCGTATGAGATATGGCATGGCAAAAAATCAAGTCTGAGTCATCTCAGAATTTGGGGATTGTTCGACCTCATATCAAAGAGACAATAGATGGACAAAGTTAGAGTTCTAGGTTCCTTTAGAAGCTTGATTTATTAGGATATCCTAAAGAGTTCATTAGGATATTTATTTCTATCTTTCAAAAGATCACAATGTGACTGTGAGTCGATACGCCATCTTTCTTGAAAAATAGTTTATTCAAGATAGCGGCATTCGGAAGATAGATTAAGGCTTGAGAAGAAAGTCTCACTAAGAGCAACGAGCTAAGGAACCTATGGAACCAAATCAGGATTGAGCCAAGTCCAATCACTACCTCCGTCCTACCTCGTAGATTAGAAAAGATTTTTCATCCCCCTGAAAGGTACTTAGGTATTATTTTAGAGGACGTAGAGGAAATATTCCTCACAGAAAAAGAGATTCATGGTGATGATCCCAAAATCTATGATGAGGCGATATTAGATATCGACTCTAAGAAATGATTAGAGGTAATGAAGTCAGAGATTGACTTAATGCACTCGAACCAAGTCTGAATCTTGGTAGATCCATCCGAAGGTTAGTACCTATTGGGTGTAAATGGATCTTCAAAAGAAAGATTAGGTGTCAGATGGGAAGTGTAGAGACATTCAAAGTAAGGATCGTAGCAAAAGGGTATAGTCAACACGAAAGCATTGACTATCAGGATACTTTTTTGCCAGTAGCCATGCTAAAATTCATCAGCACATTGCTTGCTATTGCAGTCTATTTTGATTATGAAATATGGCAGATGGACAGGAAAATAACATTCTTAAATGAATATCTTAAGGAAGATATCTATATGCAACAGTCGCTGGGTTTCACATCTAGTGATACTGATCACAAGATCTGCAAGCTGTAAAGATCCATATATGGACTTAAGCAAGCATCTCGGAGCTGGAATGCTCGTTTCAATGTTGTGATCAAATCATTTGAATTCATCAAGAATGAAGAGGAGCCCTATATTTTCAAAAAGATCAGTGGGAGCGCTGTTGTCTTTCTCGTACTGTACGTGCTCCTAATTGGGAATGATATTCCCATGTTCACTACAGTCAAAATGTGATTGTCTAAAGAATTCTTCATGAAAGACCTAGGAGAGGCATCCTTTATTTTAAGAATTAAGGTCTATAGAGATAAACCAAATAGAATGTTGGGTCTCTCACAGAAGATGTACATAGAGAAGGTACTAAAGAGGTTTAGCATGAAAAACTCCAAGAGGGGATTGGTGCCCTTCAGACATGGCATTTATCTCTCCAAGAAGATGTGTTCCAACATATCTAAGGAGATTGAACGCATGAGCAAGATCCCTTATACTTCAGCAATAGGAAGCCTCATTAGTGCGGACACTAGAGCTGATAGAAGTCGGCAACATAATTTAGATTCAATTTGGATTGAAAAAGCCATATCAGAATAACTCTACTTCAGTTATTTTGTTCTAGTTCTTTTGATTTAATCAATTAGTTCTTTTGATGCATTTAGTTTTGGGTCCATAGGACCATACTTGGGTTTATTTTGGATTGAGCCTTATTTGGAAAGAGACTATCATAAAGAAGCAAGCTTGGTCCACGTCATCTTTGGAGCCACCACCCTCCACACGCCCAAGGAGGAAATACACATGCCAGCATGTGCCATGCCCAAGGATCCTCATGCCAAGTTGTGCCAGGCATCAAGCGCCCACATGGAGTTTCTTTTCTTTTCTAGGATTTCTTAACAGTTCTTGATTTCTTACTTATTTTGTTAAAAGACTGATTTCTTTTCTATGGTTCCATAAAAGATAGATATGATATATTATTGTATTTGAAAATCATACATAATGTTTTACTTTTTTGTTGGGAGGATTGATTTTTTCTTGTAAAAAAAATAGGATTCCTAAAGAAATAGAACTCCTAGGATCCTATATAAACCCATGTATCTTTCATGAATGAGAGAAGGAATGAATGGATCAATTTATAATTTTCACAAACACTTGTGTTGGTCGCTCCAAGAGGGAGAGGGTGTGAGACCCAAAATCGCCCCACGAGGGGAGGATGTGAGATCCACATTTTTCTATCTCTTTAATCTTCATTTTCTTAAGATTCAGTATTTCTATGACCTCGATTCATCTTCACCATCTACCTACATAAGCCTATTCCACCAAAAGAAGATCTATCTCCTCCAAGATTTTTATTTATCATGCAGAGAGAGAAAGAGTGATCTATTATTCTATAGATCAAACGTTGACAAGGACCTTCATTTCTTCTCAATTGATCTTTAATTTTTTTTACTTATTTTTTTTTAGATCTGATATTGGTAAAGACCCGGTTCTTTATCGACAGATCCGCTTGGTTAAAAGATTAAGAGCCCTAATCAGGGTAGTTTTTTAACTACCATGATTAGATTCTTCTTATCTTTTTTTGAACTTTTTGCAGACTTAATTTCTTGCTATCTTTTATTTCATTTATATTTTTTTTTATAATTATTCATGAGCATGTTTAATTTTTGCTATCTATCTATTTACTTTATTATTGCTAGTTATTTACTAATCTCTAAAATGTTATTCATCAGCATCATTTAGATTGATCGTGCGTTGATCCCATGTCAATCAGTCATGCCTCCTGAGCACAGTATAGGCAACTATACTGTCTATCCTGGGAATAATGTACCACGGTCGGACATGATTTATTATTGACGAATGAAAGGAAGCTTTGTATTTTTTTTTCTTTTCTTTTCTTAGGCTATCCCGCATCAATTTGGTGTCAGAGCCAGATTGGTTAGGGCTTTAGTTTAAATTCTGCAATTTAAAATTCCTACAAGTTAAGTTTTCATAATTTACTTTTCAGTTTTTTTTTTTCTTTTTTACTGCATCTTATTATTGTATCATGGACTTGCATGATCACTAGATCAGGTATCCAGTACCAATGTCCTACTTTCTCACCCAATACCAACATGGATCCCAATACAGCAGCCATCATTAATGCCCTGACTGAGAAGTTTGATGATATGAAAGATTTTATGAAAATCATAAGTGAAAGAATAACAGTATTAGAAGAAGCTAGGTAAAGATAATCTGAATCTGAGTCTTTCCAACTATCTATAGGACAGAGAAGAAGGAACCTTGACCTAGATCGATCTATAGCAGCACGCCTCCATCATAACCAGTTCGATCAGGATGAGCATGTCCTTAGGAATGTAAAGATCGAAGCCCTAAGTTTTGATGGTTGTCTAGATCCGAGAGAGTACCTAGATTGAGAATCGGACATGGACCACTATTTTGGATGGTATGAAATATCTAAAGCAAGATGAGTTAGGTTTGCTAGGATGAAGTTGATTAGGCACGCCCAACTTTATTGAAAAAATATTGAACGTCTTCTCAACCAAAGAAGACAAGATCCGATAGAAATCTGAGATGAAATGAAGGAGAAACTTAGAGAAACATACCTCTCCACCTCCTACCAACAAAGACTTTTAGATCAATGGTATAGACTTACTCAAGAAAATAGATCAGTCATAGAGTACATCACGAGATTTGATGAGTATCTCATAAAATATGGAGTAACTGAAGATAGGATTGTTATCTTGTCTAGATTTAGAGCTGGATTATGAGAAGATATCCAGCATGAGCTCTTTTTGCGAGAGGTAACCATGTTAGAACAAGCTTATCAACTTGCCCTAGACTTTGAGAGATTTTTTAGATATTTGACCATCCATCATCTTGAACCTTGCCGAGTAACCTCTTCTGGATCGAGACCCAATACTACCTAGACTCCTAGTAATGGACCTCCACCTATAAATCCTATTATGAAAAAAGAAGATAAAGGAAAAAGAGTTGCATGAGAGTTATCTAAGGGAAGTAGTTCTCGATCCCACTGCTTCAAGTGCCATGGTTACGATCATTTTGCTGCATAATGTTCCAACCGATCATTATTTATGAAAGAATTAGAAGAGAAAACTTTAGAAAATATTGAGGAGAAAGTTTATGAAGTTGATCCAGACTTAGCCGAGCAGTTTGAGAGTACTGAAAAAATCATAAGTTTTGTTGCATCAGAGTCAGACCTTAGGCTTGGAGTCATTAGGTATGTTCTAGCACAGACTAAGGAGAGTGAAGACTGACGTAGGATCTCTATTTTTCATATCTTCATAAAATTTAGTGATAAAATTTGTAAGATGATCATTGATAGCGGTAGCTGTATCAATGCCATCTCCATCGACACGGTTAAGCGATTAGGATTAGCTTCTATAGATCATCCCAGTCCATACCATGTATCTTGGATAGATTTTTTCTTTATTCTCATCAAACTTAGATGCCGTATTTCTATCCAGCTCCATTTTTTCTAGATCATGTTTGGTGCGATGTCTTACCCATGGAAGTTGGAAGTATCATATTAGGTTGGCCTTGGCTATTTGACAATGATGTTATAATTTGTGGCCGAACCAACTCCTTTAGTTTCACTCATAAGGGTAAGAAGATCACGATCAATCCTTCCCCATCTAAGGCTATCAATAGAAAGATAGGTGATGGACCAAAAGAAAATATCAAAAAGAAAACCTTTCATCTGATAGGTGCTAAGAAATTAGAGATGACCATGAGTAAAGAATCACCAGTTTGGATGATTGCTGTGAGAGAAGTTCGTGAGGATCCTAAGATAGATCATCCCAAGGAAGTAGTCAGCATTCTTAGTGAATTTTATGATGTTTTCTCTAAGGATCTCCCAGATTACTTACCACCCATGAGAAATATTCAGCATGCCATTGATTTGGTACCTGGATCTATCCTACCTAATTTGCCTCATTATAGGTTAAACCCCACTGAGCATGCTGAGCTACAAAGGCAAGTTGGAGAGCTGATGAAAAAAGAATTCGTGAGAGAGAGTTTAAGTCCTTATGCAATTCCTGCACTATTGACTCCAAAAAAGGATGGAACATGGAGGATGTGCATAGATAGTCATGCCATTAACAAGATCATCATTAAGTATCATTTTCTCATTCCTAGGTTAGATGACATGATAGATATGATGGTCGAAGCCACTATGTTTTCTAAGATTGATCTCAAGAGTGGTTACCATCAAGTAAGGATTAGATCGGAAGATGAGTGAGAAACTGCTTTTAAGACGAAAGATGGTTTATATGAGTTGATGGTGATGCCATTTGGGTTATCTAATGCTCCTAGTACTTTTATGAGATTGATGATCCAAGTACTACGACCATTTATGAGAGTGTTTGTAGTTATGTACTTTGATGACATTTTGATCTATAGTCGAACTAGGAAGGACCATCTTGATCATCTTCGAAAAGTCTGCTAAGTCCTTAGAATAGAAAGTCTATATGCCAATTCTAAGAAATGTGCTTTTATGATGGACCGTATCAACTTTTTAGATTTTATTGTTACCCCTGATGGTGTGTCTGCTGACTCTAAAAAGATCAAAGCAATAGTTGAGTGGTCGGTACCCAAGAGTGTGCATGACGTGCGAAATTTTCATGGATTAGCAATATTTTATCGTAGGTTCATAAAAGGGTTTAGCACCATAGCCGCTTCCATCACTGACGGTATTAGAAAGGGAGATTTTAAATGGACTAAAGCAACCACTAGAGCCTTCCTAAACATTAAGGACAAAATGACCCATGCCCTAATCCTATGTTTACCTGATTTTTCTAAGGTTTTTGAAGTAGCGTGCGATGCATCAGGAGTTGGGATTGGTGGTGTCCTTAGTCAAGAAGGTCATCCGATAACATATTTTAGTGAAAAACTTAATGATTCTAAACTAAAGTATTCTACTTACGACAAGGAGTTTTATGCAATAGTCCAAGCCCTAAGATACTGGAGACATTACCTACTACCATAAGAATTTATTTTATACTCAGATCATGAAGCCCTCCGATTCCTGAATTTCCAAAAGAAACTAAATCATAGACATGGTAGGTGGGTCAAGTTTTTGCAAGCCTATACTTTTATTTTGAAACACCGTGTGGGTGTAGAGAATCGTGCTACTGATGCCTTAAGTCTTCGTCATACTTTATTGTCCACCATTGGTGTAGAGGTTGTTGGTTTTGATAAGATTAAAGAAGATTATGAGAAGTGTCCAGATTTTGGCAGCATACTTACCATTTTATAAAAAGGACCATCTAGAAAATGCAGTGAATATATCCTTCAGGATGGTTACTTGTTTAGAGGAGCAAGGCTGTGTTCCTCGTACATCTTTAAAAAATTTTCTAGTTTAGAAACTACATGCTGGAGGATTAGCTGGACACTTTGGTAGGAATAAAACTATAGAATTGGTAGAAATTCAATTCTTTTGGCCAAGCCTGAAAAGAGATGTCGTTCGAATTATTGCCCAATGTAGAACGTGTGCCGTGGTCAAGCAAAGAAAATAGAACACAGGCCTATACACATCCTTACATGTACCAGACTATTCTTGGCAAGACATTAGCATAGATTTTGTTCTAGGCTTACCTAAGATAGTTAGGAAGCATGATTCAGTTCTAGTGGTTATAGATAGGTTTTCAAAAATGGCCCATTTTTTGCCCTGTTGCCAAACGTCGGACGCTTCGAAAGTTGCAAGAATATACTTTGATGAGATTGTTAAATTGCATGAATTATCCAAAACCATTGTTTCTGATAGGGATGTTAGATTCATGAGCTACTTTTGGAAAATCCTATGGCACCTTCTAGGCATAAAATTGAATTTTTTTTCTACCTTTCACCCACAAACAGATGGTCAGACTGAAGTGGTTAATAGGAGTCTTGAAAATTTATTGCGTTACTTGATTGGGAAACATATAGGTAACTGGGATCTTTTATTGCCCCGAGCTGAATTTGCATATAATAGCTCTGTTAATAGGTCCATTGGCATGAGTCCTTTTGAAGTAGTTCATGGATATCAGCCTAGAAAATCAATAGACCTTATCCCACTGCCCATGCATGCTAAAATTTTCAAATCCGCAGAGTCATTTGCACAGCATATCAAAAGTTTACATAAAGAGATTAGTAAAAAAATTAGTATTAGTAATAAAGTTTATAAACAGAATACAGATTCTCATCGACATATCCAAGAGTTTGCGGAAGGAGACTATGTGATGGTTTGAATGAGGTCTGAACGATTTCCATCAGGAATCGTCAAGAAGTTACATGCTCGAGGAGCAGGTCCATTTAAGATTTTAAAGAAGATCGGATCAAATACGTATGTTGTGGACTTACCTTCTGATTTTGGGATTAGCTTTACTTTTAACGTTACAGATCTCGTCACCTATAAAGAGCCAACTTGGATACCTAGTCAGCCATTTGAGCCTGAACCAACCTTTGAGAGAGAGTCTATTTCTGAATGTCCATCGGCCAAAATGTCAAAGCATGATCAGATTAAGAGAATTTTGGATGAGCAGATCATCTCCATCCGGAGTCGACGCTATCAGCGGTACTTAGTTAGATGGCATGGTCGATCAGAGTCTGAGAATATTTGGATCACTCAAGAAGAGCTGCAGCGTATTGATCCCGATTTGCTTGAGCGTCATCAGAGAAAAATCGACCCTCAGTCGATAGGATCAAGTTCTCTCCACTTTGAGAGAATTGGTGTGGACACCAGAGCCAACAGAAGTCAGCAACATAATTTATATTCAATTTGGATTGAAGAAGCCATATCAGAATAACTCTACTTCAGTTATTTTGTTCTAGTCCTTTTGATTTAATCAATTAGTTCTTTTGATGTATTTAGTTTTGGATCCATAGGACCATACTTGGGTTTATTTTGGATTGAGCCTTATTTGGAAAGAGACCATCATAAAGAAGCAAGCTTGGTCCATGTCATCTTTGGAGCCACCACCCTCCATACGCCTAGGGAAAAAATACATATGCCAGCATGTGCCATCTCCAAGGATCCTCATGCCAAGTTGTGCCAAGCATCAAGCGCCCACATGGAGTTTCTTTTCTTTCCTAGGATTCCTTAAGAGTTCTTGATTTCTTAGTTATTTTGTTAAAAGGCTGATTTCTTCCCTATGACTCCATAAAAGATAGATTTGATATATTATTGTATTTAAAAATCATACATAATATTTTACTTTTTTGTTGGGAGGATTGATTTTTTTTTTGTAAAGAAAATAGGATTCTTAAAGAAATAGGACCCCTAGGATCCTATATAAATCAATGTATTTTTCATGAATCAGAGAAGGAATGAATGAATCAATTTACAATTCCCACAAATACTTATGTTGGTCGCTCCGAGAGGGAGAGAGTGTGAGACCCAAAATCATCCCATGAGGAGAGGGTGTGAATGTTAGATATATGTGTTCCAGAAGCCAGAATTGACTGACACTTGTAATACACTTCTAAGGGCAAAATTATAATTTTGACTATAATCAATAAAATGGGTTATTTTCTATCACATAAGTGTATTTAGTGTCTGTAATATATTCTTTGAGTTAATGATAATGATAATTCATATTTTCAAGAGTTGAAAATTTAAGACATGAATAATCATTATTAACTCATAAAATGCTTCCGACCATAGAATCATCACAAGAATGATGATTGATCCGAAAGGTTGGTGTACAATCATTTTTTTTTAGTAGATAAGTCTTGAGTCTACGGTGTGAAAATACCAGAGCGAGAGTACAGGTACTCGTTAGAGAACGAGGGCACTGAGCGTGACCACCTCGAGTAGTCATTAGGAAGTCTACCTTCTCGTCAATGACTGACTCGATGCTGCAGTAGTGTGTGTCTGGTTCTTTGACCTGAGGTGCATCGGCAGTTCACCTTGAGGGTGTTATAGTTTGACTACACCATTACTCGATCTCCTAGCCATATGGAATCCTGAGGTGTATGTTGGCTATAGCATGTTCATTGTAGGAACTGGATTGCATCAAGATGGAATCTATCTACCTCGGTGGTAGAGGAGTAGCCCTATGATGATCATGAGAATCAAGTCCAGAAAGTCCATGGCCATGGTAGAGTGAAATAATAGAAAGAGTTTCTATTTAGATTTTCACATTGGACTCGAATCGAATGATTACATCATATGACAGAGACTAGGGTTTGACGAGTTCACCTTAACCCTAATCTGATCGGGGGCTCAAGATAGAAGAACTTAATCACACAGGTAGCTGCACCAAGAGGTTCGCATTCAGCTCTGATGGGTTGCCACCATATACTGCTAGGTGTCACTGGTGGATTTTGGGAGCAATTAGAATGATTTAGATGATCGATCATTCTAGCTGTTCGAATCAGAAGAGTTCTGATCCATCGAAAGGAGTTTCGATGATGTCGATGATAGAGATCATGACATATCCCATTACCATACAGAACTGAACCTAACTGGGTCACACAAACAAGGGTTTGAATCTGGTGATCATCAATTGAACTGATCTAGTTCAATTGATCTGAATGAGATTCAATTAGGTTCAAAAATCGTGCTAGCACTCGATTGAACCTAACGTTCTTCTTTTACTATCATAAATAAGTTGTCCTGACTGAGCCAAAGGAGTTTGTGCTCAATCAGAGGCCTTCATATGGTCTGACTGGAGGTTGTCCAAGTCAGAAAAGGTTGTCTTATTTTGTAAGACATTACCTGCCATTTTTGGTCACCTGCCATTTCTTGTTCTTTGACTTTGGTCAAAAGTCTACCTTTGACTGGTCAAACGTTGACCATTGACACTTTGACTTTTGACCACATGTCATGCACCTATTGGAGAGCTGGTGGGGGCCTTGTCCCCCTGCCAGAACCTGGCAAGGAGGAGGGCGCACGCCACCCTAGGCGTGTGCCCAAGTTGGAGGCGCCTAGGAGTCCTTGTTGGACAAGGACTCCATCTCCTTTTTGGATTCCAATTAGAGTTCTTCTAAGAACCAACTTTGACTGGTCTTAGGCGCCCTCTAAGGAGGAATCCAGGGGACTCTATTTCCACCAATCAGATTTAGATCTGATTTCACAAAGGGTTGTGATTGGTTGGGAAGAAGAGGAGTTGGATCACGCATAGTCTATAAATAAGACCCTGCGCCCAACTCAGATATAGAGAATGACAATTCTCCATGCCCCAAGGCTGCCTCTCCCTCCTTCCTCCATGCCAAGTCTCTTCTCCCTCTCCTCTCCACGTCCAAAAGGAGTTTTGGACCTTGGTTGGTGCGATTCAGATCAAAGAAAGGCGATCAGAAAGCTAAGAAGGCTGCGCTGCTGCAAAGGACGACTGCTGATCTTCAAAAAGAGTTTTGAAGATCCTCCAGATCAGATCCAGATCTGATTTTTGGAGGCATGATAGAGAAGAAGAGGATCTCCAGATCCAACCCGAGTGGATACCGGTAGAGGCCAGGCGCTTGCGTGGCTAGATCCAGAACCTTCCGCTGCAAATCAGGATCATCAACGGGATAATAGGATTACCCAAATCAGGTAAATTAAATTTGATTTAATTTATCTTTTAATTTTATTTTATTAAAATAATAAGAATTAGATCTGAAAATATCAAGATCTGATTGATTGAATCAAGATCAAGAAAAAAATTTTGAAATATATCTCTTGATCTGATCAGATCTGAACGAACCTGGATCGGAAATCAGGATTTTCCTTCAACTGGTATCAGAGCCATGGTTCTAAATTATTTAGATCTAATTTTAAATTTATTTTAATTAGAAAATAATTAATTTTAGATGTCACATGAGATGTGATCAGATCTGAAATTAGAAAAAAAATTAAAATTAAATAATTTGGATCTAAGATTAGAAGATATGCATGACTAGTTCTAGAATAGAATAGTTCTATAGAATATTCTTGCATATTTTTGATTTAATCTGATTAAATCATATTTTAGATCTTTTATTTACTATTTTTTGATATTATAAGTGTTATAATAACATCTAAAAAATAGTAAATAAAAATTATTTAATTTTTGAATATCATATGAGATATGATTGATGCATGTCTAGACTAGTTGTAGAATAGTTCTACATAATTATCTAGATTAGAATTTATTTTGATTAGATCAATTTAAATCTAATTTTTTAGATTATTATGAGATAATTTAGATCTGAAAATATGCATGATTTGATACATGAGATGTATGCAAAATATGCCATGATTAGATCTAACTTTATATATGAGATATATGATATAGATCTGATATTGTTTTGTAGTATTGAATGTTCCTGATTAAGGCGTTCCTCTTGGCCGTCCGGATCATAAGAACGAAGAAGGGTTTAAAAGGCCCTCTCTTTCCATTCGATGGGGTGTTCTTATGATGTGTAGGGGTGCTGCATGTTCGTCCTTAATCAGAAACCCAAAACTTACTTTCTGCAAAACCCTAGATCCTGAAACCCTAGGATTTATTGTGCATATTTTATTTATGAACCCTACTTAATTAAGAATTAAGATTATGAAATATTAATTAGGTCTAAAATTGAGAATTTCAGATCTAAGACATATTTATAATACTGGGTTCAGGCTTGGGTAGCTCAATTAGGTCTAAGTGGTTGATCAAACCAAATCAAGAGTTGGTTAGATGAGATCAATAATGCTTAAATTGACCAGCCTAATAGGATTAAATCTGGGTCAAGATCGAGTCACGATCAAGCAAGACCTAATTAGGCTCAGAGGTTAGAGTCTGAATTATAGCTAACCCAATTGATTTTGGCTCAACAATTTGGTGTCTACGGTAAGTTTGGCACATACGACCAACTGATTTTTAATTGAGAGCTACTCAATCCGAATGCGTTCTTATACGAGTTAATGGCATATCCCTTCCACCGACCTCACTTACCTGGCCATATCTATCGACTCAGTTCTAATTTGAGGTGATCAGTAATCTGAGCTAACACATGCCACTAGGTTAGTCATAATTATTATGATTATCACAAGTCTAGTTTAATGAGACCTGAATCAATTCTTCCTAAGAAAAGATTAAGTCTGAGGTCTTCCACCATTGTAGATGTGTGGGCCCTTCTCGGGGTTGATTGTTCTCGACTGGATATAGTGGCTCAGTTGCACCGAAAAGATGCAACCATATCTATTAGGCATTAGATGCTATGGGTTGGAAGATGAGTTGGGCTCAATATTTTAGATACGGTGAGAAACTCAATTAGGAATCCAATCTGTGCAAATGGTGGGTCTGACTTAACTAAGGAGTGGATCAATATTTTGGATATGGTGAGATTCATGAATTAGAGATCAAGTTTGGGTGCACCATGATTAGAGAATCATTGAATAAGAGTTGTTTACTCATTGGCTAACCCATTATCAATAACTGTTAGGTGAGATAATGAGTTAGTTGGTGAGACCGCACCACCCACTAGAAATCATTAATCATGAAGATTTTCGCATCTCTACAGAGAAAGTGTAGGAATTCGAGAAAATAGTGGAAGCTAATTTATTTAAAAATAAAATTTTTAAATAAATTGATCAAGTCATAATTACAGTATCTAACTAGAATCTTTGACTCTCTATGAGAAAATATCTGCATCCAACCCATTAGCATGTATCCTGGACACACATAGACTGATCGAATCCAATTATAAAGATTGACTTAGGAACTACAAAATCATTTTAGGTTTCGAGAAGTTAACCCATGTATTGGACTAGGACCCTCCCATCTTACCTGTCCGTCCATCCGCTGAATAGAGAGCGTCTCTGAAAAAATGAATAGACGAAGATAATAAGGCTAGATATTACATGTTGGGCTTGATGTCTGATGAGCTCCAGTGCCAACATGAAGATATCGGGACTGTTCGCCAAATGTTGGCTCACCTACAAGAGATGTTTAGTGAACAGAGTCACGCAGCTAAGTATCAAGTCACGAATGACTTTTTAAGACTAAGATGCGTGATGGGCAGTCAGTCCAAGATCACTATCTGATGATGATCAAGGACTTGAAAGAGCTTGAGAAGCTTGATGTGAAGTTAGACTTAGATCTGCAGAATGATGGTATTATGTAATTCTTGACTGATGCATATGGATAATTCATCATGAATTACCACATGCATAAACTTTAAAATTTCTTGGCCAAATTAATGAATATGCTGGTCACCGCTGAGCTTTCTATGAAAGATTCTAAAGGCTCAGTTCTTGCTATGGAGCGGACTTCTTCCAAAAGAAAGTCTTCTGAAAAGAAAAAAAAATCTGCAAAAAAGCAGAAGGTGGAAGAAGCAAAGAAGAAGAAGGTAGAGCCGAAGAAGAAGGACGCTGTCAAAGAAAAGTGTTTCCATTACAACAGCGACGGCCATTGAAAGTGGAGCTGCCCTACTTACCTGACCACCCTGAAGAACAAGAAGGAAAGTCCTTCTAGAGATATGCTCATTATTGAGTCTAACCTTACAGTTTCTTCGGCATCCAGTTAGGTGCTTGACTCTGGTTCTAATGCTCATCTATGCACTTCCATGCAGGGTCTTGAGGATAGCAGGAGGCTGAGGGATGGAGACATGATTCTATACATCAAAAATGGAGTAAGAGTTGCTGCAGTGGCAGTGAAAACATATCCTCTTCGATTACCATCTAGTTTAGACTTAGTTTTAAAAGACTGTTATTATGTGCCTGCATCTAACAGAAATTTGATTTCTGTTTCATGCTTAGTACTAGAAGGTTATGTGATTACCTTCTTTAAAGACCATTGTAACATTCTTTATGAAAAAAATAAAATTGCAAATAGTTTTCTTATTAACGATCTTTATCAGCTACATATTGATGTATCTGTTCTAACTATCGAGCAAAACGTGAATGCCAAACGACCTAGGGGATAGTCCAAATGATAGATATTTATGGCACCTGAGATTAGGTCATATAGCAGAAGATAGGATCAACAAATTGGAGAAAAATGGGCTATTGAGTTCATTGAATTTTGAGTCATATCCAACTTATGAATCTTGTCTTCAAGGCAAAATGACTAAACTCCCTTTTGTGAAACATGGGAAAAGGGCCACAGATCTCCTTGCCCTAGTACATACTGATGTGTGCGGCCCATTTAATGTACCGACTAGAGGTAATTTTATCTACTTCATTATCTTTATCGATGATCTATCTAGGTATGGATATGTGTATTTTATGAGACACAAGTCTGAAGCTTTTAAAAAGTTCAAAGAATTCATACATGAAGTAGAAAAATAAACTAAAAAATCCATTAAGGTTCTTCGATCAGATCGAGAAGGTGAATACCTTAGCCAAAATTTCTTAGATTATCTCAAGAAAAATGATATAGTCTCTTAATGGACTCCACCAGGAACACCTCAACTCAACGGAGTTTCAGAACGGAGAAATCAGACTCTATTGGATATGGTCCGATCCATGATGAGCTTCACAGACCTCCCTAATTTTCTTTGAGGACACTCATTGTTAACTTCAATTTATCTATTGAATAGAGTTTCTTCTAAAATCATTCCTACCACACCGTATGAGATATGACACGGTAAGAAACTAAGTCTGAGTCATCTCAGAATTTGGGGTTGTCCGGCTCATGTCAAAAGATAACAAGCAGACAAGTTAGAGTTTAGATCCTTCAGAGCTCGATTCATAGGATATCCTGAAGAGTCATTAGGATACTATTTCTATATTTCAGAAGACCATAATATGATTGTGAGTCGACATGCCATCTTTCTTGAAAAATAGTTTATTCAAGATAACGGCATTGGAAAGCAGATTAAACTTGATGAGAAAGTCTCACAAGTATAACGAGCTAAGAATCAATTGGAACCAAATCAAGTTGAGCCAATAAGAATACTACCTCCTCTACCTCGTAGATCGAAAAGAGTTTCCCATCCTCTTGAAAGATACTTGGGTATTATTTCAGAGAAAGTAAAGAAAATATTCCTCGTAGGTAATGATGCTCATGGTGATGATCCCAAAACCTACAATGAGGCGATATCAGATATCGACTCTGAAAAATGGCTAGAGGTAATGCAGTTAGAAATTGACTCGATGAACTCAAACCAAGTCTGAACCTTGGTAGATCCACCAGAACGTATAGTACCTATTGGATGTAAATGGATCTTCAAGAGAAAGATTGGTATAGATGAAAATGTGGAGATATTTAAGGTTGGACTAGTGGCAAAAGATTATAGTCAACGTGAAGGCATTGACTATCAGGATACCTTTTCTCCAGTGGCTATGCTAAAATTCATTCGCACATTGCTTGCCGTTGCAATCTATTTCGATTATGAAATATGACAAATGGATGTGAAAATGGCATTTTTAAATGGATATCTTGAGGAAGATATCTATATGGAACAGCCGCTAGGTTTCACATCCAGTGATACTAATTACAAGGTTTGCAAGCTGCAAAGGTCCATATATGGACTTAAGCAAGCATCTCGGAACTGGAACACTCGTTTCAATGATGTAATCAAAATATTTGGTTTCAACAAAAATGAAGAAGAACCGTGTGTCTTCAAAAAGGTCAGTGGAAGCACTGTTATCTTCCTCATATTGTACGTGGATGACATCCTCCTTATTGGGGATGATATTCCCATGTTGACGACAGTCAAAATATGGTTATCCAAGAAATTCTCTATGAAAGACCTAGGTGAAGCATCCTTTATTCTAGAAATTAAGGTCTATAGGGATAAACCGAATAGGATGGTAGGACTTTCACAGAAGATGTACATAGAGGAAGTACTAAAGAGGTTTAGTATGGAAAACTCTAAGAGGGGATTAATATCCTTCAGACATGGTATTTATCTTTCCAAGAAGATGTGCCCTAGCACACCTAAGGAAATAGAATGCATGAGCAAGATCCCTTATGCTTCTGCAATAGGGAGCCTCATGTATGCCATGCTATGTACACGATCTGATATAGCCCACGCTGTGAGTGTCACAAGCAGATATCAGTCAAATCCAGATAAAGAATATTGGACTTCTGTGAAATGTATCCTGAAGTACTTAAGAAGAACTAAGGATATGATGTTGGTATTTGGTAACAGAGAACTCCAAGTCCAGGGATACACAGACTCGGATTTCATGTCCAATGTAGATGATTGAAAGTCGACATCTAAGAGTCTATTTATGTGCAATGATGGTGCTGTTAGCTAGAAGAGTTTCAAGCAAATCGTGATAGCAGATTCCACTATGAAAGTAAAATATATCGCTGCATCAGAGGCTGTGAAGGAAGCATTCTGGTATAAGAAGTTTGCTACAGAAATCGGAGTAATGCCATCAGATGCCATTCCCCTTTACTGTGACAACAATGGCGCCATAGCTCTTGCTAAGGAGCCGAGATCTCACCAAAAATCCAAGCACATTGAGCGGCGATACCACCTCATTCATGATTACCTCGAGAAGGGTTACGTCGAGGTCAAGAGAGTCAACTCCACAGACAATGTGGCAGACCTGCTTACAAAATCGTTGGGCCAGCAGAAGATCGAAGCCTACCTTGAGAAGATGGGACTTAGACTTGTAGCCAATTGACTTTAGAACAAGTGGAAGATTGTTAGATATATGTGCCCTAGAAGCCAGAATTGGCTGACACTTGTAATACACTTCTAGGAGCAAAATTATAATTTTAACTATAATCAATAAAATGGATTATTTTCTATCACATAAGTGTATTTAGTGTCTGTGATACATCCTTTGAGTTAATGGTAATGATAATTCATATTTTCAAGAGTTGAAAATTTAAGACATGAATAATCATTATTAATTTATAAAATGCTTCCGACCATAGGATCATCATAAGGATGGTGATTGATCCGGAAGGTTAGTGTACAATTACTTCTCTTTAGTAGATGAGTCTTGAGTCTATAGTGTGGAGACACTGGAGCGAGAGTATAGGTACTCGTTAGAGAACGAGGACACTGAGTGTGACCACCTCGAGTAGTCATTAGGGAAGTCTACCTTCTCGTCAATGACTGACTCGATGCTGCAATAGTGTGTCTGATTCTTTGACCTGAGGTGCATCGGCAGTTCACCTTGAGGGTGTTATAGTTTGACTACACCATAACTCGATCTTCTAGCCATTCGAAATCCTGAGGTGTATGTTGGCTATAGCATGTTCATTATAGAAACTGAATTGCATCAAAATGGAATCTATCTACCTCGATGGTAGAGGAGTAGCCCTATGATGATCAAAAGAATCAGGTCCAGAAGCCTATGGCCATGGCAGAGTGAAATAATAGAAAGAGTTTCTATTTAGGTTTTCACATCGAACTTGAATTAAATGATTACATCATATGATAGAAACTAAGATTTGATGAGTTCACCTAAATCCTAATCTAATCGGAGCTCAAGATAGAAGAATTTAATCACACAGGTAGCTGCACCAAGAGGTTCGCATTCAGCTCTGATGGGTTACCGCCATATACTGCTAGGTGTCACTGATGGATTTTGGGAGCAATTAAAATAATTTGGATGATCGATCATTCTAGCTGTTTGAATCAGAAGAGTTCTGATCCATCGAAAGAAGTTTCGATGATATCGATGATAGAGATCATGACATATCCCATTACCATACAGTACTGAACCTAATTAGATCACACAAATAAGGGTTTGAATCTGGTGATCATCAATTGATCTGAATGAGATTTAATTAGGTTCAAGGAAATCGTGCTAGCACTTGATTGAACCTAACGTTCTTCTTTTACTATCATAAATAGTCATCCTGACTGAGCCAAAGGAGTTTATGCTCGATCAGAGGCCTTCACTTGGTCTGACTAGAGCTTGTCCAGATCAGAAAAGAATTATTTTATTTTGTAAGACAATTTCTGCCATTTTTGGTCACCTGCCATTTCTCATCCTTTGACTTTGGTCAAAAGTTGACCTTTGACTGGTCAAATGTTGACCATTGATACTTTGACTTCTGTCCACATGTTATGCACCTATTAGAGAGCTGGTGGGGGCTTGTCCCCCTGCCAGAAGCTGGCAAGGAGGATGATGCATGCCAAGCAGGAGGCACCCAGGAGTCCCTATTGGATAGGGACTCCATCTCCTTTTTGGATTTTGATTAGACTCCTCCTAAGAACCAACTTTGATTGGTCTTAGGCACCATTTAAGGAGAAATCCAAGGGACTCTAATTTCACCAATCAGATTTAAATCTGATTTCACAAAGGATTGTGATTGGTTGGGAAGAAGAGGAGTTGGATCACGCATAGTCTATAAATAAGACCTTGCACCCAACTAAAAAAGAAGAATAATTCTCCACACACCAAGGTTGCCTCTCTCCTCCTCCTCCATGCCAAGACCATCTTCTCCCTCTCCTCTCTATGCCCAAAGTAGTTTGGGATCTAAGTTGGTGCAATCCAGACAAGAGAAAGACGACAGAAAGCTAGAAGGCTGCGCTGCTGCAAAGGACAACTGCTGATCTTCGAAAGATATTTTGAAGATCCTCCAAATTAGATTTAGATCTAATTTTTGAAGACATGATAGAGAAGAAGAGGATCTCCAGATCCAGCCCGAGTGAATATCGGTAAAGGCCAAGCACTTACGTGGCTAGATCCAGAACCTTCCGTTGCTTATAGGATCATCAATGGATAATAGGATTATCCTACATCAAGGTAAATTAAATATGATTTAATTTATCTATATTTTATTTTATTATTAAAATAATAAGAATCAGATTTGAAATATTTCAAATCTGATTTGGATCAAAGAAATTTTTTTTTGAAATATATCTTTTGATCTGATCAGATCTGAACAAATCTGATCAGGAAAATTAAAATTTTTTTTCAATATGATCCACCTTTTTCTATCTCTTTAATCTTCATTTTTTTGAGATTTAGTATTCCTACAACCTCGATTCATCTTCACCATCTACCTACATAAGCCTATTCCATCAAAAGAAGATCTATCTCCTCCAAGATTTTATCTATCATGTAGAGAGAGAAAGAGTGATCTATTATTCTACAGATCAAACATTGATAAGGACCTTCATTTCTTCTCAACTGATTTTTGATTTTTTTACTTTTTTTTTTAGATCTGATGTTGGTAAAGACTCAATTCTTTATCGATAGATCTGTTTGGTTAAAAGATTAAGAGCCCTATTGACGCAGAAATTGGTCGTCGCCGGGGTCCACTAGAGTGGAGGCCGATGAGGTCGTCGTTGGGGACCTATAAAATAAAATCCAGTCCGGAGCTGGTGGGGGGTGGCTCCGGCAGGATCCTCCGATGATCAAGTCAACTCTGGCCAACAAGAATGGAGTGCTCGAAATGAGTTTTGGAGCTTGGGGGAGAAGAGAAGAGCTTAGAGATCTGAGAGATCTGAATTAGCATATCTGAAGGGTCCTTTATAGGCGGAGCTTAGTTGATGGTGACGGCCATACCGCCGCATGGAGTTCGGCATGGAGGGGAGGACATTGTCAGATGGATGGTGACAGTCATACTGGCGAGTCATGGGCCGCATGGAGTTCGGTACAGAGAGAAAGGCGCCATCAGGTGGATGGTGACAGTCATACTGGCAGGTCATGGGCCACATGGGGCTAGTTATGGAGAGAGTGGCATCGTCAGTAGTGGCGGCCATACCGTCCAGTCTCGTTGTTTGTCCAGAGGAGTTCGGACTTATAGGAGAGCTCGGCTAAAGAAAAAGCTCGAAAGAAGTTCGGTTGTAGAGAAGTTCGGAGGAGCTCGACCGACTGAAGGGACGGCCTCTTGGAGAGTTCGATCGAGGGGCGACCGCTGAGGTGTTCGGGCGTCGGAGGATTTCGTTAAAGCCCGACCGTTTGGAGTCTAAGGAGCTCGGCCGCTAAGCAGTTCGGTCGGTTGAATGGGTCTGAAGGAGCTCGGATGCTAGGAGTTCGAGGAGCTCAACCGCTAAGCAGTTCGGCCGGCTGGAGGGGTTCGGCTAAGATCTGTCTGCTGGACATCCTAGGAGCTCTTCTGCGGCTACTGGTTGTATTAGGCTGGGCATCGAACTAGACTTCGGCGGGAGCCAGGTTTATCCCCAATACTAGCCCCCCCACTCCGGAGTTCGAGACTCAAAGGAAGGGAGTGCAGAAAAGACGACTGTCGAAGTCTTCTTCTGAGCTCCGTGCTGGTTCAGGTCGAAGCTCGAAAGAGATCTCATCTCCTACCATGGTTGATATGGGTGCTCGAAAGAGATCTAATCTGTAGCTGGGGTTGTCTCGGTCGCTCGGGAGAGACCCTATCTTTTGCCGAGATCGAAGTTGAAGCTCTCCAACCGAGGTTGACACGGTCGCTCGGGAGAGATCCCATCTCTAGTCGAGGTTGAAGTTGAAGCTCTCCAGTCGAGGTTGGTCCGGTCGCTCGAGGAAGACCTTATTTGATCGAGGTTGAAGTTGAAGCTCTCCAACCAAAGTTAGCACGGTCGCTCGGAAGAGACCCTATCTCTTTTGGTCGAGGTTGATATGGATGCTCGCATTAGGATGAGGTTCTTCTCCCATTCCTAACTTCGACTTTGCTCACGTTAGGACGAGGTTCTCCTCCTATTCCTAATCGAGGTTGTCAACGGTCGCTCAGGAGAGATCTTATCTCTAGCCGAGGTTGTCGCTCGCATTAGGATGAGGTTCTCCTCCTGTTCCTAATCGAGGTTGTAACGGTCACTCGAAGAGATCTTATCTCTAGTCGAGGTTGTCAACGGTCGCTCGACAGAGATCTTATCTCTAGCCCAGGTTAATGCTCGAGAGAGATCTTATCTCTAGTCGAGGTTAATGCTCGTGTTAGGATGAGATTCTCCTTTTGTTCCTAATCGAGGTTGTCAACGGTCATTCGGAAGAGATCTTATCTCTATCCAAAATTGTCGCTCGCGTTAGGATGAGATTCTCCTCCTATTTCTAACTGAGATTGTCAACGGTCGCTTGGAAGAGATCTTATCTCTAGCCGAGGTTAATGCTCGGACAGATCTTATCTCTGGCTGAACTTCTCGAGAGAGATCTTATCTCTAGTCGAGATGGTCGCTCGGGAGAGATCTTATCTTTGGCCGAGGTTGATTCTCGAGAGAGATCTTATCTCTGGTCGAGCTTCTCGAGAGAAATCTTATCTCTAGCCGAGGTGGTCGCTCGGAAGAGATCTTATCTCTAACCGAGGTTGATGCTCGTGTTAGGACGAGGTTCTCCTTCTGTTCCTAACCAAGGTTGTCAACGATCGCTCGGGAGAGATCTTATCTCTAGCCAAGGTGGTCGTTCGGGAGAGATCTTATCTTTGATCGAACTTTTCGAGAGAGATCTTATCTCTAGCCGAGGTGGTCGCTCAGAAGAGATCTTATCTCTAGCCGAGGTTGATGCTCGCGTTAGGACAAGGTTCTCCTCCTGTTCCTAATCGAGGTTGTCAACGGTCACTCGAGAGAGATCTTATCTCTAGTTTGAGGTTGTCGCTTGCATTAGGACGAGGTTCTCCTTTGTTTTTAACCGAGGTTGTCAACGGATCACTCGGAAGAGATCTTATCTCTAGCCGAGGTAATGCTCGGAAGAGATCTTATCTCTGATCGAACTTCTTAGGAGAGATCTTATCTCTAGCCGAGGTTGATGCTCACGTTAGGACGTGGTTCTCCTCCTGTTCCTAACCGAGGTTGTCAACGGTCGCTCGGGAGAGATCTTATCTCTAGCTCGCGTTAAGACGAGGTTCTCCTCCTGTTCCTAATCGAGGTTGTCAATGGTCGCTCGGAAGAGATCTTATCTCTAGCCAAGGTTAATGCTCGGGAGAGATCTTATCTCTAGTCGAACTTCTCGGGAGAGATCTTATCTCTAGCCGAGGTGGTCGCTCGAAAGAGATCTTTATCTCTAGCCAAGGTTGATGCTCATGTTAGGATGAGGTTCTCCTCCTATTTCTAACCAAGGTTGTCAACGGTCGCTCGGAAGAGATCTTATCTCTAGTCGAGGTTGTCGCTCGCGTTAGGACGAGGTTCTCCTCCTGTTCCTAATCGAGATTGTCAACGGTCGCTCGGGAGAGATCTTATCTCTAACCGAGGTTAATGCTTGGGAGAGATCTTATCTCTGGCCGAACTTCTTGGGAGAGATCTTATCTCTAGCCGAGTGGGTCGCTCAGGAGAGATCTTATCTCTAGCCGAGGTTGATGCTTGCGTTAGGATGAGGTTCTCCTCCTGTTCCTAACCGAGGTTATCAACAGTCGCTCGGGAGAAATTTTATCTCTAGTCGAGGTTAATGCTGGAGAGAGATCTTATCTCTGGCCGAACTTCTCGGGAGAGATCTTATCTCTAGTCGAGGTGGTCACTTGGGAGAGATCTTATCTCTGGCCGAACTTCTCGGTAGAGATCTTATCTCTAGCCGAAGTGGTCGTTTGGGAGAGATCTTATCTCTGACCGAACTTCTCGGGAGAGATCTTATCTCTAGCCGAAGTTGTCGCTCGCGTTAGGACGAGGTTCTCCTCCTGTTCCTAACCGAGGTTGTCAACGGTCGCTCGGGAAAGATCTTATCTCTAGCCGAGGTTAATGCTCAGAAGAGATTTATCTCTGGCCGAACTTCTCGGGAGAGATCTTATCTCTAGCCGAGGTGGTCGCTCGGGAGAGATCTTATCTCTAATCGAGGTTGATTCTCGGAGAGATCTTATCTCTGATCGAGCTTCTCGGAAGAGATCTTATCTCTAGCCGAGGTTGATGCTCGCGTTAGGATGAGGTTCTCCTCCTATTCCTAACCGAGGTTGTCAATGGTCGCTCGGGAGAGATCTTATCTCTAGCCGAGGTGGTCGCTCAGGAGAGATCTTATCTCTGATCGAACTTCTCGGGAGAGATCTTATCTCTAGCCGAGGTGGTCACTCGAGAGAGATCTTATCTGTAGCTGAGGTTGATGCTCGTATTAGGATGAGGTTCTCCTCCTGTTCCTAACCGAGGTTGTCAACGATCACTTGGGGAGAGATCTTATCTCTAGCTGAGGTTGTCGCTCGCGTTAGGATGAGGTTCTCCTCCTGTTCCTAACCTAGGTTGTCAACGATCGCTCGGAAGAGATCTTATCTCTAGTTGAGGTTGATGGTCTTTGACCTGCTCGTGTTAGGACGAGGTCTTCCTCTTGTTCCTAACACGGCGACTATTGACTGCTTCTTTTTCTATCATTATATAGTTTTGGCACCCAAAAATAATATACTATTGAAAGGGAAGAACTTTATCGAAAGGAAGTTACTGGCAATGTTTTTCCGAATTCTTTGTGATTCAAGGTCGTGGTAGCATTGTTCCTCCGTGCTTCTTCATGCGGACGACCTTTTCTATCTCATGCTGGCTTCCTCACTTTGAAGCATGCTTCTCTTGGCTTCGATGCTGGGTCCTGGGATAACGTTGACGACGTCGTGAGGCGGCCGACCTTATCGTTTCTTATTACGGCAGCGCCCTTCGTCGATCTTCAGGCTGGCGTCTAGTAAATTTACCCAGCCGCCCCTTTCTAACGAGCTTCTCGATTTCATCTCGGAGCTGGATGCACTCCTCAGTATCGTGGCCGTGGTCGCGATGGTAGAGGCAGTACTTGCTTCGGTCATGCTTGTTTGGGGGAGACCATAATCCTTCTGATCTTGACAGTTGGTTCTTAACTTCGATGAAGATCTGAGTTCGAGGAGCGTTGAGAGGGGCATAGTCACGTAATCTTTTAGGGGGAGGGCTTCTTTGCGCTTCTCTGTAAGCTCGAGGAGTTCGGGCCCGCCTGCTATCGGAGGGAGTCCGTGAGCGTGACTGAACTTCATTCGGCTCTCCATTGCCTGCCAGCCGCTCCCTCGAGGCTTCTTCATCCTTCAACTTGAAGGCTTCTTCCGCATGGGTGTATCTCTCAGCCCGAGCCAGCAAATCGGCGAAGTCCCTGGGGTACCTTTTCTTCAGGGAGAACAGCAAGTTATTTTTCTGGAGGCCGCCCTTGAGTGCGGCCATCGCGACAGACTGGTCCAAGTCCCGGACTTCCAATGCCGCGGCGTTAAACCGGGTGATGTAAGTCCGGATGGATTCTCCTTGCTTCTGCTTGACGTTCATCAGGGAATCTGAACCTCGACTCGGTCGTCAGCTGCTGATGAAGTGGGCCACGAACTGACTGCTCATCTGATCAAAAGAGAAGATCGTACTTGGCTTCAACGTCGAGTATCAGTTTCTCGCTGCTCCCTTTAAGGTAGATGGGAAGGCTCAGCACAGCATGGCATCTGAAGCACCATGAAGCAGCATCATGGTCTGGAAGGCCTCCAGATGATCAACCGGATCAGAGGCTCCATCGTAACTTTCAAGTTGAGGGAGCTTGAAGTTCGGCGGGATGGGCTCTTGCATTATTTGGAGGGAGAAAGGGGGATCGGCGTGGACGTCAGCATGATGAGCCGGGGCGATGTGATCGAGCTCTCCAATCCGTCGGTCCATCTCCCACAGTCTGTGATCGAGGGCGTCGTCTCGGTTGCAGATCTTGGAGGGCTTTTGGCTACAAATGGAGAAGGTCTCCCCGAGAAGAGAACCATGATTCGAACATGAATCCTCAGCTTTTTGCTTCCCTTTCTCAGGAGCGATGGGTATGTTGGCCCTGGTACTCTTCCTTGAGGCCGGTTCTTGATATTTCGATGGTGTGTTTTCTGGCGGAGTTGCCACCGGAGGCTGCTGCATAGCCTGTAATGCCTCCGTGAGGCCACGAACCTGTCGGACAAGCAGGTCGAACTGCTTCACATCCACCGTGGGTGCGGGTGAAACTTGAGCCACCGAGGCTGAAGACGGATCCATATGGGATCGGGCCACGGAGGCCGCCGAGCGTTGTGCCGAAGCTCTCCTGGATGGCATTTTCTCTTTGAGAGAGAAAGGGGAGATCTCCAGAGAGGGAAGAAAAAAGTCGTCGCCGAGCACTCCTTTAAGAATAAGGGGATCTCAAAGGTTCGTTCACCCATCCTTCCTCTAGCATCAATCTGTTGGCACAGAAATTGATCATCATCGGGATCCGCTGGAGTGGAGGTCGATGAGGTCGTCGTCGGAGACCTGTAAAACAAAGTCCAGTCCGGAGCCGGTGGGAGGGTGGCTCCGGCAAGACCCTCCGACGATCAAGTCAGCTCTGGCCAACAAGAATGGAGTGCTCGAAATGAGTTCCAGAGCTTGGGGGAGAAGAGGAGAGCTTAGAGATCCGAGAGATCCGAATTAGCATATCTGGAGGGTCCTTTATAGGCGAAGCTTAGTTGATGGTGACGGCCATACCGTCGCATGGAGTTTGGCATGGAGAGGAGGGCATTATCAGGTGGATGGTGACAGCCATACTGGCAAGTCATGGGCCGTATGGAGTTCGGTACAGAGAGGAAGGCGCCATCAGACGGATGGTGACAGCCATACTAGTAGGTCATGGGCCGCATGAGGCTGGTTACGGAGAGAGTGGCATCGTCAGTAGTGACGACGATATCGTCCAGTCTCGTTGTTCATCCAGAAGAGTTCAGACTTGTAGGAGAGTTTGACTGAAGGAAAAGCTCGGGAGGAGTTCAGCTGTAGAGAAGTTCGGAGGAGCTCGGCCAGCTGAAGGGACGGCCGCTTGGAGAGTTCGATCGAGGGGCGATCGCTGAGGAGTTTAGGTGCCGAGGGATTTCGTTAAAGTCCGATCGCTTGGAGTCCAAGGAGCTCGGTCGCTAAGCAGTTCGGCCGACTGAATGGGTCCGAAGGAGCTCGAACGCTAGGAGTTCGAGGAGCTCGACTGCTAAGCAGTTCGGCCGACTAGAGGGGTTCGGCTAAGACCCATCTGCTGGGCATCCCAGGAGCTCTTCTGCGGCTATTGGTTGCATTAGACTGAGCATCGAACTAGATTTCGGTAGGAGCGGAGTTTATCCCCAACAAGCCCTAATCAGGATAGTTTCTTAACTACCATGATCCGGATTCTTCTTATCTTTTTTTGAATTTCTTATGGACTTAATTTCTTGCTATCCTTTATTTCATTTATATTTTTTTTTTATAATTATTTATGAGCATGTTTAATTTCTACTATCTATCTATTTATTTTATTATTGCTAGTTATTTACTGATCTCTAAAATGACATTCATTAGCATCATTTAGATTGATCGTGCTTTGGTCCCATGTCAATCAGTCACACCTTCTGAGCAGAGTATAGACAACTATACTGTCTATCCTGAGAATAATGTGACACGATCGGACGTGATTTATTATTGATGAATGGAAGGAAGCTTTGTATTTTCTTTTCTTTTCTTTTTTTAGGTTGTCCCGCATCACTCATGTATGCCATGCTATGTAAATGATCTGATATTGCCCATGCTATGAGTGTTATGAGCAGGTATCAGTCGAATCCAAGTGAAGACCACTAGACTTCTGTGAAATATATCCTTAAGTACTTGAGAAGGACTAAGGATATGTTTCTAGTCTTTGATAATAGAGAACTTCAGATCCAGAGGTATATAGACTCAAATTTTATGTCCGATATAGATGATCGAAAGTTGACATCTGAATGTCTATTTGTATGCAATTGTGGTGCTGTCAGTTGAAAGAGTTTCAAGCAGACTATGATAGTAGATTGCATCATGGAAGCAGAGTACATCACTGCATCGAAAGCTATAAAAAAGGCATTATGGTACAAAAAGTTCATCATAGAGTTCGAAGTATTGCCATCAGATGCCATCCCTCTATACTGCGACAATAGTGGCGCCATAGCCCTAGCTAAGGAGTCGATGTCTCATCAAAAATCTAAGCACATCAAGCGGCTATACTACCTCATTCGTGATTACCTCGAGAAGAGATACGTCGAGGTCAAGAGAGTTGACACTGTAGATAATGTGGCTGATCCGATGATAAAGTCATTGAGCCAGCAGAAGATCGAAGCCCACCTTGAGAAGATGGAACTTAAATTTGTAGCCAATTGACTTTAGATTAAGTAAGAGTTTGTTAGATGTGTGTCCTATAAGTCAGATTGACTGTCATTTGTAATACAGTTCTAAGAATAATTTTATAATTTTAACTATAAATTAATAAATAGATTATTTTCCATCATAGTGTATATTTAAAAGTATCTGTGATACATCCTTTGAGTTAATGGTAATGATAATTCATATTTTCAAGAGTTGAAAATTTAAGATATAAATTTTCATAATTAACTCATAAACTGCTTCTAACCGTAGGATCATCAAGAGGATGGTGATCGATCTAAAAGATTAGTGTACGATCACTTTTTTAGGATAGACGTATCTTGAGTCTATGGTGTGGAGACACTGGAGCGAGAGTATAGATACTCGTTAGAGAATGAGAGCACTGAGCATGACCACCTCGAGTAGTCATAAGGAAGTCTATCTTCTTATCGATGACTGATTCGATGCTGCAGTGGTATGTCTGATTCTTTGATTTGAGGTGCATCGACAGTTCAGCTTGAGGATGTTATAGTTTGACTACACCATAACTCGATCTCCTAGCCATTCGAAATTTTGAGGTGTATGTTGGCTATAGCATGTTCATTATAGGAATTGGACTGCACCAATAGGGGATCTATCTACCTCGGTAGATGAGGAGTAGTCCTATGATAATTATGAGATTGAGTCCATAAGTCCATGGCCATGGTAGAGTGAAAATTATAGAAAGAGTTTCTATTAAGATTTTACATTGGACTCGAATCGAATGATTAATTCATATGATGAATATTGGGTTTGACGAGTTCATCGTAATCCTAATCCTATCGGAGCTCAAGATAGAAAAATCCAATCATACAAGTAACTATACTGAGAGGTTCGCTTTCAGTTCTGATGGGTTACCACCATATACTGTTAGATATCATTGATAGATTTTGGGAGCAATTAAGATGATTTTGATGATTAATCATTCTAATTATATGAATCAGAAAAATTTTGATCCATCGAAAGATGTTTCAACGATGTCGATGATGAAGATCGTGACATATCTCATTACCATATAGAATTAAACCTAACTAGATCACACAAATAAGGGTTTGGGTCTGGATGTCATCAATTGAGCTAAGTCAGTTTGATTAATTTGGATTAGATCTAATCAGGTTTAAAATAATCGTGCTAGCACATGATTGAACCTGACTTTTTTCTTCTAAAATTTTTCTCATTCATCACAACTGAGTCAAATTTGATTTGACTCATTCTTGTATTTTGAATGGATTTATTTTCATCTAACTAGAATAAGTCTAGATCAAATTAATTATAGAAATTAAATCTATTCAAAGTCAAATTGGACTAGGGTCAAAAGTTGATCTATTTGAGAGAATTAAGGATCACCTGATTAAATGCTTCTAAAATTTTTTTAAAAAATTATTTTGATCTAATTATTGGATATGTGATAGAGCATGAGTTATGCATTAGGTGTACCAAATTTCATAATTTTTTGAGGTGTCTAGATTGAGTTATGATAGAGTTTGATTTGAATCAAACTCTTGAGGGAAGAGTCCTAGGCACAGTGGACTCTTCCTTATTTACTCATGCTAATATCTTTTTGAATCATTTTTAGCAAAAAAAATAGATGAGATCTGATGGTTTTTCATGGAGAATAAGTCCTAAAGTTTTAATGATAAAATAAAAAAGTTATTTAGGTCAAAAGAGATTCTAAGTAGGCATTGGACATAAAAGCCTTTCTCATGTCAAAATGCATTCAATGCAAGAAATAATTTTTCACGCCCAAAATCTGCCATCCTGATATCCCACACCCCTCTATCCTCTCTCTTCTTCTCTTCTACAACCCTAAAAAGTTAGGCATAAATCTGAGAAGAAGGTCCAATATTTTTGGCATAATATTCAGGATTTATGCGATGATGTTTGTGTGACGGATGGGCTGCCTTCAGAAATAGTTTGAAGATTTTTTGGATCAGATACGGATCTGATTTTTATGAAAAATGTTCATGTGAAGAAGACATTCAGATCCTGTTTGAGTGAATACCGATAGAGGCTAGGTGCGTGCGTGGCTCCTTCTAGAACCTCAGGAATTAACAGTATCATTACGGGATAATTAGATTATCCAATTAGATACTTTAAATTAAATCTAATTTAATTTTAATTTTTAATATTAGATCACCATGATTAGATTTAAGATCTCTTAGATCTGATCGGATTGTTTAAAAATTTTTAGAAAAATCTTTCTCAGATCTGATCAGATCTGTCCGATCCTACGATGGAAAATAGTATTTTTTCTTCAGAAAGACTGTCTTCACATCAAGTTGTTCAATTTTTAGATTCAAGGTAGCAGTTAATCCAAACACAACTCTGATAGATGACATCTTCACTATAGGTGAGAAGATCTTCTCAAAATCAACATCCTGCTTCTAATCAAAGCTCTTCACAACTAATCTGGCCTTATACCTTGGTCGTGAGCTGTTCTCTTCATTCTTCAGTCTAAACATCCATTTGTTCTTGAATGCTTTCTTATCCTTAGGTAGTTCCACCAGCTCAAATGTATGATTGTCATACAAACTTTGCATCTCCTCTTGCATGGCCTTCATCCACTTTTTACTTTGCTAATTTAAAGTAGCTTCCTAGTAGCTCTTTGGTTCTCCCCCATCAGTCAACAATACATACTCATGAGTAAAATATCTAGTAGAAGCTTGTCTTTTCCTACTAGATCTCCTCAAAGGTGCTGGCTCTGAAGGTATCTGCTCACCAAGCTACTCAGAAACTGCTTCATCAGCTGTAGGAGACTCATTAGGTATAGATATAATATCAACAGAAATCTCAACATCTACTGGCTCATGGTGATCTTCATGTATCTCCCCTCTGTTATTTGTAGGTGAAGGGACTATATCTGTGTCACCAAGATCATCTCTGAATGATTGCCTTTTCTTAGTCTATTCAATATTCTCAATAGTTTGATCTTCCATGAATACAACATCTCTACTTTTTATCACCTTCTTATCAACTGGATCCCACAGTCTATAGTCATATTCTTCATGTCCATAATCTAAAAAGATACACTATCTTGCCTTGCTATCAAGCTTGGATCTCTCATCTTTAGGAACATGAACAAATGTCTTCTCAAGTATCTGTAAGAAACATCTTTCTCTGTCCACACTCTATCTGGTATGTCACCATCCAATAGAACTGAGGGAGAAATGTTAATTAAATCAACTGCAGTCCTCATTGCCTCACCCCAAAATGAGTTAGACAGCTTAGCATATGAAAGCATACATCGTATCTTTTCCTCAATTATTCTGTTTATCCTTTCTGCCACCCCGTTATGTTGAGGTATCTTTGAAATAGTCTTCTCAATCTTAATACCAAGATCTTTGCAATACTTCTCAAAAGGATCTCTGTATTCGCCATCATTATCAGCATGAATACGCTTCAGCTATTTTTCTATCTCTCTTTCAGCACTTGCATGAAATATTTAAATACATCTATCATCTAATCTTTAGATCTCAAAGGATATGCCCAAACCTTTCTAGAATGGTCATCAATAAAGATAATAAAATAAGTAGCACCACCAAGATTTTTAACATTCATAGAATAGACATCAGTATGAACCAAATCAAGAATACTTTGACATCTATGAGGATGTAATCTATGAAATGCATGCCTATGTTGTTTGCCAACCAAACAATAAGTACATGATGGTAGATCAATACCTTTAAAATCTGGCAGGAGTTGCTCCTTTGCAAGAAGTTCTAGGCCTTTCTTGCTCATGTGACCAAGCCTCTTATGCCACAACTCAATTAAGGAATTTTCAAGAGCATTCACTTCTCCTCTACATATCCTGGCTTTTGTCCTATAGAGAGTGTCCAACTTCTTGCCTCTGGTTTTTATCAATGAGCCTCTAGTGAGCTTTCATTTTTCTTCACTAAAGGTACCACAATAACCTTCATCATCAAGGCAACCTGTAGAAATTAAGTTGAGACGAATATCTGATACATGTCAACATCCTTCAACGGTAGCTTGCCTCCTATGCTAGTCTCTAGCAATACATCTCCCATGCCTATAATCTTGGAAACACCATTATTTTTCATTCTTACTTGGCCATAGTCACCTTTCACATAGGATGTAAAAAAGTCATATCATGATGTGACATGATATAAAGCAGCTGAATCAACATCCAAGTAGAGTCCTAACATGTGAGGTTAACATATTCATCATTACAGACAATGAGCACATCACTATCTGAAGCTGCTGCAGCTGTACCCTTCTCTTTGTCATCTTTTTCTTCATCTCTTTCTCTTGACTTTTCTCTTTTTAATTTTTTGTATTCATTTCTGTAATGCCCTGTTATCCCACAATAGAAGCACTTGATATTCTTCCTTCCTTGTGATCTCCCTCTGCTCTTGTTTCGGTGTTGAGGAGCCTTGTTGTTACTCCTCCCTTGCCTCTCAGTAATAAGTACCTCAGATTGGCTAGAGATTTCTTGCTCTCTGCATCTTATTTCTTCATTGTACATGCTATTCTTCACCATATTCAATGTCAAAACACCTTTAGGGACAGAGTTGCTAAGTGATATAACAAGTGCCTTCTAGCTATCAGATAAAGAACTCAGTAGAAGCAGTGCCTATACTTTATCATCAAAGGCTATTTTAATATTAGTCAATTGATTCATCAAGTCAAGAAACTCACTAAGATGTTCAGTCACTGAACGACCTTTCTTGTACTTCAAGTTGACTAGTTTTTTTATCAAAAACATCTTATTTTGTGGACTCTTTCTCTCATACAACTCTAGTTTCGTCCAGAGCGACTTGGCATTGGTTTCTATGGCAAAATGATGGAATATACTGTTATCAATCTACTACCTGATTAATCCAACATCTTTCCTGTGCATAACCTGCCACTCTCTCTCTAACTTGGATTCTAATTTTGCAATGTCTCATTCGATGGGCTCATGCAGATCTCTCCAGTATAAATAATCCTCCATCCTTGGCTTCCAGATCGAATAGTTTGATTGGGTTAATTTTAACATGGTGCCTGTACCGCTGTCCTCTATTTAATCACACAAGATCATTATAGATGAACCTAGCTCTGATACCAGTTTGTTGAGAAAAATACAAGCAAGCTGATTTTCTTTCTTATGAGATTAAAATATTTTTTATGCAATTATCACACGCAACCAATAATAATCAGCATAAATAATAAACTCAAATCAAACCACACAAATAAACATCAAAAATTTTACGTAAAAAATCCAGAAACGGAAAAACCATGGGCCAAAGCCAGGGAGAAACTTTCACTATAATCAATGGGATACACAATTTTTCTAAAAAATCCAGAGATCATACAGACCATAAATTACCAAATTCACAGCAAACAATAATGTCGAAAATCTTATAATCCAGAGTCAAATAAAAATCTAGGTTAGAAGATACCCAACAATAATTAGACCATTGGATGTGGAAAACCATATGCAGGAAACATGCCTGCAAAATTTCAGGCCAATCGGAGTTGAATCACCATTTCGATCGAGGCCAAAAAGGTTTCAACCAAAGAAATCTTCTTTCTTCCTTTCCTTGGGCTACGGCGCTCGCGTGCGTGCATGGAATCAACAAAAGAATGAGAGAGAGAGAGAGAGAGGGGGGGGGGGGCAAAAGAGAACCCCCTCTTTTAACCTCCAAGTGGCCCCTTCTTTCTTCCTTTTTTGGGCTACGACGCTCGAGCCGGGGGGGGCGGAGGGGGAGGGAACCTCCAAGTGGCCCACGGGTTATTGGGCCACCACATGGGCAGAATCCAACACTTTTGATAGTTTGTACTCCATGGATGTGCCAAAAATAGGTTCAGGTTATCTTTCATGCAAAAAAATGATTCTCCTTTTGCAACATCAATAATTGGATTGCATAATATTTACTTTAAGATCTATGCAGATAGATAGATGGAAGAAAGAAATTTGAGTGATTTAAAATATGTACAAGACACGGTCCAACAGTAGATATCACAAAAAAAGATCAATCATTCTTTCCATGAAAGATACAACCTGAATCTACTAAAAACCTTCTCAGTTGATAAAAACCTAAGATATGTTAAAGTTTAAAAAGATTCAGATGGAAGACTAAACAGTTGCAATGACCAACAATATAGTAAATTGGCACATCTTCTCATGTATTGATGGAAAAGTCTAACATAAAGGGTGGACTAGGAGACACCTTTCAATACCTGTATTTTTGTTGTTTTTAATTTCCTTAATGAATCGATTGGACTTCATCCAGTTCTCTCAAAAAGGTCTAAAAAAGGAGAGTGTCCATCAAATTTCATCTATAGCAACAAGAGAAAGAAAAAGGAAATTTGAACTCAAAGTTGGAAACTATAAAAAAAAGATACTCTGTTCAGGGTTAATTATACGATTACTCTTTTATCAACAATTTTGGAGCTTTATATACTCCCCTTGTCCATCATACTTGATTGATGGTCTTTAAATTGGACACCTAAAGGACTCCCTTTCTTTTTGCAATGGGTTGAGTTGGCCAACTACAGTGCTGCAAGGCCTCAATTTAACAACTATGCATATTAAAAAGCACAAATCAAGCCTTTGCTTAGAATTATCGCAGCTAGAATAGGATGCTTGGTATTTTTTTTTTGACGTCCTGTTTCTAACCATCTACACCATCAAGCAATCGCTTATTTCTATGGTAGTGCACTAAAATGCATACTTGATGAATGAGACTATAGAAAAAGGCAGTTATGATTAATGACATGCATAATCATACTGTGAATATAATATAAAAAATATTTTTTATTATTTTTATGTTTACTCATCGATAGAGTAATCTTAAAAAGATGACTCAACGATGGTGGCATCATGGCTAAAATATCAACTGAATCCAGGGATGTCAATTAACAAAACTCAAAACTATCTAAATTGACAAGATCTTTGATTGGAGACCATGTTGAGTTTTTTTTTTTGATTATGTATCATAATATTTTTCTTGCTTTTTAGGATGTAATTTTTGAAAAAAAAATTTAATTATATGATTATAAAATTTAATTATCTACGTATGTCAGCAGCCTATGTGGCATTGTGTGGAGTTCGTATGCTTTGATTAAAAAAAATAAAGCTTCTGGACAAACATGATGTGATACTTCATACAGCATGGGTATCCTGCATTGTCGCATCCATCCCAGTATGGACGGTTGCACGCGCGCAGGCGATGAACAGGGGATTTATGCTCACTTCCACGGACGATGTTAATAAAGAATTACTACTTATTTCTAGATCTATTATTCCAAATAATATTTTCTGTACCAAAAAATATATAGAATTATCACATATTCCTAGATATATTACCCAAAAAAAATCGATAAAATACTTTCAGAGAAAAATATTCCTACGGTCACAAGCATAAGATTCGTGGGAATGAAATTGATGAAGACGCTGATTAAAAAAAGAATGCAATGATTTATGGGAATGAACTGGTGAAGCAATTGGTGAAAAGAAAATTTAAAAAAAAAAAAGGGTGTGCCCCGTACGTATTCACGGAGACGAAAATGATGAAAGCAAAGGTTTGCACGATCTTCTCAAGGAAATCTACGCACTGTTTCCTTTCGAATCTTTTGGGACCACCCAACCCAGCGGAAAGCCGAAACGGCCAAATCCACTCTCCAGCCCATTCATGGAAATGATCAAGAAGATGACCTCCTTTCCCCACTTAATCCAGAACCGATACGTCGA
The DNA here is from genome assembly GCA_006176705.1 of Cocos nucifera. Taxonomy (NCBI): domain Eukaryota; kingdom Viridiplantae; phylum Streptophyta; class Magnoliopsida; order Arecales; family Arecaceae; genus Cocos; species Cocos nucifera. The sequence goes on from QRFJ01000309.1 coordinate 1,133,511, forward strand.
CTCATGGGTCCAAATATTGTTGACAAAATCTCCAAAAAGATAAATATATATACAATAACATTGAACAGCCAAACAAGTGATCAAGTCCCCAAATCCTCAGAGTATAACTTTTACTGACTACCTTTTAATTATTCTTCATTGATATAAAAAGCGAAAAGGGAAAGATTGAAAAAGAGGAAAAAGAAACAGAGAGATAATACAGATCTTTTAATATATATATATATATATATATATATATATATATATTTTAAATATATGCTCAATGTTTCTTCGGAAGCAATCGAGCTCGGAGCTCCGCTGCATCGACTTCGTCGAACCGGTTTTCGGGGATCCAACAACCCGTCTTGGGGTCTCTCATCCAGAATATCTCCTTCTTCGCGGATCCGCCCGACTCCATTGCCGTCTTCTCCATCGCAGCCGCCGCCCCCGGAACGGCACGTCCACTCTCCGCCGCCGCACTGTAACACCTCCGGCTGTAATTAAAACAACATAGATGAGTAAGAAAAGAGAAGAACCAAGAAAAGATTATATATATATAGATATATAGATTAAGATTGCTGCATTAAGGTGCAACTGCTACTAGTGGCTTAGTTACCTGAGAGAGAGGAGAGAGCTGACCAAAACCTTAGACATCGTGAGGGAGAAGAGAAAGAGAGGTAGTGAGTTACCAGGAAGAAGTGCAGAGGCTATGGAGAGAGAGGGAGGGTTTGGGGGCGTTTATATAGGGAGGAGCGGCGGGGTTTATCCGACTTCTGTTAGGAATTAGAATAAGAAAAGGAGAAGGTAAGTTGTAGCGCGATTCTTCGATGTCCTAATCCTACGCATGCTATCTTAATGGTTATAGATCGATTAGAAGAGGTATAACATTAGGCTAATCATAAGCCTTGATGGTTATTTTATCACGTGAGTCCTCTGCATACGTGTATAAGATTATATATTGATTAGATTCGATATAATTTTTTTTAATATTTTTAATATCTATATTAATAGAAATTTAGATGATCCTATAAGGATCATATTATTTTAATTGATCACATGATTTTGAAGATAATATGACAATCTACGTCAATTCATAATATTTTTTTTTATTAGTAGGATCTTATATTAATATTAGTATATATAACTCCTAAAATATACGAAGCATAGCCCCCCCCCCCCCCCCTGTCTCTCTCTCATCTATAAATATTTTAACATCCTACATGCTTTATACACTTGGATCCATCCTTAACCACAGCATCTAGATTACATAAATAAAATGCTTCTTAGCATGGACATGCATGTTAAAAGACTAAAACTAAAACCTAAGCATGGTTTATATAACACATCAAAAAAAGCATGGTTTATATAGGCACTTTTCTAATAACCTTGACAATTGATTGTTTTACTTGCGGAGGTGAAAATTAGTTGCGGTTTAGCATCACAAAGTTCTAGAAATCAAGGACTTCATGATGCTAAGTATCTCCAAAAATGCCTTATCGGGGATCTCTATTGATAATGGACCCTCCAAATCTAAGTCATCCTGAAATATGCTTTGATGCCATAAAACTAAATGACAAGTTAAATTTAAAATTTTCAACCCCCCACCTCGATTACTAACAAAAATAATAATAACAAAAACAACAAGAATAATAACAACAACAATATAACTGATGAAACAACTAAGCATGCCTTCTTCAAAACCTTTCAAAAAGTGTGGCCAATTGGATGATCAAATACTAGCACGGAATAATCTTACTTTTCTTATGGAATCCTGAGGAATTGTATATTGAGATTCCATGAACAAACTGATTCTCATAAATAAACAATTAAAAATTCAGAATTGAAGCATGCAAAAATAATAACTTTGAAATGTTTTTGCCAAGTCTATAACAAGCATCAATAAAAACTCAGATCTAACCAATCTTAACAGAAGATGATGCACTTCCCATATAATGGCAATAAAAAGAAAACCTCAATTCTCCCAAATATCCCAGGCATTCTTACCATTCAAAGCAATCCAAATTAAAACCCTAGCTCCATATGAATTGAAAACCTTGATTCCAGGGAATTCAACTGCCCTCAAAGCATTTCTAGGGAATTTTTCTTTTTTCGCTACCAAAGTTGAATTTGGTTGTGGCTGTAGAATTTTCTTTTCACACCCTATGGGTATTACAGCTGCACCCCATATACGTGACTGTGTGTGTGGAGGTGCAATTACGTTACATGCAAGATGTAAAGAAGGGACTCCACAGCCGCAACCAAATTCAATATTAAGAACCGAAAAATATAAATTTGAATTGATGGATGTAATCTACAAGATCTACTTAACTTCCCACAAAAAATTGTGTTTTTTTTTTTTTTTTTTTTTTGGAGAACTCTAATTTATGCATCAAGTCGTCCTAAGTCTGTAGTTAAAATGAAACAATATAGTTTGTTGATTTTGAGATGTCTTGATGCATTGACCAAGCACTTCCAAAATATATAATTTTCATAAATTGGCATTTTGGGATTCTAAGATAAAGTTAAAATTTTGGCGGTCTATGTTTGAGCCAAAAAAATATGTTAGTCCAACCTACAGTCATTCAGGTTAGACTTATTGTATGATATTTTATTTTTAAAAAAAAATTATAGAAGCATCGCTTCAACTCTAGGTTAATTTCAAAGACACATTCTCAATTTTAAAAAGTTTCGAATGCTTTACTTAAGTTTACAAATTATTCCAAACTGATCCTTCGACTCTCCAATCAGCGTACTACGTTAGTCTACCTTTTCAATTAACGAAAATGCCTTCTCTCTCTTTTAGCCAATTTTAACTTTAAGATTTGTGCAAAGGCTAATCCAGATCATCCACATTGTTACTTTAAAGTTTATCCAGAAAAATGAATATTTAGATCATTCATGCAGTTGCTCTGAGATTTGTACAAGTAGAATATTTGGATAATCCATTACACAAATCTCAAAGTGCTACAAACTTAATCTTTATTCATCCATCTGACTAAGATCATCCATCCACCTGCATAGATCTCAAAGCAACTAGTAGATAATCTAGATTATTAATTTGCTTGCATAAATCTCAAATCAACTGCATAAATAATTTGAATTATTCATCCTTTTGTACAGATTTCAAATTGATCAATGGATGATTAAATATGTGCACCAACACAGATCTCATGATAGCAATCATAGATAATCTAGATATTAATTTATCCATCTACATAAATCTCAAAATAAACATGGATGCTCTAGATATTTTTCTGTATGCATAGATTTTAAAGCAACCATGAACAATTCAAATATTCCTCCACTTGTGCAAATCTCAAAATATCCATAAATAATTCAAATATTTATTTGTCTATATATACTATAATAGAAAAGGGCTATGGCAGCACATACTATGGCAACGATTTTTGAAACTGCTGCAATAGAGTCTATAGCAGCCAGTCCTAACCGCTGCCATAGTTCCAATCTATGGCAGCGGTCAGCGGTTAGAGTTAATCACTATCGTAGATTAAACTATGGCAGTGATTTTTTGTAACCGCTGTCGTAGGCTTAATCTATTGCAGCGGTTAGTCATAACCGCTGTGATATCTTTTTTCATATTTTTATTCTAAATATTATATAATTTTAAAATATAATATCCATCTTTATCGTTCATTATCTAAATAATTATCATTAGAGTGTCGTTACAAAAAATCACCTCGATTCGATGGCCCTAGCTTTATTGATTAGAAATATTTGATTTCGATAGTCACGAACGATGATGTGATGATCTGATAGATGGAGACATCCGATGTATCCAAAAATCTACAACGATGATCTCGATGATGTTTATAGCATACTATCAAAGTTTTACTTCAATCGAATATCGTTATCATGATCAATTAGCATGGAGTGATTTCGACCATTAAATGAGAAACGAATGATCAAAGGACCAGATGGCATCCGATTATAAGATAATTTTTTAGATAAATGATCTTGACTACTATTTACATAATTTTTATGATGGTGATCATAAAATTTAAATTATTTTTATAAGAACCATTCACGTTAAGCAGATCTTGTAAAAGCACGAGCATAATTACCAACGGAGTTTAAGAATGGGTATCAAACAACGTATAGTTTTGGATAATTTTTAGATCTACGATTTAAATTTTATGATCATCACTGTAAAAATGATTAAAATAGTAGTTAAGATTATTTATCTAAAAAATTATCTCATGGATGGATGCCATCTGATTCTTTGATCACTCATTTCTCATTTAACAATCGAAATAACTTCATACTAAATTCATCATAATAACGATATCCGATTAAAGTGAAACTTTGATAATATTCTATAAACATCACCGAGGTCATTGTTGCAGATTTTTGAATCCATTGAAGATTTCCATCTATCAGATCATCGCATCATCGTTCGTAATCATCGAAATTAAATTTTTCTAATCAATGAAGTTATGGCCATCGGATCGAGGCAGCCTTTTGTGACGATACTCTAATGATAATTATTTAGATAATGAATGATGAAGATAGACATTAAATTTTAAAATTATATAATATTTAGAGCAAAAATATGAAAAAAAATTTCAATCTATGATAGTAGTTACTGAAAATCGATGCCACAGATCTATGGCAGTGGATCTATGACAGTAATTTTATAACCACTGCCATAGACCTATGCTAGTAGTTTTTAGTAATCACTGCCATAACTTATGGTAGTGGTTCGAAAATCGCTGTCATAGATTAGGTTATTTTCAGCTGTCCGCTTCCAAATTATTTTTTCTCTCCATCGATTGCTCTCTCTCTCCCCCTCCTCTCCACCGTCGGTGAGACCTCACCCCTTCCTTTCCTTCTCCAATCGGTGCCACCTCCTCCTCCGCCTCCTATTAGCTCTCCGATCGGTGCTGCCTCCACCCGTGTCTCCCCCTTCTTTCCTGGCCGACACGGCCACCTCCCCCTCCTCCCTTTCCTTCCCCTTCTTCCTCAGTCTAGACCCGCAGCTCCTCCATCGGGCTGCCACCTGCAACCCACCCCCTGCCTTCCCTCCGGCTTCGCCCGCAACCCAACTCTCGACCTTCCCATCACCGTGCACCCCTACCCCTTCTTTCCCAGCCTAGGCCCGCGGCTCCTCCGTCGGGCTACCGCCCAGAACCCATCCTCTGCCCCTCCTTCGGCTCTGCCCGTAGCCCACTCCCCCGGCCTCCCCATCACCGCGCCCCCCCTCCTCCTCGTTGCCTGCTCCACCACCTCTCTTTCTCTCCTCTCTTCCCTCGGCTCGGCTATTGGCCTCGACTCCTTCCTGCTCTCTCTCTCCCTCTCTTCCCTCAGCCCGAGCCCCCCTCCTCTCCCTTCTTCCCCAACCAGCCCGACCACCAGCTCCACCACCTCTTCTCTTCCCTCGGCATGACCCCCCTTCCCTACTATATATCTCTCTCTCTTCCCTCTTTCTCTCTCTCCTCTTTCTCTTTCTCTCTCTTCTCTCTTTTTAACTCACTGTCTCTCTCGATCATTTCGCAAGTGATCATTTCACTCGAAGCCCTCTGTGTGATCCCTCTCTATAGCCATAGGTATGATTTTTTTTAAATTTTATAGTATTATTTATTTATTATTTATAATATTTATAATAATATTTAATTATAATTTTTATAATAAATATTTATTATAAAAATTATAATTATTCATTGATCGTGAGTCATGCTGGTGGATAAAAGAACTTCTGTCGGCTAGTTCTAGACCATCCTGGTGGGTTCTGGATTGGACCATGCCATGTCAACGATCGTGGACGGCCCTTGGGCCATGCCAGTCGATAAAAAATCTCCACCGATGGATTCTGGGCCATGTCGGTAGTCGTGGGTCATGCCAACGGATAAAAGAACTCTTGCTGGCTGGTTCTGAATCATGCTAGTGGGTTCTGGGTCGGACCATGCCATGTCGACGGTCGTGGACAGTCTTATACCATACTGTATCAGCATTCTTGGGCTGTGCCATGTCGACGGCCGTGGATGGCCCTTGGACATCGTGTTGTATCTACAATCATGAGCTATGCCGGCCGCTAAGAAAATCCTCATCTCCGCCGTCAGGTTCTAGGCCATGCCGACAGCCTTAGGTCGTGACGTACTGGCAGTCTTGAACCCTAGGATGATAGATTGTTTACTTACTGCTTGTTTACTTATCCCATAACTCTTAGCCTTGAATCATAAAAATATAAATAAATCAACTTACTGCTTTACTAAATGCTGTCTTACGATGATATCGAGAACTCGCAAAGCTTCTTGACAGTTTTCTGTGTCTTAATACACATATAAATATATTTACTTCTTGATTTCAGTACAAGCTAAGAAAAGGATTCTAGAAAAAAAATTTGGATGTTTATATCTCGTTATTTTATTTATTACATTACATAATGATAGATCCATCAATTGATTAGTGTATATAATCTTCGGCATCTATATATTTATATGTAATTGTACGAATGAAAGAATTATATACAATAATCAATTGATTGTCCAATTTGGATAGTTTGAAAATTATAAATAATTCTATAAGTAATTTCAGTAATCAAATGGTATGTTAAGAATTTCAAATAAAATTTTGGATAGTATTTTTCTTTTATTCTTCCTATACGGGCGAACTAAGAGAAAATGCTACCAAAATTTTATTTGATCTCTGTTGCATATCGTCTGGTTACTGTAATAAACCTATAGAATTAATATAATTTTTGAATAGAATATGACCTATCTTTACCTATTAGTTGGTGATGGGATGTATTTATTACATATCTAAAAATGATATGTAATGTGAGTTTCACACATGATATTTATTTCGATCCCTATTTATGATGTATTTTTTATTTATAATGCATATTTATTTATAATATATTAGTATATATTGTAAGTTGCATGCATGATTTAATTATAGTATCATTAATTTTTATAATGGATAAAAAATGGATGAAGTTTAGTAGGCTCTCGTTAGAATATAAGACTGGACTTTAAAAATTTTTTGATTTTGCTATAAAAAAATTTGACGACCATGAACTTATCCGATATCCTTATAAAAAGTGTATGGATGGGTCGGAACTACCTCATCAAGATGTAAATCATCACCTCACTATTTATGGCTTTAAATCTAATTATAAAATTTATTGGGATCAACATAGTGAGAGCAAGCCGCAAGGAGGCGATCAACATGATGGAAGAGTGGAATAAATGGTTCGTGATATTTTTTCATTTGTTGGTCATAATGATGGTGCATCTACGTCCATTTCTGATCCTATGGTTGGTGGAATAACAAATAGTAAGAATGTGGAGAAGGTCCATAAGTTGATGGAGGATGCTAATATTCTGTTGTATCCATATATGAAAAAATGGCAAAGCTTGAGTTCTTAATTCGATTGTACCATACGAAATGCTCTAATGGATTCAGTAATAATAGAGTAAATTGCATACTAGAGCTTTTGGAAGACATTCTTCTAGATAATGCATAAATTTTGAAGAATAATTATGAGACATCGAAGATTATTGAATAGTTGGACTTTACTTATACCAAGATATATGCATATCCTAATGATTACATGCTCTATTGGGAGGAAGATGCCTTCAACATTCTAGTATAAATATTAGAGTATATTTATTGATGCTATACTAATATTATTGTTCAACATGTTATATTGGTTAATATTTATTAACGTTGCAGATCACGATGGCACCAAAACGTCATCTAGCTTTCACCACCACCCCTCCGTGGGTTATGCGAAGCTTAGCATCTGAGGAGCAGTCGGAGCATACTCCATCTACCTCCGCATTGGCTACTCAGAGATCATTGGCATCTACTCCACCGTCGGCATCTACTCCATCGACATCTGAGCCTCCACCATCAGCCACATCTTCAATACATGCTCCGACACCAACATCTGAGTGTACGTTTTCATTATATTATTTATTTATTTATTTTATATAGTATTTATATATTTATATATTTATAAAATATATTTTCATTGCAAGTGCATCATCTAGTAGGATATTTTACGATCCCACATGCATGCCACATATATGGAATCGCTAGCATTAGGTGATGGTATAGTATGATGCGGAGGAAAGACTGTGTGAGAGATGCATTCATTTTTCGAAGTGCTTGTGAGGCAGTCCAATATTATTTTGGTATTGCCCATAGACTGACGATTAATGAATGCTGATGTCAGAAATTGGATGTGGGAGGAGATATGGATAAGTATATTTTAATTATATATGCATTTGATATATCTATACTTTATTTGATTAAAATAATTTGGTAATTGACTTTTGATAATTTTGTGCAGAGGAGGTACGACTTTTTAGATCACGAGAGAGCTCGAGATGCCCAATCGAAGAAGATTAAAAAATTATATCGAGGCTACAAGGTCAAGCTCCATAGAAGATGGCTCGAGCACCGACGAGACACTCCGAAGGACCTTGTTCCTTGAATATAGGACTGTCCCCGAGTCAGTGGGAGGGGATGGTTAGACATTGGAGGAGCCAGAAGTTCGAGATAAAATTTTTAACTTTTAAAATTTTTAATATGCTTAAAATTATATTTAAATATTTTTAAAATATTTATTATTTATTTGAATATTTGTTAGGTTATCTTCCATCAAAATCGGAAGAATCGAGCAGTCTAGGAGTACACGCACATTCTAGGTCGTGAGTCTATGGCCAGTCATATGCATAAAGAGATAATAAATTTTGAATCTTACTAGATAAATTAAATTAATTTTTTTTATATTTTTAATAAACTGATCCATTGTTATAGCTGATGAGAGATAGAGTGATGCTCAATCATAGCGAAATCTTTCGATCCAGCCATACGGACAAGAAAGGCAGGTCGATGAATGCTGTAATCGAGAAAATTTTTGTAAGCAATAAATATATTAGTATATATTATCAATATTATAGCATTTCTTATAAAATTTTATTTGAATTTATAATTACAGGAGCAGTTAAATGCACTCGCGAGGGTGGGTCTGGATAGCTCTGGCCCGCATTACTATCTGTCTCAGGTATTGGGGCATGAGCACTCTAGGAGGATTTAATGCAGGTCCGGATATACGTTGACGAGCTACTGGTCTGAGACGAGTATCTCTTCACATGTTTTTAATGTCATCAATCGAGAGTAGCTTGAGGAGGTATTGGCACAGACAGCTCAGGCTACGGCATGGGCTGCTCATGCTGAGGAGCGCACATCTCATCTGGAGGACATCCTGAGCGCCATGGTGATGAGGCTCAGTGCATATTTTGGAGCAAACTTTACGGACCTTGAAGACATGTTGGCCGACGATTTAGCTCCAGCTCCTCTAGCTTCAGCTCCAGCTCCGGCTCCTCCAGCTCGTGCTCCATCTTTCGGTGACGACGACGATGTAGATTTAGAGGACTTCTGATATATTTTTTAAAAAAAAATATTATAATAAATTTTATTTGATAATAAAATTTAAGCATTTCATAAATATTTTTATATTTATAATATTTTTTTATATTATATATATCTTTATTTTTATCAGATAAAATATATAAAAAATTAAAAATATATATATTTTTTAATTATTCAAAAGCTACGACAGCAGTTGCAAAATTGCTGCCATAGGTGTACCAAATGAGCCAATAAGTTACATGCCAACCACTATATTCGATCTATGGCAGCAGTTTCGTAACCACTGCCATAGGTTGTGTATGGCAGCGGTTCACATAATCACTGCCATAGACCTACAATGATGGTTGCAGTGGCAGCGGTTAGCTAACCACTGTCATAGTCTATGAAAGTAATTTTTTAGACTATAACAGCGATTTGTAACCGTTGCCGTAGTTCTTTTCTGTAGTAATGATAGATCTCAAAGTGATTAGTGGATGATTATGATTATTCATCTACTGTATATATCCTAAAGCAACCGCAAATGATCCATACATATTTGATTGCATAAATCTCAAAGCAATCATGGACAATCTAAATATCCATCCATCCGTATAAATGTCAAAGCAACCATAGATGATTCAGATATTCAACCATCTGCATCGATTTCAAAATAACCACAGAGATCCAGGTGCTCATTCACCTGCATAAATCTCAAAGCAATCAATGAATGATCAGGATTATTCATCTGTCTACATAGATCTCGAAGTAACATCCATATGCACAAACCTCAAAGCAACCATGGATAATCCAAATATTTATCTATCTGCAAAGATCTCAAAGCATTTAGTGGATGATTTGGATTACTCAATTATTGCATAGATCTCGTAGCAACCATTGTCTTCCTGTATAAATGTCAAAGCAACCATGGATGATCCAAATATTCATATGCTTGCATCGACCTTAAAATAACCATAAAAATCCAGGTGCTCATTCACTTGCACAAATCTCAAAGCAATTAGCAAATGATCAGGATTATTCATCTGCCTACATAATTTTTGAAGCAATTATGGATTATCCAAATATTCATTAATCACTTTGAGATCTATGCAAGTGAACAAGCATCTAGATCATTTGTAGTTGCTTTGAGATATGTGCAGATGTATGAACATCAGGATAATCCACTGGTCGCTTTAAGATATGTTAGGTGAATGAATATTTAGATCATTTATGATAGTTTTGAAATATGTACAAGTAGATAAATATCTAAATTATCCATGATTGGTTTGAGATCTGTGCAAGAGGATGATATATAGATCTCTGTGGTTGCTGAGATATATGCTAGTGATGAATATCTGGATCATTGGTTGTTGCTTTAAGATCCATGTAGGTGATTAAATAAACTTGATCATCTATTGATTGCTTTAAGATTTGTGTAGAATGTTGAATAATCTGATTGTCTTTGTAGTTGCTTTGAGATTTGTGTAAGAATATTAATAATCTAGATCATCCATTAGTTACTTTGAGATATGTGCAAGTGGATGGTCAAGATAATGCACTTATTGCTTTGAGATCTGTGCAAATAGATGAATATCTAGATCATCCTTTATTGCTTTGAGATCAATGCAAGTAGATGAATATATGGATCATTTACAGTTGTTTTAAGATCTATGTAGATGGATAAATATCTGGATTGTGCATGGTTACTCTGAGATATGTGCAAGTAGATGAATATCTAAATCATCCATGGTTGTTTTAAGATTTATGCAAATGGATGAATAATCCTGATCATCCATTTGTTTTGAGATCGGTAAAGAAGAATGCATGATTTGAATCATCTATGCGGTCACTTTGAGATTTGCATAATTAGATGAATAATTACGATCATCTACTAGTCGCTTTGAGATCTATGCAGATGAATGGATGATTCTGATCGTGCACTGGTTTGAGATATGTATATATGGATGAAATCTGAATCATCCTTGGTTGCTTTGAGATCTATACTGGTAGATGAATATCTAAATCATCTACAGCTTTTCAAATCTGTGCAGGAGAATGAGTATTTGGATGATCCACGGTTGCCTTGAGATCTTTATAGATGGATAAATAATCTTGATCATCCACTGATTATTTTAAGATTTGTGCAAAAGGATACACAATTTGAATCATCCATGTGACTGCTTTGAGATTTGAGCAGATGGATGGATAAAGGAGTTTGGAGTACTTTGAGATCGATTGATGGTCCTACAGTAGATTTGCATGAAGGAAGGTGAGTCTTGACACCACTATGCAATGGTATTCTTTTATAATATGAAGAATAGTTGCGGTCATAATATAATATTATGCTATCATGTGATAGTCATGTGATGCCACATTATTAATAGAGATTAACAATGTGATTGGTTAGAAATAGTTTGCAAACTTAAGGGATTTGTTTGAAACTATTTAAAACCAGGAAGGTGTTTTTGAGATTGGTCCAAAATTGAGGTGGTATTCTTATAATTTTCTCTTTATTTAATTAAGATTTAATGATGAAGAGTTGTGATTATTCTTTCTAATGGATTTTAATGGATGTTTTAAAGACTGATCATCCTCTATAAATGAAGTGTGACTGGAATCGGGTTTAAAGAAGAAATCCCTCCTCTCTTTTAATCATGAATAAATCAGCAAAACTCTTTTATATTTGACATTATTTATGTTCTTTCCTATTTTGACCATTTTCATTGCCCACCGCTAGGTTTCTTAATCCCACTTGTTCAAAATATCCTATCCCACTACAATTTATTAATATTCCAGCAAAAGAGATGATACCTTCCTAGAGCACGTATTTTCATGTTTTATCTTAACTTGTCATAATGGAATCCATTCAAACGTTCCCTCAAATATCTAAACCTTTAATCTAGCATGGTGAAAAATTATTCCCATTATTCACTAAAATGAAATATATAGCACTACAAGATTGTATTATTAGGCAAACTGGTTAAGCCACATAATTTTATGCTCAATCAAGTTATGAAATTTTGATTAAGACATATCTAGGTCTCATGCAGTGCCTTTCTTGGTAAACGCATATCTAGCAACATGCTGCACTATATGTTAATCCATGATATATTTTGTAGACAAGGTTAGAAATTCAATAAGGGACTGAAAGTCATATTTGCACATTGAATTTGATCAAAATAATCTTTTTTTTTTTAATTATTGAAGGATCAAATTAACTTGAACTAATACAAGGATGGATCGGACTACTAACAAATAAAAGTTTCTAAGAAAAATGGATTAGTTTATTGAAAAATTAGTGCTAGAGGACCAACTTTTAAAAAAATTGGTTTAGATTTAAGTGGAGGTTCAGAGGATTTAAGTAAACTAGCCAATATAATTTGCACAACTAGGGTTTTGACTTAAATACATTCAATTTATTGTAGGAGAATGGCAGCATGTAGGTTGAGAAGGAATTAGTATTATATTAATTGTTAAAAAAGAAGAAAATTATGTGAATATCATCTTTCACACGTATATCTTTTTTGGCATGAATTTTTTGAAGCAAGAAAGATATTTGGTTGTACTATTTTATTCCTATCAAATAAAAAGGTAAAAACATTAATTTCTACTTGGATATATAATTTGGTGGATGTCTTTTTCTGCTATTTACTTAATATAATTTAGAGCAGTTAGATGTTAAAACTATATTCTTGTATGGAAATCTTGATAAAGAAATTTATATGAATCAACCTAGAGACTTTATTAAAAAAATATATGAAATCTAGTTTGTTGGCTAACTAAATTATTTTATGATTTAAAACAGATGTCTAAATATTGGTATAAGCAATTTGATTCCGTCATTATGAGTTTGAGATTCAACAAATGCAAAGCACATCATTGTATCTATTTTCAAAAGTTAGCTAATGGTGGTTTCATTATTTTACTGCTATATGTGAATAATATGATTGCTGCAGACACTAGGGAAGAAAGTATTGCGATGCTAAAAACTCATTTAGCTAGAGAGTTTGATATATAAGATCTTGTGGCTACTAAATAGATAATTAAGATAACTGTACTTAGAGATAGAAAAAATAGAAAAATCTGGATAACTCAAAAAGATTATATTAAAAGAGTTCTATGCCGCTTCAATATGCAGAATTTGAAGTCAGTTGATACCTTCTTTTCTATTGATTACAAATATTATAAGTGGAAAAGGCAAATATATCTCAAGTACCATATTCATCTACAATAGAAAGTATTATGTTTCCCTTGATATGTACTAAACCAAATATTGCATAAGCATTGGGAGCATTTAGAAGATACATGGTGAACCTAGATAGCAATCGTTGGGCTACTGTCAAATACATCCTTAATTACTTGAATGGTACCACCAAAACTTCTATTTGTTATGGTCGTCAAAATATGAACTTGGTTGGTCTTGTTAATGCTAATTTTGCAGGAGATGATCATGACAGAAAAAGATCTACTACTGGTTATATTTTCATCATAGTCAAAGGTGCAATTAGTTGGATGTGAACATTGCAATCTGTCATGGCCTTGTTAACTATAGAGGCAGAGTATGCATTAGCTACACTAGCATATAAGAAGGCTATTTGGTAGAAAAGATTGCTCGATGAGTTGGGCATTCAACAAGAAACGGAATAATTTATAGTGAAAGATAGAGCGCTTTGCATGTAGCAAAAAATCTTCCATTTCAAACTTAAACTAAACATGATATTGTTGTTCAATATCTCTTTGTTCATGATATAGTAGCGGGTGGGCAATCTCATTGCAAAACAACCACACCAATGATAATATTGCTGATATTTGATGAAACCTATACTGCAGAAGAAGTTTCTCTAGTCTAGAGCTTCTCTTGGATTTGTTGGTAGTTGATACTTGAAGGTTTAGGTAGCATGTTCTTGAAGTTTTTTACTAGATCTAAGTAGGAGAATGTTAGTTCTATCTTTGCATCCTTCTCCTAATATTATTGGATGAAGCCTAGTTATTCTAAATAACTAATACACACACACATTTGTGTGTGGTTTTAGGGTTTGGGAGTGTAGAGAGCCAAAAAAAAAAAAAAAAAAAAAAAAAAAGGCTGTTGTGCTTGCATTCGAGGTTGAACAAGAGGTTTAACTTGTATTTTTCCTAAATCTAGTGAAGAAGAAAACTCTATTCTTCCCAAACTACATAAATTCTCTTAGTTCTATTTATTTTTTATTTGCTATATTTTATTCCTCTTGATCTTATGTATGGTGCTAAATTTTCATCAAGTAAACAAAGAAGGAAAAAGAAAATTAAAGATCAAAGTTGAAACATATGAAAAAAGATACTCTGATCAAGGTTAATTATACCATTCCTCTTTTGTCAACAATTTATCATTCCTCTTTTGTCAACAATTTTGTAGGTTTATATACTCCCATGCATGTTATACTAATGGATGGTCTTTAAATTGGACATCCATAGGACCCTTTTTTTCTGCAATAGGCTGAGCTTGCTGACTGTAGTACGATCAACATTTGTGTAATTTAAAGAGCACAAATTAGCTCTTTTTTTTTAGAACTCTGGTAGCCAGGACATGCCGTTCCACGCCTTACTTCTAAAGAAATTATCCTCTACACTATGTAGACTACACGGCCTTACATGCTACCCATCACAATCATTTGTTCTTATAGTAGTACATCAAGAGACGTGCTTAATAAATAGGGCCATAAGAACAAGCAGCTATGATTGACCGCGGCAAGACTGTATCACATCGGGATGTCGATTTATTTTCCACCCCAAATAAGATGGGGAATTAGTCCACCCCAAATAAGATGGGGAATTAGTCGCCTCTGTTCCTTCATCTTGGCCCGGCCCGGCTTGCAGTTGTTCCAACAACCGACGAGGAGGGCTAGGCTCAAGCAAAAATTAAGATGAAGGAGCTCCGTATATTTCGGAAGCCAAAATTGATGACATAGTAGTAGAGATTAAACTAAAAACATCACTCTCCCATCTCCATCATGATTGAAAATGGACTGCATGAGCGACAAAAGATTGTGATTGACGGTGTGCATGACCATGGCCATGTAGTGCATGTAGCATAAATAGGGAATAATTTCTTTTATTTCTGTCTTACCCAATAATGGAATAACCTTAAAAAGTGATTCCAAGACATATCATGGCTAAACACCAGCCGGCACTCATTGCTTAGTTCACCTATTATCTACTCCAACATATCCATGGAGAAGTCAACAGTGCCGCATATTAGTAGAGTGAGATGAGCTTTCTCATTTGAGCTACCTCAGCAGCTCCATGACTTGATTGCGGCTTCGATTTCGATTGTGTTGGATGTCCCCAAGTGTATATATTCTAGAGCACTTGCCAAAAAAAAAAAAAAAAAAAAGAATGTTCTGCATCAAATGAGTCGGCGGTTTTTTTTCTTTTCTTTTCTTTTTGGGTTACAATATAGGCTAGAACTCAACGCTATCTAAATTGACAAGATCTTGATCTTGATTAGAAATAATGTTTAGTTTTCCTATTTAATTGTGTACCATAATATTTCTAGGTATGAATTAACTATCACCTTTGTTTTTTAGGTATGCTTTAAATAACATGGTTTTTTACTGTACATACGTGGTCCGTTGATTTATCTTTACTTTCTGTTTTCATCCAAAATAAAAAAAAAATCTTGAATTCTATGACCATAAAATTTAATATTAGCATCTAATTTATATTTATATTTGTTCAAAACAAACATTCAATCCGTATAGTGGCTTTCCGTGGAGTTATTATTAAAAGAAAAAAAAAAAAAAAGGCTTCTTGTCAAAGACAATTCCAATAAGCGGAGCTCCCTTTTTTTCTTTTTCTTTTTCTTTTTTTTTTTTTTTTTTTTTTTTTTTTTTTTTGAGATAAAGGACACGTAGGCTGCTATGGAGGATGAAAACCGGAATGCTCTCCGATGGTAAATAACGTGGAACTTCCACGATGCTGGTAAAAGAATTACTTCTTATTCTTATAGAAGAAAAAAAAAACTTCTTTCAATATCTGTTATTCCAAACAAAATTTTCTCTATCGGAAAAAATATAGAATTGTCAAATATTTCTAGATATATTACTCCAAAAAAAATCAATGAAATACTTCCAAAGAAAATTATTCCAACCATCACAAGCATAAGATTCGGGGAATGAAATTGACGGAGGCATTGATTGAGGAAAAAAAAAAAAAAAAAAAGGACACATTGATTTGTGGGAATAAAATTGGTGAAGCAATTGGTTGAACAAAAAAATAAAAAGTGCGCACCATCTTCTCTATCTCCATCTTCTCGAAGAAGAGGACCTTTCCCTAGTAGGAGAAGAGGACCTTTCCCTAGTACCCTAGTAAGAGAGGATCGGATTGTGCAGCCCACGGTAGGTACGGAGCGAATAGCTGCTGAAAATTGCTGAAAGCATCTAAGGTAGTAAGTCCACCTCAAGATGAGTGCTTTCCTATACCGACTTCCCCGGAGCCTCCAATAGCACAATCGAGACAGTGACGGGTTCTCTCTCCAGACAGTGATAGGTTCTCTACTCCTGCGGGGATGAAGAAGTATTGAGAATCCAAGATAAGGTTACGGCGAGACGAGCCGTTTATTATGATAGGTGTCAGTGATGGGTTCTCTACTCCAGAGAGTAGTGACGGGTTCTCTGCTCCTGCGGGGATGAAGCGGGGATGAAGCGACAGAAGTATTAAGAATCGCGGGGATGAAGCGACAGAAGTATTAAGAATCTAAGATAAGGTTACGGCGAAACGAGCCGTTTATTATGATAGGTGTCACTATCTTCTCGAAGAAATCTATGATGTGAACTTCTCGCAGAAATCTATGATGTGTTCAAAATAAAATTGATGACAATAAAGGTATTCACCATCTCCTCAACGAAATCTAAGCACTGTTTCCTTTTGAATCTTTTGGGACCACCCAGCCCAGTGGAAAGCCCAAAAAACCAAATCCACCCTCCGGCCCTTTCATGGAAAAGATCAAGAAAATACCCCCCTTTCCCACTTCACCAAGAGCCGACACATCGACTCATTAGTCGACATATTCGAGTCAAAATCTCCAAAAAGATAATATATAGATAAGATCAGTCCCAAAATTCTCAGAGTATAAGTTTAACTAACAACCTTTTAATAATTCTTCATTGATAATAAATAGCAAAAAAGGAGGGATAGAAAAACAGAAAAAGATATATATATATATATATATATATATATAGAGAGAGAGAGAGAGAGAGAGAGAGAGAGAGAGAGAGAGAGATTACACAGCTATTTATATATATATATATATATATATATATATATATATATATATATATATATATATTAAATATATGCTCAATGTTTCTTCGGAAGCAATCGAGCTCGGAGCTCCGCTGCATCGACTTCGTCGAACCGGTTTTCGGGGATCCAACAACCCGTCTTGGGGTCTCTCATCCAGAATATCTCCTTCTTAGCGGATCCACCCGACTCCATTGCCGTCTTCTCCGTCGCAGCCGCCGCCCTTCTTGCCGCCCCCGGGACGGCACGTGCACTCTCCGCCGCCGCACTATAACACCTCCGGCTGTAATTAAAACAACATATAAAAGGAGTAAGAAAAGAGAATTATATATATATATATATATATATATATACACACACACACACACACACATAGATTAAGATTGCTGAATTAACTATTAGTGGCTTAGTTACCTGAGAGAGAGAGAGGAGACCAAAATCTTAGACATCGTGAGAGAGAAGAAGAAGAGAGGTAGGGAGTTACTAGGAATGATTGCAGAGGAAGAGAGAGTTGGGGGTTGGTTTATAGAGAGAGGGAGGGGCGGGGTTTATCCGACTTCTGTTAGGAATTAGGATAAGAAAAGGAGAAGGAAAGTTGTAGCGGGAATCTCCAGTCTCCAGATCTTTTTCAAACTCTTCTCTTATCTTTAATTAGCTTTCTGGTAATATAGCATGCGAGTCCTACCCATGCTATGTTAATTATTACAAATTGATTGGGAGAGTTATAAGATTAAACTAATCATAAATCTCATCTGTCTCCAGATATTTATTTTACCTTGTGAGTAGATCCTCTACACACCGTGTATATGATTATATTGATTAGATTCGGTATAAGATATTTTTTAAATATATTTTTTAATACCTACATTCTTCGCACGCTAGGATCCACCCTTTACCATGACATCTGCATTACTTAAATAAAGTGCTTCGTGGCGTATATCTGCATGTTAAAAGGCTAAAACTAAATCCTAAGCGTGGTCTATGTAGGCTCTCTTTCAATAACCTTGATAATTGATTGTCGTACCTGTGATTCTGGCATCACTAATCTCTAAAAATTAAATAGAAAATATGTTTGTCATTGTCTTGGGTTAACTTTTTTTCTCATGGCACACAATAGTTGTACCTTCAACTTTTCTTCTTGATGAGAACGAAAGATTCAATAGATTAGCATATCAAATGAACTTTTCGTTGGAAAAGCTCCATTAAGTTGGCTTGTTTTGGTGATTTGTACATTAATTACATGTTGAGAAGTGGATAAAAACATAACCTTTGGTTTTAAGGTGGAGTGTGTGATAATTGGGATAAACCCAATTCGCATCAATGACTCCATTTTAGAGGTCTAATTTAACCTATGACAAATTTTATACGTAGATGTACACAAGCACCAATTTATACAGACATGTAAGTATTATATGAAAATGATTTTTCATAATTGGTGTCATCAAAATTCTAAGGTGAGAGTGGCTTACTTGTTACTTAAAATCAAGATGCATCCAGTGGTGCAAGAGACCTCCTTAAGGCCCATCCTGGCAGGCCAGACAAACTTTTCAACATGACAGCATATAAAGCAAAGTTCCAGGTTAATATATTAATCCCAAAATATCATATCATTGTTTTCTTTTCCCCCTTTTATTAGCAAGTGTATCTCATGAGAGTGTTGCTATGTTCTTTTGCCACAATGATCGAATTGAAACATCTGTGAGAAATCTTCTGCACCAAAGAATGATTTTTTTTTTTTTAACAATATTAACCATTGGATGGTGTAACGACCGCTTTGACAGCGATCCAGTGGAAAGGAAGGGAAGATGTTGTGAATGTTTTGAGAGCTATATGCTTTGAGAGTAGTGCAAGATGCACTTTCATGATTGATGTTGTGAAAGAAGATGAATCATTTATTCGTACAACCAGAACCTCTAACTATTGCTATTCACTATTTTCTATTCAATTATGTTATTAAGTTAATTAATATTTACTTTCTCTCTCTCTCTCTGTATATATATATACATTCATGTAACAATGAACCAGGAACCATGCCATATACACGTGGGTAGCTAAGAAGACTTCTCCATCATCAAGTCCCAATATCCTATAAGGAATAAAATTCCAATGTTGGCAGCTGGTTTTCATCTAACTAGCCCGGCCTTAACTATAGAGAATGATCGCAGAAAGAAAGGAATAAGATGCCATGAGAGAAAAAAGAGGGAACTTTCTTCATCTTAAGCTTTATTCTGGTTTTCATGGTGACCATGGTTTGCAGGGACTAAATTTGGCCGCCACAAAAAGATCTGGTCACATCAAGGCTTGGAAGAATCACTCGTGAGGCTCGTAGACTTGAAGTCTATTTCTCTTTCTTTTTTTTCCCCCCTGATTTGAGAAGGATTAGGAGAGTGTTGCTAAATATACACGTGCATGTAGGGCCTACTCAAAACATGAAGCACACCAAGCCTAATTACATGATGTATGCACCCAATATATTCCATTGTTGAACGAGAATTTTATGATTTAAACCATGTGTGGACAGCCTTGGCCTACTCGCCTACTTGCACATAACATAAACCGCACATATCTAAAAGCACAAATCAAATCACCATCTATGGGAACAAAATAAGCATCTAAATAAAGCATCTAATTAATCACCATATGCAGGTTTTTGACAGATTCTAACTCTTTTCTTTTTGTTTTTTTGATCAATTACGTCTTGCCAAAATATACTCATATTTGATTATATGCAATTGTAAGTCATTTAATTATATCTTGCATTTCACTTGTTTGGTCCGGGAATCACCATCTTCTCCCATTAGCCTCGGCATGCCAATATTAACTAAATCACTTTAGGGTCCACTTAAATAGAAGGAGGTAGGCTACCACCAATGTCATCCTATAACTAGATCGCTTTTGATTAAAGATGCGCCGTCCAGCATCTATGAGATTATTAGGTTAAATCACAATGAAGAATTAACTTGTCAAAAAATTGACCCACGCGACATTAGGGAATCCGATCCTCCACTATATATCTAATAGGTCACGCTTCACTTATTGTATGATGCAAGGTCTAAAACGTCACGAACCTGATTTTTTTTCTTTGAAAAATACACTCTGGCACCTCCAAATTTCTGCGACGAATATTTGGATCCAAAACTTCAAAAGTTTTGATTAGCATCATGCAGTAATTTTATTAGCGGTTCAGCTATCACAGCATTATATTACTTACATATGATAAACATATGATAACTAATAAACCTTATTATATTCTAAAGTATCCTGCTTACTCCAGTATAAAAAATTATCTGATAATTCTACAATTGTGTATAATGAGCCAAGTTCATAAACCACCTATTTTATTAGTAGCTTCGAATCTCATAATCTTACTAAACCCAATAACTAATCAGATCCTACATAATAATTATGAGTTCCGATCCTCCACGGTACTTCAGTATAAGAAAATATAGAATTAATGATCATTTTCTATCGATGCTTTTTAAAAGCGTCAGCACGTTATGCTATCCTGCCGACATTTTTAAAAAGCGTCGTATTTTTAACGATGCATAAAAGTATCGTAAAATTTCAGCATGGTCAACGTCGATGTTTTTAGAAAAAACATCATTAAATTGAGAGATTATCGATATTTTTTTGCATCATTATTTAACGGTGCTAAAAAGCATCATTAGGTTCGCTTAATCCGCCTCTGGTTCTCTCGTGCCCTAACCTATCCGCTACCGCCCTCCTACCTTTTCATCCCATTCTCCCGTGCCCTAATCCCCTTCCCACTCCCGACCCCCATCTTCATCGATTCTCCGTCGTCGGCACCGCACCCACCGTCCATTCCACACCGCCGTCCACCGCTCTCCTCTACCACCGCATCCGTCCATGCCGCACCCACGCCGTCCATGCCGTATGCCTCCATCCTCCTCGAGACCGCCCCACCGGCCCTCCTCTCCTCCCGGCGGCCGTCTGCGCAAGCCTAAAAGACCCCCCGGTCCTCCTTCCCAACCCAGCCGCATCCCACCATCCCCCTCCCCGATGCCACACCCCACTGCCCCCCCGGCCCGACCACTGACCCAGCCAACACCCATCCCTGGCCCTCCCAGCGGACCATGCTCCTTGGCCCCTTGCTCCTCGATCGCACCACCTCCTTTCCAGCCATTGGTGCTCCTCCGCGCCCCTCACTCTCCGACCTTTGGTATATAATTTAAAAATTATTTTTTAAATATATTTTAGATAATTTAAAATAAATAAAGTATATATTAATTATTGACTGTCATATTTTTTTTATTGAATGTAGGTATTTGATAAAAACAATATCATCTAGTATTTTTTCGTATTATTGTCCATTGTAAGTAATTTATTTCTCTAATAATGTTTTATTTTTTAGATTGAAAGATTATTCTCATGTACGGCATTATTTAGAAGTGAACGTAGTAGTTAGAGGATTTAGATAATATTTTAAGATTTGATTATGATGCCTTAGCTTTTGATGGCTATACTAATTTTAAGAAAGAGATTATTTATTTTCTTGTATATGAAAATTTTGAATGACTTAGAAAGATTAATTTTATTGATCCTTTGAGCCTTTAGTAAGGGTTTATTTAACAATAATTTGGTTAGGATGCATGCTAATCCTAAGGGTTTATTTTGTTGATTCTTTGTTATTTGATTGCCATCGGATAATTATCTAATTGAGTTGTTAAAAGTTTATGTTACAGTGCATAATATTTAATTAACATGCATGAGACTTGAATCTTGACCTTGCGCGCTCGGATCTTTGGTCCCAGTTGGCATCGAAGGCATCCAGCCCTATGCGCTCAGGCCGATGGAAGATGCTAGGCAATGTTAATTATTAATTAATTTTAAAAAAAATTGCATTGCATAGAACTATAGACCCATTTTTTGATTAATGTACATATTGTATTGTATCCGTACATTTATTTATTTTTGTATGGATAAAAGAATTATATACATTGATCAATTAATTGTCCAGTATGGACAGTTTGAAAATGCGAATAATTCTATAGGTCATTATAATAATCAAATGGTATGCTGAGGGTTTGAAAAAAATTTGGATGATATTTTTCTTTTGTTCTCCCTATATGGAAGAACTAAGAAAAAATATTGTTGAAATTTTTTCAGCTCTTATTACATATCGTTTGATTACTGTAATTGACCTATAGAATTAATGCATTTTCTGAATGAGATAGGACCTTCTTTATCTATTAGTTAATGATAGCAAGCATTTACTATGTAAATTATATCATATCTACATGTATTTTTGAGTCTTCAAGTTTTATAATGAACTACAATAGCTGTTATTTTTTTGAATTTTATGAAATGACTGATATTTTTTACTCATTGCATTAATATAGATTGTATAATTTTTCTTATTTTTAGATAAGTTGCAAGTTCGATCATTTTTATCCTACAATGGATAAAAATTGGATAAATAAACCAAGGAATAGTAAAGAATATTTAGATGGAGTTCATGACTTCATTAAATTTGGTATAAGAAAAATAGTTTGAATGAAAAGATTTTAAGTCCATATCGAAAATGTATAAATAGTTCTTCTTTAGATCCACAAATTGTTGAAGAACATTTGGTATGGAATAGTTTTTTAAGAGGTTATACCGACTGAATTTTTCATGGGAAATCTATGTTGCCATCATCATGTAACCAACCTCTAACTCATTTTAGATCAACTAGCCTACAAGATAATTCTGCAAGACATGATAATATAAGAAATTTGATCACAGATGCTTTTGGACTTAGTGTTCAAAATTTAGGAGAATCCAGTAGTATATATAAAATAGTTGGGATGTTTGATGGATGTACGCATATGGAACGTATGCATGTTGAGGAGCCTATACATACATCTAATGATGAGACAGCTCATTATCACACCTTAATGAAAGATGCAGATGAAGAATTATATCCAGGTTGTACGAAATTTTCTAAGATTTTTTTTCTTGTATATTTATTCTATTTACAATATTTGAATGGATGGTTTGGGAAGAATTTTATCATGCTGCTTAAGTTATTAAAGGATGTATTTTCAGAAGACACTGGTTTACCACCATCGTATTATGAAGCCAAGAAAGTAATAAAAGAATTGGATCTTGGATATGAAAAGATTTATAGTTATCCGAAAGATTGTATGTTATATCGGGATGAAAATGCTAATCAAGAGTCATGCAATATATATGGATCTTCAAGATGGATAACACAAAAAGAAGATCAAGACGATGTACTGAATGAATTGGATGCAACGCGGAGTAAAAAGAAACCGACGAAGGTATTGCGTTACTTTCCTCTTATACCTAGATTGAAAAGAATTTATGCATCATCAAAAACAGCTTCATCAATGAGATGGCATGATCAAGAACATACAAAGGATGGAATGTTGAGACATCCAGCAGATAGTCTTTCATGAAAAGCATTTGATGATAGGCATCCTAATTTTGCCTTTGATGTTCGCAGTGTTAGGTTGGGCTTAGCTTCTGACGGCTTCAATCTATTTCGGACCTTGAGTTTTACCTATAGCACTTGGCCAGTCATTTTGATACCTTACAATTTGCCATCGTGGATGTGCATAAAATAATCATCACTTATTTTGTCAATGGTTATTCTAGGAGATAAGAGTCCAAGCAATGATATTGATATTTTTCTACAGCCTTTAATAGAGGAATTACAATAGTTGTGGGAGGGTATTGATGCATTTGATGCTTCCAACGGCCAAACATTTAAACTACAGGCAGCTTTATTATGGACTATTAATGATTTTCTAGCATATGCTAATTTATCTGGCTAGAGTACAAAAGGATGGGTCGCATGTCCTTGTTGTGGAGATTCAACACATTCAATTTGATTAAAACATGAAGGTAAATTTTGTTACATGGGACATCATCGATGGTTGGAAGCAAATCATCCATTTTGATTTTAAAAAGATTTGTTTGATGGTACTATAGAATTGGGATGAGCCCCTATTCCACCTTCTGGAACTGATGTTCATAGACAAATGGATGGCATCAATTACAGCTATGGTAAGCACTCAAAGTTCTTTAAAAAAAGAGGAAGAGATGATGTTGAAAGCTCAATGCATGAAGGGTTACCAGTGGAAGTCAGTATCAGTACTATAGATGCAGAGGTGTTTCAAGATCCAGATAATTTTTTCGAGGATGAAAATGAGGAAGATACACAGATAACATCTACACAATAGCCCAGTAAATATTTATGAAAAAAATGAAGTATCTTTTTTGAATTATTTTATTAGAAATATAATCTTATTCGATATAATTTTGATGTCATGCATATAGAGAAGAATGTTTGTGATAATTTACTTACAACATTTTTAAACCTTGATGAAAGAGTAAAAATAACATGAAAGCGCATCTTGATTTAAAAGATATAGGTATCCGATAGGAGCTTCATCCTAAAATGTTTGCTAATGATAGAATTTATGTGCCTCCTACATGTTACACAATGTCTGCTCGAGAAAAGGATAATGTTTTGATAGTTTTGAAAAGTATTAAGGTACCTGATGGATATGCATTAAATATTTCATGATGTGTGCATCTAAAGAATCGAAAACTGTCAAATCTTAAAAATCATGATGGTCACATATTAATGCAAGATATCTTTCTAATAGCTTTAAGATCGTCATTGCCAAAACAAGTTGTTGCAATTGTACTTTGATTATCGTCATTCTTTAAGGCATTATGTTCAAAAGTTATTGATCCTTGGGAACTTGATCAGTTAGAGTCTGATATTGCAATTATACTTTGCCAGATAGAAAAAAATTTTCCTCCTGAATTTTTTACTATTATGGTACATCAGCTCATTCACCTACTTCAAAAGTTAAAGTTAGTGGATTGGTACATTATAGATGGATGTATCCTATTAAGAGGTATTATTGTCAATCTTAAATCTTTTAATAATTTTATTAGAAACAACAGCACACTGATATTTTAATAAATATTTAATTCTTGAAGGTATCTTGTGCGTCTTAAAGATTATGTGCGAATAGAGCCTATCCGGAGGGCTTGATTGCTGAAGGATATATTGCTGATGAATGTTTGACATTTTGTTCAAGATATCTTCAAGGTGTAGAGACTATTTTTAATCGACCTCAATGGCATAATGACTTTGTGGAGAATGCAGAACTATATAAGTTCTCAACTGCTGAAAAATTTTTGGGAAAAGCTGAAAGTATTGTACTTGATAAAAAATCCTTAGCACAAGCACATCGTTATGTCGCAGGTTAGTATATTTAAGGCATAACATCAAGATTTAAATTTTATATTAGATATAATATTCTAAATGATATATTTATATTTTATGCAGTGAATTTTTAATTTATCAGAGATGAGCCAACCATAACATTCGTCCTGATGCAAGGATTGAACAATGTTGGTTGGTCGAGTTATTTCCTATGTGGCTTTCAAATCAGATTTGATTTATATTTAATTATGCAATATCCTAATTTTTTATACATATTTAATATCAGATAACTCAATAATACTTCATATTGGTGGATGGAGTTGGTTCATTATTGGTTCTCCGAGAGGGCATAAGTATATTATTGGTTCATTATCTTTTCTTTTAAATATTTTATAAAAATATAGATTTATATTGTATATTATATATTATACATATAATATCCTTCTTTACTTTATTTTACAGACTTATTCTACTATTGGTAGAGCTGCACGAGCAGCTCAGTCTATTCCTCATACATCGGGGTCGAAGAGTTATGCACGACTCTGATAGGAGTTTGTATGTTCCTTAAATTTTTATAATTAACTTATAATTTTTATGTTAAAATATTTATATAACTAATATCATTATGTATCATGGATCATGTCTATATCATGATACTCATATTTTTTTTTAAAATTATTATAACTATTTGCTTAAAATTAAAATTATTTATATAGGTGGATGAGCATGGTGAAGGAACCAGATCTAGGATTTCATAGATAGATTTTAAAATTTTTTCAGGATCAAATAGCAAAAAACTTAAATAAATTAAATATTTATTTAAATAAATATGTAACACCTAAATCTCAAATCTATTATATGATCAAAATATGATATTAAATTAAAAATTAAAAATATAAAAGAAAAGAAAAGGTTGATCACATCAACCTAGATCTACACTATATCTAATGCAGGTATAAAATCAATAGATCAGATCTATTACCTATGCAAGTTAGACGTTCTAACTTGCTGATCTGAGCTTGAGGATAAAGTCATGAGCCGCATATGTATCCGACCTCTAGGAGTCATCCACACGAGCCTACAAACTTTGATTTGAAGTTCGATGCAGGAAATCAGCATAGCATGCTAGTACCATGCTAATCCTTCTTCGATGGTCGATCCGACGTTCTCTTCTTCAAAACTTGGACTCTCCAAAATATGAGAAGAAAGAGAAGAGTTTTCTAATTTAAGACTCTCTCAGAAAAAACTCAAAAGAAGGAGGAGAGATAAAGAATAAAACAGTCCTAGAAGAAGATCCTCTTCTTCTTCTCTTTTCTCTCACCTAGACACCTAGTTTGGTGCCTATGGAACCCCACGCCTAAGGATCCTCTTTCTTTAATTTTTGCACATCCCAAATCTCTTCCAAAGCTTTATATTTCATAAAAAAATCAGACCAAAATTCATCCAAAATTTATAGAAAAAGAAGTCCTTGTCTAGTTC
The DNA here is from genome assembly GCA_006176705.1 of Cocos nucifera. Lineage (NCBI taxonomy): Eukaryota > Viridiplantae > Streptophyta > Magnoliopsida > Arecales > Arecaceae > Cocos > Cocos nucifera. The sequence goes on from QRFJ01000309.1 coordinate 1,160,830, forward strand.
AAAAACTAGACAAGGAAAGATCAAACTGGGCAAGACAAGGGGTGCCCAACTCTTGGACGCCTCCTCCATAATTATTTGTAGAAAATATGTTTCAAAGTCAATCATCAATCTATTGACAGTTGGACTATATATTTATAATTATATATAAATTATAAATTAATAAAAAAATATTTTGATATTTTTCATCATAAATTCTGTTGTCTTCTAATGAACTCCTATGTTGTGATGAAGTTCTTAAGACTATCTAGATTCAGCAAAGAAGAATTTATCATTTAGTCCTTAAATAGTTTACGACCAAATGATACGTTGTTACTTAGGACGATAATGTTTATCAAGTATAAGTCGTTGTGTGCCATATAGGTTGGTTGTCCTCATAACCAAGGAGTATTGAGATACTGATATGACATGCAAGTAAGATGTATGGGTATATTTGCACGGAACGTGACCAACTTTGGAGCTTTTTTTTCTGTCAAGATTAGCTTCGATAGAATATGGCTATAAATGTCTCTTCGACCTGAGATCACCACTGTGACTTTCAAGCAACTCACTGTATTTTGGTGTCGGACTATCTGAATTTCTAATTTAGTGATGAAAGATTTCTGAGCACAGTCAAGTACTTATGGAGTTGGTACGTGTATCAAGATGAAATTGATCACTCCTAATTTCAGAAGCTGTGTTCAATTGTATTTCAATTTATGAAAATCTTGGCCATGATAGTCTTAGTGAGGAGTCATGGGACTAATTACTTTAAGACACGACATGGATGTATTTTTTAGAGTTGACAGTCTAACCCTGAGTCATCTATTACACAAAGGTCATAGGGATAAATTATATAGTAACCATATTTGCATAGGTTTTGAATGTTGCGATTGCGATTATTCAATCTATCTGGACGTCGAGTACCATTGCTAAATGGTCACTTGGATTAGTATAGAAATTGATTTCTATGCTACTAGCTTAGATTCGAACCTACGGGGTCACACACATTAGGAGTTTCTATCTGATCTGATGGCTGATTAAGAGTTCCATTGGTCTGGGACTCTATGGTCAAGAGTCCCACCGGACTGGGACTCTGTGACCAAGAATCCTACTGGACTGAGATTCTAAAACCTACTTGTCTGAGACTCTCTAACCAAGAATTTCATTGGTCTGAAACTATATGGTCAAGAGTCCCACTAGACTAGAACTCTATGACAAAGAATTCTACTGGACTGAGTCTCTAAGTCCTACTTATCTAGGACTTTCTAATCATGAGTCCTAATAATCTAGGACAGTGTGGTCAAGAGTCCTACTAGACTGGGACTCTATGATCAAGAATCCTACTGGATTGAAACTCTAAGTCCTACTCATCTAGGACTCTCTAATCAAGATTCACTAGTCTGGAACTCTATGATCATGAGTTCGATTTATTTGGGATACTGGGTTTAAGAGTCCCATTGGTTTAGAACTCTTCAAAAGTTTCATGTTGATAGGACTCTATTATCCAGTAACCCATTCGATTTGAACTTAGATATTTTTGGAGGATTAATTAGTAATTTAATTACTGATTAGATTAATTTTATTGAGTGATGAGGATTTGATCAAGTTCGATTGAATTTGATTTGACCCATTAGGTCATGAGATGACCTAATCACTATGGAAGTTTTGATCCTGATTTGATCAGAATGTAGATCTAATTAATTTTTAATTTGATTAAAATTTTATTGAATTAGGCTAAGCCTAATTTTGTTGGCTTTAACCTAATTTAATTGGGTCTAGATTTATTAGTTTGATTGAAACCAATTAGGACCAAGTCAAATGAAGTTTGAATTTAAATTCTCCCATGTGCCCACTTTTTTTGACTTTTCTACTCTGCTTCCCACACCCTTCCTTTTGTTTGTCAAATATTTTTTGAGAAATAAAAATATGCACGTAGAAGGAGAGTCCTTTTACGTGTTAAACACAAGGGAGGAGGCATTGGATAAGGATAAGAGGCTCATTTGATTTTTGAAATCAAATAAGTAGTTAAAACCTTTCAACCACTTGACTCTTATCATTTTTTATATAATTTTCTCATGGTATTCATGTCAATAAATTATAAGAATTTTTTTGCATATAGAAAAATGGGTTAGAATTTTGTGGTAAAAATTTTAAAGTGTTTGGGTATCAGTTTTGGGCAAAAAAAATCTTGAAATGAAGGTGAATAGGATCCTACAGCACTTTACTTTTCCCTCATCCCTTTCTTCTCTTATGATTTTTAGCTCTAAGGATATCTTATTTTTAGATATGATCTAAATAAGAATTATAGATCTAAAAGTTATCATTCCATAAAAATTTATTTCATGGAAAAACTCCATGCAGAGAGGGTGTGATAGGATTTTTAGTGTGTCAGAATTTTTGAGCTGAGTGAAATCCTAGATTTAGGAATCTGAGTTCAGATGGAGAGATCGAGTGCTGTGAACATCGAATTGCCATCAAATTTGAAACACATCTTCATCATCCTCAAATATTTATATTTTAATTTTTTAAAATATCTAAAAAATTAAAAAAATATATGATCGATCAGATCGATCGTGATTAGCCATTGAAGGTTTCGATGAGGAGCTAGCACTCTAGTGGGACTGATCGAGATCAGAAGCTTCGTGTGAACCAATCATAGAGGCCAGACATATGTGTGGCTATGATGTGATACTAGAGCATTATCCGATGAACTCAGATTGCTGTGATCGACTACTCATGAAAGAATATTATGTTCGAAACATATAGATGTAGTAAATAGTTTATTATAGTTTTATTTTTAGATCTATTAATGTATGCATGCATATTATGTTTAGATCTTAATATATAGGATTAAATAATCTAATATAATCAGTAGATAATTAATTAGATTAATTATTTTTTACTATATCATTATTATTTTTGAAATATTTTTCAAAAGTTGCATGGCAAATCCTGCACTATATTTTTTAATTGGTATCAGAGAAAGGTTCTTTAAATATGATATGCTTGCATATTTAGATTAATAATTTAGATTTGATCTAATTATTGATCTAATAATTAAAATAATTAGATCTAAAAAATTAAAATCTAGATTGCATGGACTGTAGGTTATCCTGCTATAGGATTTATCCCCTATAGTAAAAAGATTATTCTGGTACATTACTGATCTATATCATTAATCATGAAATTACTAAATTTGATCTAATATTTTTATAATTTAATTATATTAGATTTTAATCTAATTTATGATCATGAATGCATAATTAGATAAAGTTTTATTCATGATTTCATGATTATGTAGTATACATAGTTTCAGATTAAACCCTATAACTAGTATTGTTTGTGAATTAAGATGATTTAATTTTGAAATGAGTCGACTCAATTGGTGAACAATGCTAAGTTATAAAGAACCTTTCAAAATCAAAAATATTTTTGAAGTGTCGAATCCTAACCTTCAGCCCATAAACTTAATTAAAAATTAAGTATAATGATTTAGTATCTAAAATTATGAATTAAGATTCTAAGTCATTAATCATAAATTTATGGATTATTGAATTAGCTGAATTAGGTCCATAAATTGGGTTAGACCTAAGGTTAGTTAAAAGATGGACTAATTTAGAGTAATTGATCAAATTTAATTAAATATTAATTTAGATTAGGTCAAGGACTCTATAGACTCAATTATAATAGTTATAGTTTGTCAAGTCCATGCTTTTAATAAGGATCAAATGGACTTGATTCAAGGCTATGCGGTCGAATCCAAAATTACTAAGTTAGTCAAATTAAAACTAATGAACTGGATGGTGTCTAAGGTAAGTTTGATAGTTTGACTAGTGATTTTTAATTGGGAGCTATTCGCACTGATTTGATCTTTGACGAGTTAATGGCATATCCCTTCCACTGATCTCGCTTACCTGGCCATCTTGGTGAGTTAGATTTTGATTAGATCACTTGGTGATTCGGACTCACCCATGTCTATTAGGTAAATCAGTCACTAATTTAGGTGCTCCTAATTTCAGCTTAAATTAGATTCTTTTCTGACTTAGTAAAGTTAGTGAGAGGATCGAAATTGACTCGCTGAATTTTCTTAAATTGCTTAACAAAATTCTCTAAAATTATTAGATCCTTAAAAATAAAATAGTTATATAAATAACTAAATCATAGCCTCCCATTAAGTTGAGTGATAATGGGTTCATTAGTACAATGATCATTGGAGGTCCAAAGGCCTGGTAATTATTGACTAATGAAATTATCATTCATAAAATGATAATTTGGTTACGTCTTTCTGATGGTGGTTAGGTTGACCGACCAAAATCGGATCTGATCATTTATTGGTTAGATAAGATCAAATATGGTCATGTTAATGATTGGACCTAATCGAACCTTTTTTAGTAGAGGCCAAAGCTTACTGATTAGGTCTATGGGGCAAAATCAATATTACTAAAAGTTGTTAAGAGAAATAATTGATTTTGAATCTATCCATAGGTGCACATAGATTAACCAACTAAAGTTGGACTCATGTGTAGTCTATGTGGATTCTAGTACCTACTAAGAAATTAGAATAATTTCTCGAATTGAAAGTAGAACCTACCAATTCGTATAAAATAGTGAAAGGATCTTTAAATTGAAGTCCAAGTCTTTATGATTAATAATTCATATACTAATTAGATTTGATTTTTTTTTTTGTGCAGACATGGCCACTAACCTATCACTTCGGTCATTGTTAGATCATGATAAATTAATGGGATCCAACTATAATAACTGGTATCATAAGTTGAAAATCGTCCTAGAGCATGAGCGGATCCTTTATGTGGTAATGGATCGAGCACCTGAAGAGCCAGTCCCGAATACTGAGGGAATGGTCCGAGATACTTATCTGAAGTGGCTTAATGACCGCACCACCATTTGATGTATAATGCTGGTGGCAATTAATGATGAGTTCAATCGTAAGTTTGAAAACGTTCAGCCATAGGAAATGCTTCAAATATTGAACGACTCTTTTGGCACGTCGGACGATATTGAAAGACATAAAATAAGTTGTGCCATTTTTAATGCTTAGATGAGGGACGAGGCCTCAGTCATCGATCATGTATTGTACATGATCGAGATGATTGAGCACCTTGGCAAGTTGGGCTTTTTCCTGCACGAGCAACTCGGTAAGGATGCGATCTTAATTCTTTGCCTAAGTCCTTCCTCCCCTTTCTAACTTATTTTAGAATGACAAAGCCTGCAGTGAACTACCATGGCTTGTTGAGGTTGTTACAGAACTTTGAGAAGGATCGCCAACTCCATAAGAAGATGGTGAATGTAGTGGGAGGGTCTTCTTCTAGTCATCGATCCTTTAAGAAAGGGAAGAAGAATAAGAAGAAGAAAAATAAGAAGGTGCGGCCGCATGTTGGGATGACTGCACAAGGTCAAACCAAGAAGCACAAGCCCGATCATAGTCAGGCAGAGTGCTTCTTCTGCAAGAAGTAAGGGCACTGAAAGAGAAACTATCCTCTATACATTACCTCCCTGGATTCGAACAGGCCGAGGAAGAAGCAAGCAGTTGCTGGGCAAGATAATTATATAATAACATCTTGCAATTTTTTTTTATTTAATTCTACTACCTGGGTATTAGATACTGAAAGTTCTTATCATATTTGTAATTCTATGCAGGACTTGTAGGTCAGTAAGAGATTTGATCAAGATGAGGTTTCTGAACGTTGGAGATGGAAGACAAGTTTCAATTCTAGCTTTAAAAATTATGAATCTTATAATCAATTCAAATAAAGTTATTCTTAATGAATATTGTTGGTGCAGAAATCCGTCGCCACCGGAGGTAGCCGCAATCGAGGCCGCTGGGCGCCGCCGGAGACCTGCAAAACGAAGTCCCGTCCGGAACCGGTGGGGTGGTGGCTCCGGCAGGACCCTCCGACGGTCAAGTTAGTTTCCGACCAACAGTAATGGAGTGCTCGGAATGAGTTCCGAAGCTTAGAGGTGAGGGGGAGAGCTTAGAGAGTCGAGAGTTCAGAGAGCTTCTCTGGCGTATCTGGAGGGGTCCTTTTATAGCGGAGCTTAGTTGATGGTGACGGTCATGCCATCTGGCAGAGAGTCGTTGGGCGGCATGGAGTTCGGTACGGAGAGGACGGCGTCGTCCGGTGGATCGTGGGAAGCCATACTGGCACGTCGTGGGCCGCATGGAGTCCGGTACGGAGAGGAAGGCATCGTCCGGTGGATCGTGGGAGCCATACTGGCGAGTCGTGGGCCGCATGGAGTCCGGTACGGAGAGGAGGCGTCGTCCGGTGGATCGTGGGAGCCATACTGGCGAGTCGTGGGCCGCATGGAGTCCGGTACGGAGAGGAAGGCGCCGTCCGGTCTTGCTGCAGGCGACAGTTCGTCCAGAGGAGTTCGGACTTGTAACAGAGTTCGGCCGAAGGGGAAACCCTGGGAGGAGCTCGGCTGGCTGAAGGGTCGGCCATCTGTAGAGTTCGGCCGAGGGACGGTTGCCGAGGAGTTCGACCGCTGAGAGGCCCGAAGAAGCTCGGCTGGCCAGTTGAAGGACTTCGGTTGCTAGTTGGTTCGGCCAGGGCTCGCTGAGGAGTTCGGTCGAGGGTCGGTCCGAAGGAGTTCGGCCGTGGGGTCCGAATGGGTTCGGGCTTGTAGGAGAGTTCGGTCCGAAAGGGAAAACCCGGGAGGAGCTCGGATGGCCGAACGGGCGTCTGGGAGGAGTCCGTCTCCCGAAGAAGTCCTGCCGCTTGGAGTCCAAGGAGCTCGGCCGTCAGGAAGTTCGGCTGGCGGTGGGAGTTCGGCCCGGAGCCTGGCGCTGGGGAGTTCGGCAGCTAGGCCTCTAGGCAGTTCGGCCCGGACCTTGGTGCAGGGGAGTTCGGCCTCTAGGCAGTTCGGCCGTGGTAGGGGCTCGGCCTGGCGCCTGGCGCTAAAGCTCTTCAGCGGCTACTGGTTACATTGGGCTGAGCGTCGGGCCGGGCTTCGGCAGGAGCGGGATTTATCCCCAACAGTAGCCCCCCCACTCCCGAGTTCAAAAATTGAAGGAAGGGAGTACCAAAACAGGCGACTGCCGAAGTCTTCTTCCAGGCTCCGCATTTGTTGCAGCTGAAGCTCGGGGGAGGTCTCATCTCCAGCCAATATTGACGCTGAAGTTGAGGCTGAGGCTTGGGGGAGACCTCAGCCAGTCGATGTTTGGAGTTGAAATGGAACTCGTTTCCAGCTAAAGTCGATGAAGCTGATGTTGAAGCCGAAGTAAATCTCGCCTCCTACGGTCGAGGTCGGATTTGAGCTCCTCGGGGGCGACATTGTCTTCATCAGCTGAAGTTGACTCGAGGGAGACCTCCTCTCTTGCAGCCGAGGTTGAAGTGCGCGCTCGGGGGAGATCTTATCTCCTGCAGCCGAGGATCTCGTCTCTAGCCTGCTCGCGTTAGGACGAGGTTCTCCTCCTGTTCCTAACCGAGGTTGTTCACGGTCGCTCGGGAGAGATCTTATCTCTAGCCGAGGTTGTCAACGGTCGCTCGGGAGAGATCTTATCTCTAGCCGAGGTTGATCTCGCGTTAGGACAAGGTTCTCCTCCTGTTCCTAACCGAGGTTGTTCACGGTCGCTCGGAGAGAGATCTTTATCTCTAGCCGAGTTGATGCTCGCGTTAGAACGAGGTTCTCCTCCTGTTCCTAACGAGGTTGTTCACGTCGCTCGGGAGAGATCTTATCTCTAGCGAGGTTGTCACCGGTCGCTCGAGGAGAGATTTTCTCTAGCCGAGGTTGTGCTCGCGTTAGGACGAGGTTCTCCTCCTGTCCCTAACCGAGGTTGTTCACGGTCGCTCGGGAGAGATCTTATCTCTAACGAGGTTGTCAACGGTCGCTCGGAGAGATCTTATCTCTAGCCGAGGTTGATGCTCGCGTTAGGACGAGGTTCTCCTCCTGTTCCTAACCGAGGTTGTTCGCGGTCGCTCGGGAGAGATCTTATCTCTAGCCGAGGTTGATGCTCGCGTTAGGACGAGGTTCTCCTCCTGTTTCTAACCGAGGTTGTTTTCGGTCGCTCGGGAGAGATCTTATCTCTAGCCAAGGTTGTCAACGGTCGCTCGGGAGAGATCTTATCTCTAGCCGAGGTTGATGCTCGCGTTAGGACGAGGTTCTCCTTCTGTTCCTAATCGAGGTTGTTACGGTCGCTCGTGGGAGAGATCTTATCTCTAGCCGAGGTTGTCAACGATCGCTCGGACAGAGATTATACTCTAGCCGAGGTTGATGCTCGCGTTAGGACGAGGTTCTCCTCCTGTTCCTAATCGAGGTGTTCACGGTCGCTCGGGAGAGATCTTATCTCTAGCCGAGGTTGATGCTCCGCGTTAGGACGAGGTTCCTCTCCTGTTCCTAACCGAGGTTGTTCACGGTCGCTCGGGAGAGATCTTATCTCTAGCCGAGGTTGTCAACGGTCGCTCGGGAGGATCTTATCTCTAGCCGAGGTTGAATGCTCGCGTTAGGACGAGGTTCTCCTCCTGTTCCTAACCGAGGTTGTTCACGGTCGCTCGGGAAGGATCTTATCTCTAGCCGAGGTTGTCAACGGTCGCTCGGGGAGAGATCTTATCTCTAGCCAGTTGATCGCTCGCGTTAAGGACGAGTTCTCCCTTCCTGTTCCTAACCGAGGTTGTTCCGGTCGCTCGGGAGAGATCTTATCTCTAGCCGAGGTTGTCAACGGTCGCTCGGGAGAGATCTTATCTCTAGCCGAGGTTGAAGTGCGCGCTCGGGGGAGATCTTATCTCCTGCGGCCGAGCTTCACTCGGGGGAGATCTTATCTCCTGCGGCCGAGGTGCGCGCTCGGGGGAGATCTTATCTCCTGCGACCGAGCTTATTGCTCGCGTTAGGACGAGGTTCTCCTCCTGTTCCTAACGCGGTTGGCCGCTTTTTCCCTGTCACTACATGGTTTTCGCATCCAGGAATAATATTATCGAAAGAAAGAAATTTTATTGAAAGGAAGTTACTAGTAGCGCATCCCCCAAATTCTGTATTTCAAGATCGTGATAACGTTGTTCCTCCGCATTTCTTCGGCAATAAGTTCCGGGGTGGACGACCTCCTCATGCTGGCCTCCTCAATTTGGTGCAAGCTCTTGTTGCTGGGAGACGACGAATCGCTGATGCACCGAGATCTTCCCAGGGGCAATGTGAACGACGCCGTAAGGTGGCCGACCTTCTTGCAGTCTCTGGCTACGGCAGCGCCCTTAGCCGATCTTTTTCTGCTTCAGGCCGGTACCGGAGGAATTTACCCAGCCGACCCGTTCTGACGAGCTCCTCAATTTCGTCTCGGAGCTGGATGCATCCCTCCGTGTCGTGGCCGTGGTCGTGATGGTAGAGGCAGTACTTATTTCGATCGCGCTTGTTTGGGGGAGATCGTAATCCTTCCGGTCTTGGCAGCTGGTGTTTTACTTCGGTGAGAATCTGGGTTCGAGGAGCGTTGAGGGGGGCATAGCGGCGGAACCTTCCGGGAGGAGGACTTCCTTCGCGCCTCTTTATCAGGGCGAGTTCGAGGAGTTCGGGCCCGCCTGCTTTCGTAGGGGGTCTGCGAGTGCAGCCGAGCTTCACCCAGCTCTTCCTCGTCCGCCAGCCGGTCCTTTCTGACGAGCTCCTCATCTTTCAATTTGAAGGCTTCTTCCGCACGGGCATATCTCTCGGCTCGAGCCAGCAGGTCGGCGAAGTCCCTGGGATACCTTTTTTCCAGAGAGAACAGCAAGTTATTTTTCTGAAGGCCGCCCTTAAGTGCGGCCATCGCGACAGACTGGTCCAGGTCCCGGACTTCCAATGCCGCGGCGTTGAATCGAGTGACGTAAGTCCGGATGGATTCCCCTTGCTTCTGCTTGACGCTCATCAGGGAATCTGAACCTCGGCTCGGTCGTCGGCTGCTGATGAAGTGGGCCGCGAACCGACTGCTCATCTGGTCGAAAGAGAAGATCGTGTTGGGCTTCAACGCCGAGTACCAGTTCCTCGCTGCTCCCTTTAAGGTAGACGGGAAGGCTCGGCACAGCACGGCATCTGAAGCGCCGTGAAGCAGCATCATGGCCCGGAAGGCCCCCAGGTGATCAACCGGATCAGAAGTTCCATCGTAGCTTTCCAGTTGAGGGAGCTCGAAGGTCGGTGGAACAGGTTCTTGCATAATTTGGGGAGAGAAGGGAGGTTCGGCACGGACGCCGTCATGATGAGCCGAGGTGATGCGGCCGAAGCTTCTTCAATACGCCGGTCCATCTCCCGTAGCCTTTGCAATCGAGGGCGTCGTCTTGGCTGCTGATCTTCCAAGGATGCTTCTGACTACGAGTGGGAAAGGTCTCCCCCAGAAGATAACAATGATCCGAACACGGATCCCTGGCCCTCGGTTTCCCCTTCTCTGGGGCGACCGGTACGCTGGCCTTGGTACACTTCCTTGGGGCCGATTCCCGACGTCCCAATGGTGGGTTCTCCGGTGGAGTCGCCACCGAGGGCTGCTGTATAGCCTGCAATGCCTCCGTGAGGCCACGGACCTGTCGGACAAGCTAGGTCGAACTGCTCCGCATCTACCGCGAGTAGGAGCGGGCCCGTGTTGCCGGGGCCGGAGTGGGAGCGGACGGACCCGAACGGGATCGGGCCGCGGAGGCTGCCGACCTCCGGGTCGAGGCTCTTCTGGGGGGCATTTTTCTTTCCAGAAAAGGAATCCTGAAGAGGGAGAAGAGAGATCCGGAGCAGGGGAAGGAAATCGTCGCCGAGCACTCCTTTAAGAACAAGGGAACCTCGAAGGTTCAGGCCCTTCCTTCTAGCGCCAATCTGTTGGTGCAGAAATCCGTCGCCGCCGGAGGTCGCCGCAATCGAGGCCGCTGGGCGCCGCCGGGGACCTGCAAAACGAAGTCCCGTCCGGAACCGGTGGGGTGGTGGCTCCGGCAGGACCCTCCGACGGTCAAGTTAGTTTCCGGCCAACAGTAATGGAGTGCTCGGAATGAGTTCCGGAGCTTAGAGATGAGGAGGAGAGCTTAGAGAGTCGAGAGTTCAGAGAGCTTAGCCTTAGGCGTATCTGGGAGGGGTCCTTTTATAGCGGAGCTTAGTTGATGGTGACGGTCATGCCGTCTGGCAGAGAGTCGTTGGGCGGCATGGAGTTCGGTACGGAGAGGATGGCGTCGTCCGGTGGATCGTGGGAGCCATACTGGCATGTCGTGGGCCGCATGGAGTCCGGTACGGAGAGGAAGGCGTCGTCCGGTGGATCGTGGGAGCCATACTGGCGAGTCGTGGGCCGCATGGAGTCCGGTACGGAGAGGAAGGCGTCGTCCGATGGATCGTGGGAGCCATACTGGCGAGTCATGGGCCGCATGGAGTCGGTACGGAGAGGAAGGCGCCGTCCGGTCTTGCTGCAGGCGACAGTTCGTCCAATGGAGTTCGGACTTGTAACAGAGTTCGGCCGAAGGGGAAGCTGGGGGAGTTCGTCTGGCTGAAGGGTCGGCCATCTGTAGAGTTCGGCCGCGGGACGGTTGCCGAGGAGTTCGACCGCTGAGAGGCCCGAAGAAGCTCGGCTGGCCAGTTGAAGGACTTCGGTTGCTAGTTGGTTCGGCCAGGGCTCGCTGAGGAGTTCGGTCGCCTAGGGTCGGTCCGAAGGAGTTCGGCCGTGGGGTCCGAATGGGTTCGGGCTTGTAGGAGAGTTCGGCTGAAGGGAAAACTCGGGAGGAGCTCGGATGGGCGTCTGGGAGGAGTCCGTCTCCCGAAGAAGTCCTGCCGCTTGGAGTCCAAGGAGCTCGGCCGTTAGGAAGTTCGGCTGGCGGTGGGAGTTCGGCCCGGAGCCTGGCGCTGGGGAGTTCGGCCTCTAGACAGTTCGGCCCGGACCTTGGTGCAAGGGAGTTCGGCCTCTAGGCAGTTCGGCCGTGGGAGGGGCTCGGCCTGGCGCCTGGCGCTAAAGCTCTTCAGCGGCTACTGGTTGCATTGGGCCGAGCATCGGGCCGGGCTTCGGCAGGAGCGGGATTTATCCCCAACAAATGTCATTATTATCCAATTTTTTTATTGAATGTCATTTCTGTAGGCTTTTTGGCCATGAATGATTTTGAAATATTAATAAAAAAAATTTTATAATATCATTTTGAATGGTCTTACAATTTTATTTGGATAATTGAATAATAAAATTTATTTACTTTCTATGCCTGTTAACGTGGTTCAATCCTCCAGTAAATATCCTAGAATTAGTAATGTATCTGATGTCTACCTTTGGCACTGTAGGCTAGGTCATATTAACAAGAATAGAATTAATAGGTTAGCTCAAGAAGGAATTCTTGAGGCTAGTGATTGTGAGTCACTTCCAATCTGTGAGTCCTATCTTCTTGGTAAGATGACCAAGTCATCTTTTACTGAAAAAGGTGAACGAGCCACTAAACTCTTAAGTTTAGTACATTCAGATGTATGTGGACCCATGAGCTTAAGTGCCAGAGATGGATATTTCTACTTTATAATCTTCACAGACGATCTATCGAGGTATGCGTATGTCTATTTAATGAAGCATAAGTCGGAGTCATTTGAAATGTTCAAACTATTTTGAAATGAGGTAGAAAAGCAAACTAAGAAGTATATTAAAACTCTTCAATCTAATCGAGGGGGTGAATACCTTTTCAATGAGTTTCTGACATATTTTGGAGAGAACGAGATTCTCTCTCAATGGATCCCTCTTAGAACACCACAACATAATGGTGTGTTTGAAAGAAGAAATCAAATCATGTTGGATATAATTCGATCCATGATGGGGTTTGCTGATTTGCCAATCTTTCTATGGAGATATGCGCTCGAGTCAGTTTGTTACATTCTAAATAGGATTTTGAGTAAATCTATTAATAAAATACCATATGAAATATGGACAGGACGTAAGCTAATGCTTTCACACCTTAGGATTTGGGGGTGTCCGGCCTATATCAAACGTTTGATGATAGGCAAGCTTGGATCTAGGTCTGATAAGTATAGTTTTATAGGTTATCCAAAAAAAATCAAAGAGTACTACTTCTACCTTACTGATGAGCAAAAAGTATTTGTCAGCCTTAAAACAGTCTTTTTAGAAAAGGAGTTCCTTGGTGAAGAAACTAATGCCTCCAAGGTCGAACTTGATGAAGTATGATAGGTGGAAGAACGGATACAAGTTATTGAACCTGAGCTGGATTTGATTAGATCAGACCTAGAACCCATTGTAGAAGCATCCTTAAGGAGATCTGGTAGAGTACCACATCAATTGGATAGATACTATGATTTTCTGATTCGAAATAAGGATCCTATTGAACTCGATGAGAACGATCAGGATCCAATCACCTATATGGATGCAATGTAGAGATCCGACTCTGAAAAATGGCTTGAGGCCATGAAATTTGAGATGGAATCTATGAAGATCAATGATGTATGGACATTGGTTGACCTATCCGAAGGGATAAAATTCATAGGATGTAAGTGGATCTTCAAAAAAAAAGGTATAGATGAAAAGGTGGAGACCTATAAAGTCCGTCTGGTTGCCAAGGGATATCATTAACGTTGTGGTATTGACTATGATGAGACATTCTCTTCAGTGGCAATGCTCAAATTCATTTGAATAATACTTGCCATAGCTGTCCATCTGGACTATAAAATCTAGCAGATGGATGTGAAAATAATTTTTCTGAATGGAGAGCTGGATAAAGAGGTATATATGATACAACCTGAAGATTTCACGTTCATAGATGAGTCTAAGATGTGTAAGCTTCAGAGATCCATTTATGGACTAAAGCAGGCATCTCGGAGCTAGAATATACGATTTGATAGAATTATCAAAACGTATGGTTTCGTTAAGAATGAAGAGAAGCCCTGCATATACAAATGGGCTAATGATCCAACAATAGTATTCCTAGTATTGTATGTGGATGACATTCTCTTAATCAAAAATGATGTTCCTGCATTATAAGAAATAAAGATCTGGCTATCATCATAGTTCTTCATGAAAGATCTAGAAAAAGTTTGCTACATCCTAGGGATGAAGATCTATAAAAATAGATCTAAAAGGTTATTTGGATTGTCCTAGTCTACGTATATTGATACTATGCTGAAACGATTCAGCATAAAAAATTTTAAGAAAGGCTATCTACCGATAGGCTATGAAATTTTTCTTTCAAAAAAGGATTATCCAACAACATCTCTAAACAGAGAGTGTATAAATAGAATATCATATGCTTCAGCACTAGATTTTATAATATACGCCATGATATGTACGCGACCAGATATAGCATACTCACTAGGTGTAGTAAGTAGATACCAATCTAATCCAGGAGAGAATCACTGGAAGGTTGTTAAAACCATCCTGAAGTATTTAAAAAATACTAAGGACCAGTGGCTTGTATGTGGTGAATCGAACTAAAAATTTGTGGGGTTCACAGACTCCAATTTTCAGTCCGATCATGATGATAGCAAGAGTATATCAGGATATATATTTATCCTTAATGGTGGGGCCGTCTGCTAGAAGAATTTCAAGCAGCACACTATGGCCGATTCAGTTTGTGAGGTGAAATATGTCGCTGCATTAGATGCTGCCAAAGAAGCGATATGGCTAAAAAAATTCATCATCGAGCTCGGAGTAGCATCCTTCCTTGATGGTCTAGTTCTGCTCTATTGCGATAGCTTTGGAGCCATTTCTCAGACGAAGGAACTAAAGGCACACTAACGAACGAAGCATATTCTGCACCGCTACCATCTTATCCGAGAGATTATGGATCGAGGTGATGTTGACCTTCAAAAGATCGACAGAAAAGAGAACCTAGTCGACCCATTCACTAAAGCTATTACGGGGAAGAAGTTCGACGACTTTAAGTTGAAGATAGGTATTAGATACTACATCGATTGGCTTTAGTCCAAGTGGAAGATTGTTGGAAATGTGTCCCAAAGCCAATCATCAGTCTGTTGATGGTTGAGCCATATATTTATAATTGTATATGAATTATAAATTAATAAAAGTTATTTTATAATTTTTCATCATAAATTATGTTGTCTTCTAATGAACTCCTATGTTGTGATGAAGTCCTTAAGACTATCTAGATTCAGTAAAGAAGGATTTATCATTTAGTCCTTAAATAGTTCACGATCAAATGATACGTTGTTACTTAGGATGACAACGTTTATCAAGTATAGGTCATTGTGTGCCATATAGGTTGGTTGTCCTCATAATCAAGGAGTGTTGAGATACTGATATGGCATGCAAGTAAGATGTATGGGTACATCTGCACTGAATGTGACCAATTTTGGAGCTTTTCTCCTATCAAGATTAGCTTCAATGGAATATGAGTATAAATGTTCCTCCGATCTGAGATCATCATGGTGACTTCCAAGTAACTCACTATGTTTTGGTGTCAGACTATCTAAATTTCTAATTCAGTGATGGAAGGTTTCTGGGCACGGTCAAGTACTTGTAGAGTCGGTGCATGTATCAAGATGAGATTGACCACTCCTGATTTTAGGAGTTGTGTTCAATTATGTTTTAATTTAGCAAAACTTTGGTCAGGATAGTCTTAGTGAGGAGTCACGGGACTAATTGCTTTAAGACATGACATTGATATATTTTCTAGGATTGACAGTCTAATTCTGAGTCATCTATTACACAGAGGTCATAGGGATGAATTATACGGTAACTATATTCGCGTAGGTTCTAAATATTGCGATTGTGATTATTCGATCTATCCGGACATCGGATACTATTGCTAGATGGTCACTTCGATTAGTATAGCAATTGGTTTCTATACTACCGGCTTAAGTTTGGACCTATGGGGTCACACACATTAGGAGTTTCTATCTGATCTGATGGTTGATCAAGAGTCCTATTGGTTTGGGACTCTATGGTCAAGAGTCCCACCAGACTGAGACTCTGTGACCAAGAGTCCTATTTTCGAGTTTCTTTTCGATCATGAGGAAAAACCCCCTCTTTAAGGTAGGTGACCGGTGGGTCAATCCAGCTGGGCTCGAATTTCGTCTGTAGGACATCCTGAGATTCTTCTATGGTCGGGTACTTCAGAGTTTTCTGAAACACTTCTTTGGGTAGTTCGGCTGGAGCCAAAGTGGCCAGTTTGGAGAGAAAATCGGCTCTCGCATTTTCTGTCCTTGGGATATGTTGAATGACGAAACTATCGAAGGCCGGGGTTAAACTCTTCACTTTCCCGAGGTATCTTGCCATGCTCTCTTCTCTTGCTTCAAAGTTGCCGCCAACTTGACCGACCACTAGTCGGGAATCACTGTAGACTCGAAGCCGATCTACTTTTAGCTCCTTTGCTATTCTTAATCCCACAATCAGTGCTTCGTATTCGACTTCGTTGTTGGTAGCGGAAAACTCGAAGCGCAGCGCGAACTCGGTGACAACTCCCTCGGGGCTGACAAGACTAGCCCCGCACCAACTCCAATGGAGTTGGAAGAACCATCCACGTGTAGAATCCAGAAGCCTTCAGAGAGGTCGGCCCTTTTCTTGGGAAAGTTCGGCTGTGATGGTTCGACTTCGTCAAGGCTCGATCTCGCCTTTGTGTTTGTCTTGCTTGATTCAAGTTCGGCTTCGTCCGGAATGGTGCATTCTAATACAAAATCCGTCAGTATTTGGGCTTTGATTGATGGCCTGGGCTAGTAGTTGATGTCGAACTTCGTGAGCTCCATTGCCCATTTTGCGATTCTTCCGGAAGCGTCTGCTCGGTGGAGAACTGCTTTTATTGGTTGGTCCGTGAGGACCGTTATGGTGTGCTCCTGAAAGTAAGGTCGGAGCCTCCTGATGGCAATTACGAGATAGTAAGATAATTTTTCTATCCGGGAGTATCTGGTCTCCACGTCCCTTAGGACTCGGCTCACGTAATAGATCGGGCGTTGTGTTTTTGCTTCTTTCCTAATGAGAACCGCCGCCAGGGCCACCGAGGAGACAACCAAATACAAGAACAACTCTTCCCCAGGTTCAGGTTTTGCTAGCAGCGGGGGCGTGCCGAGGTAATTTTTGAGTTCCTCAAATGCTTGTTGACACTCTGCCGTCCAGCTGAAGTCCTTTGGTCGACTGAGAACCTCGAAGAAGGGTAAGCAATGTTCAGCCGACCTCGAGACGAAGCGATTTAGGGATGCCACCCTTTCGGCCAAGCGCTGAACTTCTTTAATCATCTTTGGAGTGGTCATTTCTCGAATAGCTCGAATTTTTAGGGGGTTTGCCTCGATTCCACGTCTCGACACCATGAACCCAAAAAATTTTCCAGAAGTTACGCCAAAGGCGCATTTGGTAGGATTCAGTCTCATCTTATGCTTCCTCAATGCATTGAAGGTCTCTTCAAGATCGGCCAGATGGTCAGCTGAAGCTCGGCTTTTGACGAGCATATCATCTACGTACACCTCCATGTTGTGGCCGATCTGCTTCTTAAAAATTTTGTTGACTAAATGCTGGTATGTTGCTCCCGCATTCTTGAGTCTAAAAGGCATGACCTTATAGCAATAAAGACCTCGGCTAGTGATGAAGGCTGTTTTTTCTTCGTCTTCAGGCGCCATACGTATCTGGTTATAACCAGAAAAGGCGTCCATAAAGCTGAGGAACTCATGACCCGAGGTTGCATCTACCAACTGATCGATCCTGGGCAAGGAGTAACTATCCTTTGGACAAGCCTTGTTTAGCTTTTTAAAGTCGACGCACATCCTCCACTTGTTGTTTGTTTTCTTGACAAGAACCACGTTCGAAATCCAAGTCGGGTAATGAACTTCCCGGATTAGTCCGGCTTTAAGGAGTTTATCTACTTCTTCAGCGATCGCTTTCTGCCTCTCCGGAGCATGTTGGCGTAGTTTTTCTCTTACCGGCCGGTGTTTCGAGTCAACGGCCAGCCGTTGTTCCATGACCTCGGCATCGATTCCTGGCATATCCGCTGGGGTCCAAGCGAAGACGTCTGCATTCCTTCTGAGAAAAGCGATGAGCTGCTCCCGAACCTCGGTCGCCAGGTTGGAGCCGATCTGCACCACATGGTCCGATTTTCCGTCATTTAATGACACAGAGATGAGGTCCTCTGTAGGCTCAGCTCGTTCTTCAGCGAGGTCGTCACGGACGTCCAGTCCGTCAATCAGACAGGGGTCGGGCTGATCTCCCTTATACAAGGCGATCGAGTAACAATACTTCGCTAGGGCCTGGTCTCCTCTGACTTCTCCAATCCCATAGTTCGTAGGGAACTTCATCTTTAAGTAATAAGTCGACACAACCGCCCGAAGGACATTTAAACCAGGTCGATCGAGGATAGCATTATAGGCGGACGGCGTCTTTACGACTAGAAAGTTGACCTGAGCTTTGACCTGCTTTGGGTACTGCCCTGCTGTTACGATCAAAGTTATGATACCTTCGACTGGTACGGTGTTGCTAGCAAATCCGACTAGCGGAGAATTCACCGAGCTCAATCGATCATCAGGTAGGGACATTTTCGAGAAGGCACCGTAGAACAATACATCAGCCGAGCTTCCATTATCTACGAGGATGCGGCGTACATCATAGTCAGCAATATTCAACGAAACTACAACCGTGTCATTATGCGGAAATTGGATTCCCTGGCCATCCTCCTCGGTGAAGACTATAGGCTCCGAAATCTTTCGTTTCTTCATCGATCCTTCAAGCCTGCTGGTTTCCTTTTGCTGAGATCCCCCTAAGATAGTGTTGATGACGCCAATGGGTGGCCGATCTTCTTGTTGGTTTTCCCCGCTTGGCGTTAGCGTTCTCGACCGATCTTCCACCCCCTCGGGCCGCCTTCGAAGAAACCGGCTTAGTCTGCCTCGCCTGACGAGCTCTTCGATCTCGTCCTGGAGTTGAATGCACTCCTCCGTGTCATGACCGTGATCGCGATGGTAGAGGCAGAACTTGTTGGGATTACGCTTGTAAGGGTGAGAGCGCATTCTCTCTGGTCTTGAAAGCCGTTCCCGGATCTCCATCAGAACTTGAGTCTTCGGGGTGTTTAGGGGGGTGTAGTTGTGAAATAATCGTAGACGGGGAGAACTTCGGCACTGAGGAGAACTTCGGTGCTGAGGAGAACTTCGGCGCATCCTTCCGTCAGAGCTTCCCCGCTTCCGAGCTTGAGAGAGAATCCGAACTTGCTCACGACCAGGGGGAGTCCTGGAGCGTGGCCGAGCTTTAATTCGCTTTCTTTCTTCAGAGGGTCTATCCAGCCTGCCGATCAGCCATTTACCATCGATTTTACCGTCCTTAGCTTCGAAGGCCTCCTCTGCCCGGGCATAACTTTCGGCCCGAGCCAACATATCGGCAAAGTCTCTAGGATATTTTTTTTTCAGGGAGAATAATAGGTCATTTTTCTGAAGGCCGCTCTTGAGCGCGGCCATGGCGACCGATTGATCCAGATCTCGGACTTCTAACGCAGCGGTATTAAACCGAGAAATGAAAGCTCGGATGGATTCTCCTTCTCTCTGCTTGATGGCCATTAGGGAGTCTGAGCTTCGGCGTGGACGCCGACTACTAACGAAGTGGGCCGCAAATTATTGACTCATTTGGTCGAATGACAGGATGGTACTCGGCTTGAGTGCCAAATACCAGTTTCTGACGGCTCCTATAAGAGTAGAGGGAAAAGCCCGGCACAGGATGGCGTCTGACATGCCATAAAGCAACATCGTCGTCCGGAAGGCTTCCAGGTGGTCGATCGGGTCAGTGGTCCCATCATAGCTCTCAAACTGTGGGAGTTTGAAGTTTGGCGGGATTGATTCTTGCATAATTTTCTGTGAGAATGGAGAGTCGGTTCGGATCTCATTACCATATGAGGGAGGAGCGTGGCGGAGTTCTTCGATCCGACGACTCATTTTCAAGAGCCTTCTATTCAGGAGATCTTCATAGTCTCTCATTTCTAAAGTCTTCTTGCTGATCGGATGAAAAGCTTCTCCCTGGGATGAGCTGCGGTCCGAACAAGGGCTCTCCTTCCATTGCTTTCCTTTTTCGAGAATTGGAGGTCGGATAGCCCATGTCGATTACCTCTGGACTGGACAACGCAGCTCCGGAGGATCCGGGACCGATTGGACTGGTACGGTGGCTTGCTGGTGCATGGCTTGCACCGCTTGAACGGCCTCGGTGAGGCCACGAACCTGCTGGACGAGCAGGTTGAACTGTTCAACTCTACCATGGCCTGGATTGCCGGGACTGGAGCGGTAGCGGACGGACCCAGACGGGATCAGGCCGCGGAGGCCGTCGATCGTCGGACTGCAGAATGAGCCTGAGTCATTGGGGCTGGAGCTGGAGTGGATGGACTCGAACGAGATCGGACCGCGGAGGCCGTCGATCTCTGAGTGGAGGCTCTCCTGGGGGGCATCTTTTCTCTTTGGAAGGGGATTTGAATTGAAAAGAAGAAAGGTCTCTCGAGCACTCCTTTAAGAACAAAGGAACACCGGCTTCCTTTAAGAAGGGAATCTTCGCCGGTAGGCCCTCCTTCTAGCGTCAATCTGTTGACGCAGAAACTTATCGTCGTCGGAGTTGAGGCCGAAGAGGCTGCCGCCGGGGACCTGTAAAACAAAGTCTCGCTCGAAATCGGTGGGGGGTGGCTCCGGCAAGACCCTCCGACGCTCAAGTTAGTTCCTGTCAACAGGAATGGAGTGCTCGATAGAGTATAGAGGAGAAGAAAAGGGTTTTCAGAACCTGTTGTAAAGGTATCCGGAGGGTCCTTTTTATAGAGGGAGCTTATTGTAACCGTCCTGATCAATGTCGGTCGTTATTGTCGATCGTTATTGCTGATAAATGCCGATCATTATTGCTGAGAAATACCGATCATTATTGTCGATCGTTATTGCTGATAAATGCCGATCGTTATTACTGTTGTATAACCGTAGCGAGATTGCCTGTAGGAATCCATCATAAGGAGTTCGGCCATTGAGAAGCTCGTCCATTGAAGAAGTCAATAGGGAGTCCGGCTTCCGTAGAAACTCGGCCCGAGAGGAGGTTTTGGGGAAGTTCGGCTCCCACAAGGGTCTGACTGAAGCCCGATCGCTGGGAGTCCGAAGGAGTTCGGCCCGGAGCCTGGGCGCTGGGGAGTTCGGCCGCTGGACAGGAGTTCGGGGAGCTCGGCCATTAAGAGGGTTGAAACAAGCTCGACCGCCGGGGTCTCGACCGAAGCTCGGCCGCTCGGAGTCCAAAGGGGCTCGGGCAATAAGTAGTTCGGCCGCTTGAGGAGTTCGGCCGCTAGGGGCCTGAAGGATCTCGGCCGACTGAGAGAATGGTCGCTTGAGGAGTTCGACCGCTAAGAGTCTAAAGCTCGGCCGTTTGATAGTTCGGTTGGTTGAAAGACTTCGATTGAGGCTCAGCCGCTGAGAAGCTCGGCCGGATGTAGTAGTTCAGCTAGGACGCGTCCGCTGAAGTTCTTCCGCATTGACCACATCAAGCTGGGATCGAACTTGACTTTGGCAGGAGCGGGATTTATCCCCAACACTACCTAAGTATCTTTTAGGAGGACGGAAAACTCTTTCTAATCTATGAGATGGAGGAGGTAGTGATTGTATTGGCTCAACTTGATTTGGTTCCATTTGATCCTTAGCTCATTGCTCTTGTGAGACTTTCTCCTCAAGCTTGATCTGCTTTCCAATGCCGCTATCTTGAATAAACTATTTTTTAAAAAAGATGGTATGTCGACTCATAATCACATTGTGATCTTTTGAAATATAGAAATAATATCCTAATGACTCTTTAGGATATCCTATAAATCAAGCTCTAAAGGACCTAAAGTCTAACTTATCCGCTTGTTATCTTTTGACATGAGCTGGACAATTCCAAATTCTAAGATGACTCAGACTTGGTTTCTTATATGTCGTATCTCATACGGTATGGTAGAAATGATTTTAGAAGAAACCCTATTCAGTAAGTATATTACAGTTAACAAACAGTATCCCCAAAGAAAATCAGAGAGGTTTGTGAAGCTCATCATGGATCAGACCATATCTAATAGAGTCCAATTCCTCCATTCTGAGATCCTGTTGAGTTGAGGTGTTCCAGATGGAGTCCATTAAGAGACTATTCTATTTTTCTTGAGATAGTCTAGGAATTTTCAACTAAGGTATTCACCTTCTCGATCTGATCGAAAAATCTTGATGGATTTTTTAGTTTGCTTTTCTACTTCATGTCTGAATTTCTTGAACTTTTCAAAAGCTTCAAACTTATGTCTCATAAGATACACATATCCATACCTAGATAAATCATCGGTAAAGATTATGAAGTAGACAAAGTTGCCTCTAGCCAGCACATCAAATGGGCTACACACATCAGTATGTACTAGGACAAGAAGATCCGTGGCCCTTTCCACATGTCCTATAAAAGGGAGCTTAGTCATTTTGCCATGAAGACAAGATTCATAAATTGGATATGACTCGAAAGTCAATGGACTGAATAGCCCGATTTTCTTCAATTTGTTAATCCTATCTTCTGTTATATGACCCAATTTTAGGTGCCATAGATACCTATCATTTAGACTATTCCTAGGTCATTTCATGGTATTCATATTTTGCTCGATATTAAAAATAGATACATCAACATGTAACTGATAAAGACCATTAATAAGAAAACCACTTGTAATTTTATTTCTTTCATAAAGAATGTTACAATGGTCCTTAAGAAAACTAATTACATAGCCTTCTAATGCAAGGCAAGAAATAGAAATCAAATTTTTGCTTACTGCAGGCACATAATAACAGTCTTTTAACACTAAATCTAAATAAGATGGTAGTCGAAGAGGGTATGTTCTCACGATCATGGCAGCAACTCTTGCTCCATTTTCAATGCGCAAGATCATCTCACCATCCCTCAGCCTCCTACTATCCTCAAGATCCTGCATGGAAGTGCACAAATGAGTACTAAAATCAGAGTCAAGCATCCAACTAGATGCAGAAGAAATCATAAGGTTAGACACAATAATGAGCATACCTCCAGAAGGACCTACCTCCTTCTTATTCTTCAGGATGGCTAGGTAAGTAGGGCAGTTTCGCTTTCAATGGCCATCATTGTTGCAATGGAAACACTTTTCTTTGTCAACGGCCTTCTTTTTTAGCTCTGCCTTTTTTCTTCTTTCCTCCTTCCATCTTCTGCTTTTTTACAGACTTCTTCTTCTTTCCAAAAGACTTTCTCTTGAAAGAAATCCATTCCATAGCAAGCATTGAGCCTTTAGAATCTTTCATAGAAAGTTCAGCCGTAACCAGCATATTTATAAGTTCGGCCAAGAAATTTTGAAGTTTATGCATATGGTAGTTCATGATGAACTATCCATATGCATCAGTTAAGGATTGCAAAATTATATTATTCTACAGATCCAAGTCCAACTTCACTCTGAGCTTCTCAAGCTCTTTTAAGTCCTTGATCATCATCTGATAATGATCTTGGACTGACTGTCCATCATGCATCTTAGCCTTGAAAAGTCATTTAGTGACTTGATACTTGGCTGCACGACTCTATTCACCAAACATCTCTTGTAGGTGAGCCAATATTTGGTGAGCAGTCCTGATATCTTCATATTGGCACTGAAGTTCATCAGACATCGAGCCCAACATGTAGTATCTGGCCTTGTTATCTTCGTCCGTCCACTTATCTAGAGATACTCTCTGTTCAGCTGATGGATGAGCTGGTAAGGTGGGAGGGTCCTGGTCCAATACATGAGTTAACTTCTCAAAATCCAAAATAATTTTGAAGTTCTAGAGCCAATCCTTATAATTTGATCCGATCAGTCTATGGGTGTTCAGGATTCGTGCTAGTGGGTTGGATGCAGATATTTTTCTATAGAGAGTCAAAGTTTCTAGTTAGATATTATAATTAAGACTTAACCAATTTATTTAAGAATTTTATTTTTAAACAAATTAGCTCTCACTATTTTTTTGGATCCCTATACTTTCTCTGTAGAGATGCAAAAATCTTCATGATTAATGATTTCTAGTGGATGGTGCGGTCCCACCAACTGACTCATCACCTCATCTAATAGTTATTGATGATGGATTAGCCAATGAGTGAACAACTCTTGTTCAATGATTCTCTAATCATGATGCATCCAAACTTGATCTCTAATTCATGAATCTCATCATGCCCGAAATATTGATCCACTCCTTTATTAAGTCAGACCTACCATTTGCACAGATGAGATTTTTAATTGAGACTCTCACCGTATCCAAAATATTGAGCCTAATTCATCCTCCAGCCCATAGCATCCAATGCCTAATAAATATGGTTGCGTCTTTTCAGTGCAACTAAACCACTATAATCAGTCGAGAACAATCAACTCCAAAAAGGGCCCGCACATCTACAATGGTGAAAGATCTTAGACTTAATCTTTTCTTAAGAAGATTTGATTTAGGTCTCATTAAACTAGACTTGACATAGTCATAACCATTATGACTAACCTAGTGGCATAGGTTGGCTCAGATTATTAACCACCTTAGATCAGAACTGAGCTAACAAATATGGCCAGATAAGTGAGACCAGTGGAAGGGATATGTCATTAACTCGACAAGAACGCATTCGAGTTGAGTAGCTCTCAATTAAAAATCAGTCAGTCATATCTGTCAGACTTACCTTAGACATCAAATTATTGAGCCAAAATCAATCGGATTAGCCTACAATCCAGACTCTAGCCACTGAGCCTAATTAGGTCTTAGCTTGATCGATCACTCACATGACTCGATCTTGACCCAGACTTAATTCTATTAGGCTGGTCAATTTAAGTACTGTTGATCCTATCTAACCAACTCTTGATTTGGTTTGATCAACCGCTTAGATCTAATTGAGCTACTCAAGCCCGAATTTAATTTTATGAATATATCTTAGATCTAAAATTCTTAATTTTAAACCTAACATATATTTCATAATCTTAATTCTCAATTAAGTTTAAGGTTCATAAGCAAAACATGTAAATAAAATTCTAGAATTTTAGGATCTAGGATTTTGCAGAAAGTAAGTTCTTGATTTCTGATTAAAGACGAATGCGCAGCACCCCTACACATCAGAAGGACACCCCATCGAATGGAATGAGAGGGCATTTAAATCCTACTTTGTTCTTATGACCGGACGACCAAGGGAAATGCCTTAATCAGAAATATAAATCTATAAAACTAATTAGATCTACATCATATATCTTATATATAAAAATTGATCTAACTTTATACATATTTTGCATACATCTCATGTATCATATCATGCATATTTTTTAGATCTTATTATCTCATAATTATCTAAAAATTTAAATTTAAATTGATCATATCAAAATAAATTCTAATCTAGATAATTATGTAGAATTATTCTACAACTAGTCTAAACATGCATTCATCATATCTCATATGATCTAAAAATTAAATAATTTTATTTTTTATTTTTAGATTTTATTATAATATTTATAATTATTAAAAAATTAAAAAAAAATAAATAGATTTAAAATCATAATTTAATCAAAATAAATTATGATTATGCAAGATTATGTATAGAACTATTCTATTTTACAACTAGTCATGCATATTGTAGAACTTAGATCTATATTATTTAATTTTAATTTTTTTAATTTTAGATCTAATCATATCTCATGTGATATCTAAAATTATTTAATTATTATATTAAAATAAATTAAAATTAGATTTAAATAATTTTAGAACCTGACTTTGATACCAGTTGAAGGAGAAATCTTGATTTTTCGGATTAGGTTCGTTCAGATTTGATTGGATCAAGAGAGAAATTTCAAAAAAAAAATTCATATATCTAGATCAAATTTAAGATATTTTAGATCTAATTTTATAAATTTAATAAATAAAAATAAAAATAAATTAAATCTAATTTAATTTATATCTTGATGTTGGGTAATCAGATTATCCTTTGATGATCCTATTGATTGCCTGGATTCTGGATCTAGCCATGCAAGCACCTGGCCTCTACCAATATCCACTTAGATTGAATCTAAAGATTTTCTTCTTCTTTATCATCTCTCCAAATATCAGATCTAGATCTGATTTGAAGGATCTTCAAAACTCCTTTCGAAGATCTGCTGTCGTCTCTGCAGCAGTGCTGCCTTCTTTCTTTTTCGTTAGCTTTTTATTGCCTGGATCGCACCAAACTGAAATCCAACTTTTCTAGAGCGTGGAGAGGAGAGAGAGGATCAAAAGATGGCATGGAGAAGAGAGTGAGATAGCCTTGGGACATGGCTAAAAGAAAACTCTCTAAAAATTGGGCGCAAATGGGGTTTATATAAACCCTGCTGCGCCATGCAGTGCCACATCATCTCGGCCAATCACGTTACTTCGTACAATTAGATCTAAATCTGATTGGTAGGATGACATCATTTGATCCAATCAGATGAGAGCCCCGCTAATTCATCCTTAGATGGTGCCTAAGACTGATCAAAGTCTATAGCTAGGAGCCACCTAAGTAGAATCCAAGAAGCAACCTGGAGTCCCATCTATATGGGACTCCAGGCATTCTTATCCATGGGCGCATGCCTCCCTAGGCATGCACCCCCTCCTTTTCAATTTCTAGCAAGGGGACAAGCTCCTATCTGCTCTTCTACAGATGCATGACACATGGGTAGATGTCTAAGTATCAAAGGTCAACGTTTGACCAAAGTCAAAGATAAGAATTAGCAGGTGATAAAAAATGGCAGGTGTTGCCTCAAATTTATCTCATAAATTAAGACAACCTTTTTCTATCCTTGACAAGCTCTAGTCAGACCAAGTAAAGGTACCTGAGTGAGTACAAATATATTTTTCTCAATCGAGATAACTTTTAATGATAGAAAAAGGAGAACGTTAGGCTCAATCGTGTGCTAGCATGATTTCCTTGAACCTAATTGAATCTAATTCAAATCAATTGAACTGGGTTAGTCCAATTGATGATATCCAGATCCAAACCCTTATTTGTGTGATGATCACCAATTCAAACCCTTGTTTGTGTGACCCAGTTAGATTCAGTTCTGTATAGTAATGGGATATGTTATGATCTCTATCATCGACATCATCGAAACTTTTTTTGATGGATCAAAACTCTTCTGATTCAGACAACTAGAATGATCGATCATCTAAATCATTCTAATTGCTTCTAAAATCCACCAGTGACACCTAGCAGTATATGGTGGTAATCCATCAAAACTGAAAATAAACCTTTTGGTGTAGCTACTTGTATGATTAAGTTCTTCTATCTTGAGCCCCGATCAGATTAGGGAGCTCCGATCAGATTAGGGTTAAGGTAAACTCGTCAAACCCTAATTTCTATCATATGATTTAATCATTCGATTCAAGTCCGATATGAAAAATTTAATAAAAACTCTTTTTATTATTTCACTATGCCATGGCCATGGGCTTATGAACTTAATTCTCATGATCATCATAGGGTTGCTCCTTATCCACCGAGGTAGATAGATTCTCTCTTGGTGCAATTCAATTCCTATAATGAACATGCTATAGCCAACATACACCTTAGAATTTCAAATGGCTAGGAGATCGAGTCATGGTGTAGTCAAACTATAACACCCTCAAGGTGAACTATCGATGCACCTCAGGTCAAAGAACCAGACACACCACTGCAGCTTCGAGTCAGTCATCGATGAGAAGGTAGACTTTCCTTAATGACTACTCGAGGTGGTCACGCTCAGTGCCCTCATTCTCTAACGAGTACCTATACTCTCGCTTCGATATCTCTACACCATAGACTCAAGACTCATCTACTATAAAGAAGCGATTGTACACCAATTTTTTGGATTAATCACCATCCTCATGATGATCCTACGGTCAGGAGCATTTTATGAGTTAATAATAAAAATTTTTATTTTAAATTTTCAACTCTTGAAAATAAGAATTATCATTATCATTAACTTAAGAGATGTATCATAGACACTAAATATACATTTATGATAGAAAATAATATATTTTATTATTTATAGTCAAAATTATAATTTTGCCCTAAAAGTGTATTACAAGTGTCGACCAATTCTGATTTCTAGGGCACACATATCTAACAGTAGGTACACTAGGCTCTGGATTTAATCTAATCGAATCTAATTCTAGTTCAGCTACAAGTATCGATTTTTCTACCTGTTGAACTTCATTAAGTTCAATCTTAGAGGCAACAGTTTCTTCACCAAAAATTTTTTTTTCCAAAAAGATTACTCTAAGGCTGATGAACATCTTTTGTTCATCAGTATAGTAGAAATAGTATCATTTTGTCTCTTTTGGGTACCCTATAAATATGCACTTGTCAGACCTAGGTCCAAGTTTATCTATAACTAACCATTTGACATAAGCCGAGCACCCCTAAACCCTAAGGTGTGAAGTGCTGGCTTACGTCCTATCCATATCTCATATGGATTCTTAACTACAGACTTACTTGGAATCCTATTTAACAGATAACAAGCCGATTCGAGTGTATATCCCCATAAGTGCTGGCTTACGTCCTATCCATATCTCATATGAATTCTTAACTACAAACTTACTTAAAATCCTATTTAATAGATAACAAGTTGATTCGAGTGTATATCCCCAGAAGGATATCGATAAGCTAGCAAAACCCATTATGGATCGGACCATGTCTAACAGAGTTCGATTCCTCCTTTCAGACATACCATTATGCTACGGTATTCCTGAAGGAGTCTATTGGAAGAGAATCCTATTTTCTCCTAGATATGTGAGAAACTCACCGAAAAGATATTCCTCTCCTAGGTCAGACCGAAGAATTTTAATACTCTTTTCAGTTTATTTTTCTACTTCACTTCGAAATCATTTGAATATTTCAAAAAAATCCGACTTATGTTTCATCAGATAGACATATCAATATCTGGATAGATTATCTATAAAAGTAATGAAGTAGACATATCCATCTTTGGCACTTGTGCTCGTTGGTCCTCATACATCAGTATGTACTAGACCTAAGAGCTCAATGGCTCTTTCATCTTTTTCAGTAAAAGATGACTTGATCATTTTACCCAGAATTCATAGGTTAGAAGTGAATCACAATCACTGACTTTGAGGATTTTCTCTTAAGTTAACCTGTCTATCCGGTTCTTATTTATATGACCTAGCCTACAATGCCATAAGTAGATATCTGACACACTATCTATTCTAGGATGCTTGTCGATTGAATAGACTATGTTAACAGGTTGTGATAGCATATACACATCATTATTCAAATGTCCACAGAAAACAATAATACCATTCATAATGATATTATAAACTTGTTTCTTTATTGAAATTTCATAATCATTTTTGGCCAGAAGGCCTACATAAATAATATTTAAAAAGAAATTGGGACAAAAGTGACAATCACTAAGAACAATATTATGGAACTCAAATACAAATTTCAAAATTCTTAAAACTAAAATTGAAACTGGTTTTCCATCTCCAACATTCAGAAACCTTTCATCTTGCTCGAATCTCCTACTGACCTGCAACCCCTACAATAAATTGCAAATATGGTAAGGGCTACCAGTATCCAATACTCAATCAGTGATATCATAAATAAAAAAATTGCAAGAAGTTATCATATAAATATCTTGCCTAGCAATAATTTGCTTCTTTCTCTGCTTGTTCGGATCTGAAGAGATAATGTACTGAGGATAGTTTCTTTTCTAGTGCTCCTACTTCTTGCAAAAGAAGCATTCGGGTTGACTCTTATCGAGCTTGATCTTCCTAATCTGATCCTGCACAGATGTTTCAGCCTGAACTTGCACCTTCTTAGCTTTCTTCTTCTTGTTCTTCTTTTCTTTCCTAAAGGATCGAGAGCTACAAGATGAACCTCCCACTAAGTTCACCAACTCTTTATGGAGTTGATGATCCTTCTTAAAGTTTTGAAGTAACCCCAATAACCTGTGGTAGTCTACTTTAGGCTTTGTCATTCTGAAATGAGTAAGAAATGAGAGAAACGAGTTAGGCAATGAGTTCAGTATTGTATCTTTCTAAAGCTGTTTATGTAAGAAAAAGTCGAGCTTGCTCAATCACTCTATCAGCTCGATCATGTACAATACATGATCAGTGATAGAGGCATCGTCCTATATCTAGCATTAAAGATGGCACAACTAGTCTTGTGCCTCTCCACGTCATCGGATATGCCAAAGAAATCCTTCAATACTTGAAGCATGTCCTTTGATTGAGCCATCTCAAATCTGCGACTGAACTCATCTCTCATAGTAGCCAGCATAATGCAGCCCACCATGGTTCAATCACTGAGCCACTTCTGATAAGTATCTCTGACTGTTCTATGTGCATTGGTAGCTAACTCCTTAGGTGCAGGATCCGTCAGCACATATAGGATCCGTTCATGCTCCAGGACTATCTTCAACTTTCGGTACCAGCTATCGAAGTTGGATCCCACCAACTTATCATTGTCCAACAATGATCGGAGCAATAAGAAAGTGGCCATATCTGTACAAAGAAAAAATATAATCTAATTAGTAATTAATTTATTAAACCTAAAGATTTAGACTTTAATCAAAAGGTTCTTCCACTATTTATTTAAATTAGTAGCCTCTACCTCCAGTCCGAGGAATTATTGTAATTCCTTAGTGGATACTAGAATCCACATAGACTGTATACGAGTCCAACTTTGGTTGGCTCACCTATGTACATCTAAGGATGGGTTCATAACCAATTATTTCTTCAAACAACTTCTAGTAATTAAATTTTGCCCCAACCCTTGATCAGTTGGCTTTGGCCTTCTCAGAAAAGAATTCAGTTAGGTCCAACCATTAACATGACCATACTTGGCATATCTAACTAATGAATGATCATGCCCAACTTTGGTTGGCCCACCTGACCACCATTTAAAAAGATGTATCCAAGAGATCATATAATGAATGATAATTTCATCAATCGATAAGTATCAAGTCTTTGGGCCTCCAACGATTATCCAACTGATGAACCCATTATCATCCACTTTAATGGAAGGCTATGATCCAATTATTATATAACTATTTCATTTTAGAGACCTAATAATTTTAGAGGATTTATTTATAGAAGTGAGTAGGTCAGATTAACCAGCTTGTTATGATCCTCCCATTGGCTTCACCAAGTCAGCTTAAGGGAGACCACTAACAGACTGGTCTAGGAGCATCTAAATCAATCACACTGATTTACCTAGTTGATATGGGTCAACTCAAATTATCAAGTGATCTAATCAAAATTTAATCTCACCAAGAAGGTCAGGTAAGTGAGATCGGTGGAAGGGTCTGCCAAAGCTTGCCTTAGATACCATAAAAAATGGTCAGATAAGCAGACTGTCAATTAAAAACCATCGATCATATATGCCAAACTTACCTTAGACACCAACTGGTTTAATTAGTCTTTGGTTAGATCAACCTAACAGTTCGAGCTAGACCTCTTAGCCAAGAATCAAGTCTATTTGATTCTTGTTAAAGATATGGACTTGATCAACTATAACTACTAGAGAATTCTTGACCTAATCTAAGACAACAATTGATTAGATTTAGTCAATTCTCTAATTAAGTTCATTCTTTAATCTAATCTTAGGTCTCATCCAATTAATGGATCTAATTCCTACTAACCCATTAACCTAATGTTATGATTTGTGTCATAGGATCTTCAATTTACAATCCTAGAATCTAATCAAATAACTTCTTAATTCTTAATTAAGTTTTGGACTGAGGGTTGGAGTTTGACTTTTTAAAAATAATTTTCATATTTGTAAAATATTTTTACAATATGGTTCTATCAACCAAGTTGCATGTTTGATTCATAATCAATATGCAAGTAAAATAAATATGAAACTACTTTAGATCTAATCTAAACAGGTTCATGTAACTAAAATAATTTCAATAATAATCAATCATAAATCTTTCTAGATCAAATCTAATATATTTATGATGATTAAAATTAAGTTAAAATATTTTTAATCAGATCATAAATTTTTTTATATTTAATTTAAAATTTTATTATTAATATTTTAGATCAGCACGTACTAGGACAATCTTTCTACTATAAGGAATAGACCTTATAGTAGGACAATCTTATGGCAGTTCATACAATCTAAAATATTTTATTTTTAGATCTAAAACTATTTTAACTCTATTAAATTATAAATTAAATTAAATTAAATTTAATAAATTTATGATTAGAGTCAGATCATCATAAATTAGGATAACCTTTTTACTGTAAAGAATAAACCTTACAGCAGGACAACCTTATAGCATTTCGCAAGATCTAAATTTTTAATTTTAGATTTAATAATTAGATTATAAATTAGATCTAATTTAAAAAATAATCTAAATATGTACAAAAATTATGTAATAAGAACCTAGACTCTAATACCAATTGAAGGAACCAGATCTAGGGTTTCACGGATAGATCTTGAAACTTTTCAAGATCAGATAATGAAAGACTTAAATAAATTAAATATTTATTTAAATAAATATATAAATATCTAAATTTTAAATCTGTTACATGATCAAGATATGATATTAAATCAAAAATTAAAAACATAAAAGAGAAGAAAAGGTCGATCACATCAACCTAGATCTACACTACATCTAATGCAAGTATGAAATCAATAAATCAGATCTATTATCTGTGTAAGTTAGATGTTCTAACTTGCTGATCCAGACTTGAGGATGAAGTCACGAGCCGCACATGGGTCCGACCTCTAGGAGTCATCCACATGAGTCTATGAACTCTGATCTGAAGTCCGATGCAGAAAATCAGTACAGCATGCTAGTACTGTACTGATCCTTCTTCGATGATCGATCCGATGCTTTCTTTTTCAAAACTTGGACTCTCCAAAATATAAGAAGGAAGAGGAGAGTTTTCTAATTTGAGACTCTCTTAGAAAAAACTCAAAATAAGAAGGAGAGATGAAGAATAAAATAGCCCTAGAAGAAGATCCTCTTTTTCTTCTCTTTTCTCTCACCTAGACACCTAGTTTGGTATCTATGAAACCCCATGCCCAAGGACACTCTTCCTTTAATTTTTATACATCCTAAATCTCCCCCAAAGCTCTATATTTCATGAAAAAATTAGACCAAAATTCATCCAAAATTTATAGAAAAAGAAGAGTCATTGTCTAGGTCAAAAACTAGATAAGGAAAGGTCAAATAGGGCAAGACAAGGGGCGCCCAACTGTTCGATGCCTCCTCCACAATTATTGGCATGGACTAGTAAGAGAAGGCACACAAAAAAGAGTTTTCTCACATGAAATAAGAGAAGAATTAATAAAAGAGGGGGCGGCACTCAAGAAAAGGTGTTTTGGTCAATAAGGATTCTATCTCATAGAATGCTAAAGCAAAACTAACTTCCCTTTTGACTTGGTCTTCTAATAAATTGCCTTATGAGAAAAGGAAGGAGAGAGGGGCATACATGAATAGTAGGGAGAGGAGATCTCACACGCAAAATAAAAAAAAAATGGATGTGGGGTGCGTGGGCTAAGATGGCGCAAGGTTAGGAAGTCCTAGTCACACTAGGACTCGTGTTTTGACTTGGTTAAATAAGATCTTTTAACCAAATAAAATCAAGAGTAAATCAACTCAATTAAATAAGATCCTAACCCATTTAAAAAATTAATTAAATTAAATTAAATTAAATTATATTTAATTTTGATTTAATTTTTTAATTAAATTAAAAAATTGGGTTAATCCAAAACTTAGTTAGACTAGGACTAGTTCTTCCTTGTATTTGGCTTATCCAATAAGTCAATTGAACTTGATCCAATCAAGTCCAAACTAAATTTAATTAAATCATATTTAATTAAACTTAATCTCAGTCCTTTGAATTAATCAAATTAAGCTAATTAGCAATTTAATTGCTAATCGATTCTCCTACAATACTTGCACTAGGTTAAACACCAATCGTATTAATTATTTAACCCTAGAACGATTCTTAATCATTGATCAACCATCCGATCAGATCGTAAGATCTAATGTGTATGACCTCATAGATCTGAACCTAAATCGATAGTATAGAAACATATCGAAGTAACCATCTAGCAATGATACCCGACGTCCGGATAGGTCGAATGTGTAGAACAACATTCTTAGAATTCATGTGGATATGGTTTTCATATAATTCATCTTCTTGATCAAAATGCTCATAGAATACCTCAGAGTTCAACTATCAACTCTGATTAGGTTGTCCACATTGTATTTAAAAATATTAAATCCATCTGATAAATTATCCTGGCCAAGATTTTGCTATATTGAAATACAGTGATACATTCTTCTTCAACTTTTGGAGTGATCAATTTCATCTTGATCACACTCTGACTTCATAAGTACTTGACTGTGCCCAGAAGCTTTTCGTTACTGAATTAGAAATTCAGTTAGTCCGGTACCAAAGCACAGTAAGTTGCTTGCATATCACCGAGATAATCTCAGATCAAAGAGACACTTATACCTATATCCCATCAGAGATATTCTTGATAGCAGAATGCTCTGAAGTTGATCACGTTCGATGATAATGTACTTATACATCTCACCTATATGTCATACCAGTGTCTTCACACTCCTTGGTTAAGAAGATAACCAACCTATATGGCATATAGCGACCTATACTCGATAGATGCTGTCATCCTTATTAACAGCCTATCATTTGATCGTGAACAAATTTAA
Source organism: Cocos nucifera (assembly GCA_006176705.1). Classification (NCBI taxonomy): domain Eukaryota; kingdom Viridiplantae; phylum Streptophyta; class Magnoliopsida; order Arecales; family Arecaceae; genus Cocos; species Cocos nucifera. The sequence goes on from QRFJ01000309.1 coordinate 1,195,311, forward strand.
GGACTAATCGATAAATCCTCTCTTTATCGAAGCTAAATAGTTCTAAGGACTTCATCACAATAATGAAGTTTATTAGAAGATAAATACTTATGATAAAAAATATCAAAAATATATTTTATTTATTAATAAATTAATTATAAATATAAAGTAGCTCAACCGTCAATAGACTGACGATTGACTTTGGGACATATTTTTCAACACATGAAAGAAAACCCAGTAAAGTAGAGTTTTACCGAATGACTCATACTCATCAGGATGATACTTTTATTCGGGATGAGTCGAGAGATTTATATGTATGACATTATTAATATTCTATTTTATGTAATAATTTTAGTTTAATTTTATTAGCTATTAATATATAACTCTTGTTTTCAAAATAAATATAGGAGAGGACTACATCTCTCATTGTGGAGCGTGAGGATGAGTCCACAGCATCTACGCAGCAAAATCGTATTGAGGCTGAGGTGTTCACAGAGTTGATGGAACCAGAATGCTATGGTTGAGTGAGGAGTTATGGAGTAAGAGTCAACCCCACTCAGTTATCTGAGGTGAGTAGATATATGCAATATATTACAATAGATGCTCAGCATTCATACATCCGTAGATTCGAGATGGAGATACAGAAGATTAGATAGAGTCGTGCCACTGAGATGGAGGAGATGCGATAGAGCCATGCTGAGATGCAGGCCATGAGGGGACAGATTGATTGGCTTACATCTTTGTTAGAGATGTATGGCCCATCTCAGGTAAACATATATTATCAAATATATATTTTTATATTAATTTAATAATCTATATATTTTTATTTATAGATTTGCAAATCAGGCTTTTCATATATTTTTTGTAGGCTCCTAGCACATCAGGCATCCATCGAGACGGTGGCACGTCACATTAAAACAGTAACGACCATCCATCTGCAGATTGATATTATTTTATTTTTATTGTAGTCTTATATTTTCTATATACTTTTAGTTTGTTGAACTCTTGATTGTAATGGATGATTAGTATTTTATTTTTATTTATATAAAATAATATCTTTTGGTTAAATTTGCTATTGATGTTTGCTTTTGGTGTGAATGATGGTGATTGTATAGGTTTATGTTTTAATAATTGATATAATTTTATACAGTAATTTTTGTATTTTTTTTTTGTATATAAAATCTATATTTTTTTTCTATTAAAAAAATTAATGATGCTTATAAGCGTCATTAATAGAACTGATTAACGATGCTTATAAGCATCGCTAGTGACTTAATTGGCGACGCTTCTAAAAGCGTCTTGGTAGAGTGCAGGATGTGTTGTCATTAACGATGCTAAAAAGTATCGATAAAATTTAAATTTATGATGCTGTAAAGCATCGTTATAAAATATTGCGATGCTTTTAAAAAGAATCAGCACTTTTCGTCTCCACTCTTACATACGCAATACTTTTTGAAGCATCATAGATCTTATTTTCGATGCTTATTAGCATCATAAAATGTCATTTATAGCATCGTCTTTTACCATTTTCACTGTAGTACTTGTTTTGCTTTCTCTAAATAATTGCTACATTATCCATTTTGGAGACTAATTGTTATCGTGACACATTGTGTTTGGCGAATAATGCGATACTCTCTATCCAATCAAAGATAGAAAATTTATTGATTGAGAGAAAGATGATCAATGATGATTTTGATCTTTCCTCCTCTCTCTCTCCTCTCCTCATCTCTAGTGGTTGTTGAGAATAAGGATGGCAACGAATCAGATATACGTTGGATCGATCGATATCCATATTCATCCTACAGGTAAAAATCTCATTTCTATATCCTTTCTGTATCCATCTTGGATCAGATCGGATTGAATCGAGTAAAGATATGAATTGGATTGGATATATAAGAAGAATTAATTAAATTAGATCACATTGAATATATATATATAATATAAAATTATTATAATTTTCAATGAGAGATATGTATTAAGATTATCTTTGATCAGATTTAAGTCAAAGTATATCATTATTTATATCGAATTCGTATCCATTTTGAATATTTTTTTAAAAAAATTATATCTATCTTAAATTTTAATTAAATCAAATAAAATTTAAACCGGATCCAATATCTAATGGATCGGATAACATCATCATGTCCAACCATTTTTAACTTCTTTCTTCGTAGACGAAATGTTTTTAGCTCCTTGGAAGCAGAGGAACAAAAGTTCCTATGTTAACTTAAATTGAAGAAAATGACATTCCTCACCTCTTTCTCCCTAGAGCTCCTTGTATTTCTTCATTCCCTCCCACCCCATCCCACCTATCTCTCTTCCCTGCTCCCCTCCCCCTCACTTCTCTTCCCTACCTTTATTTGTGATTTATTAGGAGTTTGATTCAGTTAATAAACCACATTTGCATATCTGCTTTTTGGAAAACCTTCTTCTTGATAATAATAACCTTGTTTTGAGGTATGGGCGGTGTTGTGGTTCTATTTAGTGTTCTAATGCCTCTGGCTTCTGCCGGGCATGACGATGGGAAGGCCCCGAGCAAGACCATTCTCTTCTTTGAGGCTCAGAGGTCCTGGGTACTTTCTTTGAGCCACCGTGTCCTCGATCACAGCCGGCACCGGACGCAAGGCATAAGATCTTTCTATTCTTTTGGATCTTTTACAGCGGCGTTCGAGATCAAGCCACCGCGGCCGCGGTCCTCGCTCACGGTATTAGAGTTCAAACGGGAGAGGGAGGAGGAGGGCGGGTTCCGTTGGATGCTGTATTCGTCCTCCGTTCTCTTATTCCATCGGTGCAGCGGCCGTAACCATGAAGGGAGGGAGCGAGAGAGAGAAGAGGAAAAGTATATCGCGATTTTTGCCTGAGGAGGATTGTGGGGTGAGGAGAGAGAGAGAGAGAGAGAGAGAGAGAGAGAGAGAGAGTGGTCGAAGGGTGAAAATCGCGATCGATCCCTCTTCTCCCGTACCATGGGGTATTTTGGTTGAACTGGCTCGAAAATATTGCGGATCTGGCTCAACAAATAATTTTTTCAAAACTAGACGATGCGGCAAGCCGGCAACCATATAAATATTTGGATCGTCCACCACCTTATGCGCGGAAGAAGAGATATATATATATATATATATAAAAGATGGATAATTTATATCAATTAAAGTAAATACATCCAAAAAAAAATAAAATATTTTTTAAAAAAAATGAAAGGTTATCCAAATATTAGTTCAATAAAATGATTTAAAGTACTCCACAACAAAAATTGCTGTCCCGTCTGCCCGTATTTGTCTCCCAAAAGACTTGACTGATGGTAAGATAAGCGACAGCAGCATCAATACAGCAACCGAGTCTCTCTCCATGTGACATGAAGAATCCATCGAGTATAGATAATTTCAGCCCACATGGCACGGAGCTCGGATCGAGGGCTTGAATAGGTGACCATCCCTAGCCACGAGCAGCAACAATCACCTCACCAGCTGCAGTCGGAACTGCTAAATTTACTGTATAACTTGCACCAGAAACCCCATTTGAGATGTAAGGCTGTGCACACGTGCCATGTGCCAAATCTTTGGCATCAAAGAATATGGAAAAAGAATATGCTCAATGATCCAAGAGGAATCCTTCTTTGGCATCAAAGATGCAGTCCATTCCCCCACAAAATTAATGACCTCCCTCTCCACAAAGGGTTTTATTTATTTATTTATTTATTTATTGGGGAAAAGTTGATTACGCAACGGCAACCGATCAGATTGTAACCTGCGTAGAGCTCAAAGCAAACAAACCTCTTTTATCCATCACTCCATGGATCTGGACGGTGAATTCATGCGAAGGACGCCGAATCCTCCTTTCGCACGAAAGATACAGATCGAAAGCCTTTTGACACCCTCTTCTGCAGTTCTGCTCCTACCGCGCCGTCCACGACTCGGTCGGCCTCAGCCGCCTCGTCGAGCTGCTCCCGCTCGCCACTGACCACCCACCACCCCTCTCCTCACCCACCCCCTTCCCGCCTCTACTTCCGCTCTGTCCCCGTCTCCACCACCTTCCTTAACAGCGATCTTATCTGCGCTTCCACCCCGCCTGGTCCGCCGCGTTCTGCTCTCTCAGCCACGAGGGCGATTCCCTCGTCGACCACTTCACCTTCCCCGTCCTCGCTGAGGTTAGGTTATTGCCGCTCGCAAGCAAGTTGTTTGACGAGATGCCGATAAGGAATGTGCTATCTTGAAATGTGATGGTTTCGAGCTATCCTTTGAATGGTGTGATGGTCTCCGCGAGGGAGTTGTTTGATCTAATGTCGGAAGGAGATGTGTTTCCTTAGAGCTGCGTGAGTGCTGGGTAATTGACAAGTGGCATGTGGAGGCAATGCAACTCCTCAAGGAGATGCAGCCGGAGAGCAGCATATGTAGGCCAACGAAGTTACTATAGTCTATGTGTTCTGGTCTTGTACACATTAAAACTTGCTAGAACATCATAGCAGCCGGGCATTTGGTCTAGTGGTATGATTCTCGCTTAGGGTGCGAGAGGTCCCGAGTTCAATTCTCGGAATGCCCCCTTTTTTTTTCTTTCAATTTTATTCTCCTTCATGTCCTTAGGGTTGCTCCATTTTTTCCCTCTATTTTTAGCGCTAGGGTTTTGGGCGGCTCTCCCCGCCCCTTCCCTTCCACCGAGAACCAATCACACCAACGATCCAATCCAACGGAAAAAATAGAGGGAAATTCCCCGTCAAATGTTGGTGAGCTCCTTCTCGTTCCTTCTCTTTTCCATTTTTCCCAGTTGTATGCCAATTTTTTCTGATTTCTCACGCCCTCTCGACGTCTCAGTCTATTGCCGCCGGCGAAGAATTCCAGCACTTCATCCGGATTCTCTGCTCTGATCTCCGCACCCTTCCTTTCATCAGGGGCATCGGCGATTTTTTCTCCGGAATCTTCTCCCAGATATCACAACCCGACGACTATCAGAGGTATCCTTTCTGTTACAATCCATGATTTGCTAAACTTGACGCCTAATGTGGTCTATTGTTGTTATTGATGCGTTTCCCTTTGGTTTCGATTGAAAAAATTGCTCCTTTATTTGATTTGAATTGATACAGCATCAGTTTTCTTGTTGAATTTAGTTATCATTATTTTTTTAATTATTATTTGATGGATGGGTTGTCGTAGATCTGATGGGCAGCCGCCATTGATGGTCAAAAGCCCAGGACTAACTGTCGGGGAGCCATACCACATCAATGTGCAAGACTTGTTCTTCAAGCATGGTAGGTATGATAATTGCAATGACGACAATGATCCACGTGCTGTTTTCAATGTGTTGGATACCGTCCTTATTGACACTATGGAGCGATTGAAGAAGTTAAGGTTGGTTTTTATGTTTAGCTGATTGAAATCAGTAATTCTGCATGCTTCGTGGAATGAAATTAAACTTTCACTTGCAATGAATGTGTTTAATATTTGCAATTTTGTATGCTTCTATTTTGCTCAAAGTTGCACTGCATATTAAAATTTTTAGCATGCTAATGGATTTCAATATGTAGTTAGAAATTATGGACAAATCACAATGCTCGGCCAGGATTTGAAGTTCTAAATAACTTTATGTACAGGAGTACTGATATGTAATTTACTTTTTCACTCTGGTATGATGTATTTGCAGGGAAAGCATTGCCATTGTTGGGAGATGTAGCCTGTACAAAGGAGTTGCTAGTGTTTTGAGTTTAGAGGGTACTTCTCAACTTGATTATGACAGTGATTATGCATTGATTAGGGAATTATGTGCTGATGGAAAGATTGGAGTTGCTATGCAGCTTCACTCTGAATTACTCAGGAAAAATGCCATTCCAGATCTTCACACGTATAATTTCCTCATGAATGGACTTTGTAAGATGGGTGACTTGTCAACTGCAACTTGGCTTCTTGAATTGATGTCAGATGTTGGCATGTCCCCAAATGCTGTAACATACAATACTTTAGTTGATGCATATTGTCGCTGGGACAGTGTAGACAGAGCTCTTAATCTCGTTTCTTCAATGGCACAAAGTGGAATTAGACCAAACATAGTTACTTGCAATATATTAATTCTTGCCCTCTGCAATAGAGGTCTTTTGGATAATGCAAAGAAACTTCTTGCAGATATATTGGAGGAGCATGAGGCTTCAAATTTAATTACTTCAACAATACTGATGGATGGATGTTTTAGGAAGGGAGATATGAGCCAAGCACTTGAGCTTTGGAATGGAATGTCTAGGAAAGGTATTAGAATTGATCGTATCGCATATAATGTAATCATTAATGGGTTCTGTTTGGTGCAGGATTTAAAGCTTGCTTACAGATATGTCTGTGAAATGCACAAAAAGGGTTTTGTTCCAGATATTGTGACCTATAACACTCTTATAAGCGGTCTATCTAAAATAGGGAAGATGGATGAGGCTTGTGATATTCACAGCAGGATGCTTCTTGCTGGTGTTCTACCCGATCAAATCTCATACAAATTGGTCATTCAAGGTCTTTGCCTACAGGGGCACATCCTACAAGCTTCAGAGTTCTTGCAAAAGATGTTAAGAGATTCTATGGTCCCAGAGCCTCTAATATGGAATGTTGTCATCAATGGGTATGGGAGATTTGGAGATGTCACCACTGCTTACTCCATTAGAGATATGATGGTAGCACTGGGTGTGGAACCAAATGTCTTCACGTACAATGCATTGATAAATGCTCAAGTAAAAGGAGGAAACATAGTTTATGCTCTGTTGCTGAAGCAGGAGATGCTTGCTCGTGGGCTTTTCCCTGATATTGTTACTTATAACTTACTGATTGCCGCTGCATGTAATAGTGGTTACATCTATTTTGCTCACCAATTGCTCCATGAAATGTTGAAAAGAGGTTACCAGCCTGATATTTTCTCTTACACTGAGTTGATCAAAGGCCTTTGTTTAAAGAGAAAATTCCAGGAAGCTGAAGAGCTGTTTAGCAAAGTACAGAAATCTGGATTACCTGTTGATCATGTGCCTTTTCACATTCTCATAAAACTGCTGTGCAAAAGGGGAAAACTGGCAGAAGCAGTTTTGAACTATGAGAAAATGATGATGAAGGGTCTGGTGAGCCGCTATTCTATGTATAATTCCTTATTCAAAGCTCTGAGCAGGAAAGGACATTACAAAGAGGCAAGTCGAGTATATGAGCACATGAGTAGTTTTATACTGCACAGGTGTCAAGAAGAAGGTTGATTTTGAAGATTATAGTGCAATTATGCAAGGTCCTTCCCAATGACAAAAATGTATTATCGGGGATTGCATTAATCAAATGTATCATAGATCATTCTTTGTCATTTGTTTTCACCAAATTGGTGGAATGATGCCATTATCTGATTGTCTCCTGAAAAGTTCCTGGAAGCTTAGGAATCAGGATTATGTTGGCCACCAAATTAGTAAGCAGACCATTTTGTGAACCAATTTACCTTGGAATTGCAATGCTCAAAACTTGAAGGTTCAATGACCTCAACAGAATCATATTTAAGCTTTCAGATTCGAGCAGCTTCCTTTGAATATGAAGGCTAAACCTCATTGTCATGGAAATTGGTTGTGTTTGAGAGTTGGTAATGACTGAAGTTCTTCCTCATTATTACAGAAGCTGGACTAGTGATTAACACAGAAGAATCATGATCATCAAGCCGGGACAAGTCATGAATACCTGCTTCTTTTGGATGTCGACCTCAATTTACTGTAAGGTAGCATTGTAATTTAGCCTTAGAATATTTTTGACTTCTTTTGTGGTAACACGACACTCTTTGGATTCTTGCACACAAAATTTTAGATTCTTGCTTGTCAATGCTATGAATCATTAGATGTAAATTATGAATCATGTTAAAACTAGAAAGTGGACTGTGTTTCATAGTTATTCTAGTCATCATGTTAATGAAGTTTAAGTTAAGTTCCATGTGTGGAACAGTGATTATGTCCATTTTGATTCTATGCAAGGTTTGTGCCAGAACTTTATTCAACATTTATGCATTCGCAGCATTGTTTGAGGGAGAAGTGGGGAAAGAAACCATCTACTAGATTTCTCATATTTTAGAGAGCTGCATCGGGAGGTAAACTTATGCCTTTTAGATTTTTGAATCTTCTAGAAATTAATTTAAGGCAACGTTTACTAAATTTTATTGCAGTTTGGATTAGTCTTTTGTTTAAGTGTTCTGAGTTCATTTATATGATTAAAATTTTGAATGCATCCTGTCTTTCTCCAAATTTATATGCTTTTTTTCATTGTTTTCATAGGGTACTCACTTTCCTTTTCCTTTGTATACAACTTTTTTTGCTGCTGCTCATCTCAATGTGGTGGTATCGTAGAGTTACTGCTATCATATTGCAAATACTAATGAAGAAGCTGAACGTGGAGATTTCATAGCTGTGAGGAGCATTTTTATGAAGATGAGTTTCTTCAGCCATTTTAGGAGAATGAGAATTGTTATGTTTTAGAAGAATTATAGTTTTTGGTAAATTATGGAGTAAAATATTTAGTCAATTAGAGATACGCTTTTGAGAGGAAAGTCGAGTGTGACTATTTTCAACTATTTAGTATTTGTAGGCATGCTGCTTTGGGCAGTGCCTAGAATTAAATCCTTTGTTAGTATTCGAGTAGGCTTTCATGGTGAACTATGAAGTTTTGTTTTGGAAGATTTATAGTTTTATGGTAAATAATGGAGTAAAATATTTAATTAATTAGAGATCCATTTTTGAGAGGCAAGTTGAGCCTGACAATTTTCAACTATTTAATATTTGTAGGAGTCATACTTTGGGCAGCGTCCAGTACTAAAACCTTTGTAGGTTTTTGGTTGAACTAAGAAAGCATTTGAGTAGGCTTTCATGGTGAACTATGCCGTTTCTATATGCTCAATGCAGAATTTCTGAATATTCTAATTCAGAATTTCTGAAACATGTGATTAAATCACATGCAACAGTCAAGCTTCGCATTTCTTAATTCCCAACTTTGAGTTTTGAAATGGGTGTAAAAGTCCTCTATTTTCTCCTATGTGTGGTTGCACGCCCACAAGTACCAAATAGAAGTTTGTTTGGAAGCCCCGGGTAAGAGTTGAGTCGATGCAAATTGTGGTGGTTGGCAAAACCAAGTTGAAACTGTTGATGTAGAGAGGTAGCCATTACTTAGATTGACATATATACTTTTAGCACTCCATTTTTTAATTGCTTTATCAAGGGGATAGTTTAAAATTTTCTAATTTTGTGAGAGTATGAAATCTGAGTCTATATGTGTGCAATCATTATATTTTACTGATTTATACGGTATTTTCTAATCATGGTGAGCAAAATTGGTCCAGTTGACAAAAACTCATTCATGTTGTAAGGAGCGAACGGGTATCCAAACATTTACTTTTTTTGCATAACTTCATGATATATATGGTGTGGGTGGTGTAAATATTGATTTCAATTTATATGTTGCATTGCGGAAAGATGCATAGAAAATTTAACAAGTTATACCCTATGTGGTTTAGTTTAGTTCTCGTTCAAAGAATAGAAACAAGTGCACTGCACCAGCCAGAAGGCGGAGATCAAGTTAAAAAAATAATAAAATTAAGTTTTTAATCAAATGGAGAATTGGATATCCTAGTCACCAGTGCTTCTCTTATTTGTATCCTGCATGCCAACATTACTACATGTCTGTTACTTGCACAATGATTATTTATTACTTAAATAAGGGGAATTCCATGATAAGAAATTCTAATTAATATTTATTTATCATTTTGATCGGTCCATCCATCTGATATTCCTTGAATTAGTCATTTACATCTACATTCATTTGAATTCACATAGATAATGTTCATAAGTTGACATGGATGAACACCTAATTTTATGTGAGTAAATATTTATTGATCTTTTTGCCCCCTTATTTTTCCCTAACAGGTAAAGAGTATTTGATGAAAGGAAGCATAGGCGGAGGACGAAAAAGGGATTTTAGTAATCACATATGGCCGGATCATGGTTGTGAATCTTATTGCTCAAAACAAGTCGGGGATTGTGTTACTCATCAATCTTACTAATGAACACAACCGTTATTAACTAACATTCCAGAATGCTAGTTTTATTGTTTTTAAAAAAAGATCATGTATAAAAATTATAGACACGAAGATCCCTCATGGCATTTTAATATTATTAAGAAATATTGCTAACTCCGCCCGATCAAGAAGATATCCGCTTTTCCCTCTACGGATGTGCTTTCACTCAATCTTGTCGCCATGGTCATTGCAGTATTCTTGGGGGAAGAAGAATTTTAGGGGAACAAGTTATATTTTTCCCATAATTGAAAGGGACGAAGCAATGAGTTCTTATTTTTTGAGCAAAATATTGTTGATTTTTTTTTTTTATTGGTATCGAAACGGAGCATTCATTGGATTATTTGATGGTCTATACAATCAGATGTTAATTATATACCAAAATGAGTATTTATCCATTATGGATGAAAGTTTTATATCTTTCGGGACTCATTTAGTTTATAGAAAGAATTTTTTTTATTAAAATATTTTTTTAAAAAATTAATATATATATATATATATATGATATTTGAAAAAATAGTTTTTATATATTTTATTGATCATGAAAAAATGATGCATTTTATTTTTTTATTTTAAAATATTTTATGTGTAGTTGAGCATTTATCTTCGAAGAATTATGGAAAACAACTATTATGCAAAGGAAAAGATCTTCTCATATTTATATTTATAAAAAATATAAGAATTTTATTTTTATAAGAAAGCTATTTTTTATTTTTTTAAAAAAAACTTCAACCAAATATAAAACTATTTGTTTCATTGATCTCTTCTTTTTTTTTTTTTCTGCTTGACTTATTTTTTAAATAAAAAATTATTATTATTATCAATTGCTTTTAAGGTATTGTGAGTGAATGGTTCATCAAAACGTATGAGATTATCAAATAGTTTAACAATCATCGGCCATTCATTGGATTATTTAATGATCTATATAATAAGATGTTAATTATCTATCATAGTACTTATCCATTATAGCATGATATAAAGATATGGAACCATCCTGAAAGTTGTATTTCTTTTAGGACTCATTTGATTGATGGGAGGAATTAATATTTTTTTTAAGATTGTAAATTGGTTAAATTGACTCATGACTCAACCTTATTTGATCTGATCCATTTTAAAAAATTTATAGGACTAGATTAAGTTTTAAAATTGGTCTTATTCTATTTTTTGGATCAAATCTAAGTTACCGAATTTTGGACCAAATTTATCTAAATCTATTGCATCATTAGGATCTAAACTTGTTTGAGCTTGATTTATGAGTATGACTTTAACATAAAGATGAATTTAAAATTATTTTTATATTTTAATTTATTTTTTAAATAATATTATTTATTATCTATGTTGTGTGATTAATAGTTTTTGACTATAATAATTAAAATATATTTAGCTGTATTTGATTTGGAGCAGATTTGTTTCCAAATTTTTTATGTTGGGGTAGGATTATGTATGAACCTAATCTGACCTGATGTCTCATTGAATTGAAAAGTTTAGTCATGAATCCAATCCAATCTTCTATTAGGTTGAGTCTGGATCTAATATTAAATTTTGATCAAAGAGCTGAATCAAATCAAGATCACTCACGACCAAGCTCGATCTATTTGCACTTTCAATTTTTTTTAGGAAGCTAACATCTAGATATATAATGTTTGGATAAATAGGTTTCGTAATTTGGTGAATTGTAGAAAAATGGTACATTGCATAATGATTTATGTTTCATTAAATATCTAATTTTTTTTTAAAAAATACATATTATGCATTTAATAATTTTTTTTTTATATTAATATATTTTTTAATAAAAATATAGAAATTTTATTTTCATAAAAGAGTTTTTTTATTTTTCTTTTTTTCTTTCCGTGTAAACCTTCAACCAAATATCAAATTTTTCCTTTTTTTTTCTTTTCATTGATCATTTCTTCCTACAACTTCTTTCCCCTCAACCAAACAAGTCTGAGATATAGGGTTGAAAGTAGTATGAATGTTATCCGTTTGATCTATTTTTATATTCAAATTAATCTAGATATGAATAAAAATTTAAGAATCTAATTAATATCTATATTTATATTTATATTCATCAAAGAAAAATGAATATGGATATGAATAACTATCCGATCCATATTCGAATATCCGAATATATATGTAATTTTATATAATTTTATATAGTATTTATTAATTTTTTAAAAAAATATACAATCACATAAATATATGATTAATTTAATTTATTATTTATTTAATAATATTTTTAATTATATAATTATAAAATTTAATTATCTAATCCGATATCTAAATTATATTTATTTTTATTTAAAATAAATATGAATATAACCAACTGGATTGCAGCCTGCCATCAAATACATTTTTTGTCTAAATGACAATGAGTGAAGGGAAGAATACGGAAGAAAAAGAGAAGGCAAAGCGTTGGGCGGTGGAGAAACGACATGGATGGTGGGGAAGAAAAGAAACAAGTCCTCAGCAGTCGTTAGCAGGCGGTGGGAAGGAAAAAAAAAAAGCCATGGTCGGCAAGTCAGAGAACGAAAGAGGAGAAACGGAGAAACATAAGCGATGGCGATCCGAGGTAGAGAGGGAACTCGCTATTTCGAACTTTAATTGGGGCAGTTAATTTGCCTTCGCGTCAAGGGTAGAACAAGCCATCTTTCATCTTTAAGATCTGTGCCAGTGGTTTGATAAATGGTTCTGACGTCATCCACGGCCATGGAACTCCGTCAAAAATAGCCTCGGTCACCTACAATAATGCGCCAAATTCCACCTTCCACCAGTGATGCTCCAAAGCCAACCTATCTCGCACTCAACACCAAACCCGTCTCTTTCTTACCTTACGCACGCCTGAACTCACCACCCTCTCATTGTTCTCTTTCTTCCACCCGGCAGTTTTCTAGGGGAGAGGGAGAGAGAGAGAGAGGCTTGGCTGGTGATGGATGTATCAACTGTAGGTTAAGCTTGCAACCAAGATTAGAAGGTTCGTCATCTCTCTCCTCAATCTACCCTGAACTCTTAATTCAGGTGTTCTTGAAGATTGGGAAGGAAAAACAAGGAAATTAGTTGGGTTTCTCCTTCTGGTTATTAAGGTTCGCTTGTCAAGATTGTGATAGACTGTGGCCTTTTGCTAGAGAGAGAGAGAGAGAGAGAGAGAGAGAGAGAAGAATTTAGTTCTTGGTGGAGCTAATTTTTTGGCAGATGCTAGAGGTTCCTTCTCTCTATATATATAGGTGAACTGATTTTTTTTTTCCCTGAATATAATCATGTATATTTTAATAAGAAGCAGTGACTTTAGCTGATTGTATATTAATAGTAAATAACTTCTTCTTTTTCTTCTGCTTCTTAATTCAGGTGTGCTAGAAGATTGAGAAGAAAAAATTTCTCCTTTTTGTTATTGCGATTTGTTTGTTAAGATTGGGATAGACCTTGGTCTGTTGCTATAGAAAGAGAAGAATTTCTTCTTCTTCTTCTTCTTCTTCTTCTTCTTCTTCTTCTCTCTATCTTTCTGCGACAAGAGATATCTTCTTCTCATACAGTTATCGAGTTCTGGTTTTGGGGAAAACAAGGAGCAGAATCATGAGAGAATCGATATAGAAGCTTTTTATTAGATGGAATAACTAACAGGGAATTCTTTATTAATTGGCTAGGCAAGAATCAGGATCACGAACGATGCGAGAAATGAAGGTCCTCATAGGAATTTTGACTGTCATAACATATGGGAAATGAGCATGTAATATTGAAAAAGGAATGGACCTGAATAACCTGTGAATTCTTTTGCTTGTCTAATTTGAGATGAAAGACTAGGGATGTAGATTTCAAGGAAATATTTGTTGCTTTAGTTTTCATGCTTCATTCGGTTGTCATAAACTGATTAAAAGCATATGTGTTTTTTTTAAAAATCTTATCTCGTTTATGCTTCTCTTTTGATGTACCAAGTTCATGGAATGACTTTGCTACTCATCAGGATTGTCTTAGTATACATGATCTTGTTGACTCTGCTCTGTTTCTCACAGCTGTGTGTTAGGTTGTGTTGTCAGGCTTAAAAATTGATAGGAGATTGGTACAACCATTTCCACTTGCACAGTCTCAATTTTCTGAGAAACAAATACTGTGTCAGCAATGGCATCATGAAGCAAGACAATTTAAGTCATAGCAGGGCCAATATGGTCTTGTTTTATAGGATGAGAATGTAGGAGGCTTTTTCTTTGGATATCCATCCCTTCCAAAAATAAAGTATATGTGAAGAAAAGCTATAAATTGATGGAGCGTTTTAAAAACTCTGAACACCTCCATTATGATTCCATGGAGACCAGAAATGAAAGGCTTGGCCCTGTAAGCCAAAGGTATATGCAAGGTCCATCAGGTTCTGCAAACACCAATCCTAGACCTCCAGAGTCTGTTGTATCATATGGTGTTGGGCATGTATTGAATTACTCATTTCAAACTGGTGAGGAGTTTGCTCTTGAATTCATGCGAGAAAGAGCGATTCCCAGGAGGCCTCCTGTTCCAGGTACATCGGGAAATCAGATAATTGGCACTGGTTATGTGGACCAGAGGCTGATTATAGGTCTACCTCCCCTTGGACCTCAACGTGTATCAAATGATCCAGTGCTCACAACTGAACATAAAGTTCAATCCAAGGAAAAGGAGAAGAAAGTCTTCATTCAGACCAAAAATAAGGGTGATCATGGATTAGTGAGGTCGGTATCACATGCCTTATCAGATGGGCCCGATGGTCGACGATTTCATCGTGGGTGTCCTTCAGGAGCTTCCAATATCTCATCAACAAAGATGAAGTTCGTCTGCAGTTTTGGTGGTAAATTTTTGCCCCGACCAAGTGATGGCAAGCTAAGGTATGTTGGAGGTGAGACCCGCATGTTTCGAATAAGCAAGGGCATATCCTGGCAAGAATTCATGCAGAAGGCAAAAGCAATGTATAGCCAAGCCCACACAATCAAATACCAGCTGCCGGGGGAGGATTTTGATGCCTTGGTATCGGTATCATGCGATGAGGATCTGCAAAATATGTTTGAGGAGTGCAGTGTTCTAGACAAAGGTGATGGATCGCAGAAAACCAGGATATTTTTATTTTCTTCAGATGATAATGATGACATCCATTTCAGTCTAGGCAACATGGAGGGGGATTCTGAAATTCAATACCTGGTTGCTGTGAATGATATGAAGGGATCTAGTGAAGTTTTGAGCCTATCTGGCTTTCCAAGCACATCGGCAAGTGACTTGTTTCAGTTACTTGATACCGAAGTCGAAGGGGTCAAGAAAAACTCAGCAACTCCTATAAGTATGCCATCCTTTCCAATTCAATCAAACTTGTCTGGTAGCTTTGATAATCCACAACATCAGGGCCATAAAATGCAAAATGCTGAAGGTGATCGGAATCCATACTCTGCAAGTCACCATCTTGACTATTCTAAACATGACAGATTTTCAATTTCATCATCTACACCTTCTGACTGTGGCATCAATGTTCACTACGCACCCAGTGGTGAAACCTCTGTTCCAAAGCCAATCCATGAGTTAGTACCTGTTCATCAGGGTGTAGTTGAAGGGCTTTACAGAGACACCAGAAGTCAGGCTGAAGATGTCTCAGAGAAAGAGGTGGAATCTGCTGTTAATGGTTTAGCCCAGCGAAAAAATGAAATCAAGGAGATACAACATGTGGCAAGTAAGTGTTCAGCACCCACACTGCAGAATGATGGTCCAGTTTCAAACCTTATACATGTTGAGGTTTCCTGTGGCTCTTCTCCACCAGAGTATGCAGCTTCTTCAAAATGCCATGCGAAACATGTAAATACCAAACAGGTGGTACCACCAACTGACACTTTGACTTCTGGCGAGAATTCTGCACCCAAAGAGGATGACAGTCGCTGCACATCTACAGGAGATTTTGCTTCTGGATTTTCAGACTATGAGGCTAATGTCACCGGTCTTAGCTATGTAGATCCAGCTTCAAGTTCTTTACGAATTTTTCGTACCGAGTTGATTCCACGGGAACAGGCAGAATTACTGGTTCGGCTATCAAAGTCTGATGATTCGGTTGGTTTCCAACAACTAGCACTTCACCCACATACTAGTGTGACTCAAGAATCATTTAAAGAAACTGTTAAACCTTTACCTGAAGCAAACCCAGTTTCACAAAGTGAAAGGTTCCCTTTAGCTGCAAAACCACCTGCCCCTGAACCGGCAACCATCATGGATGATGTGACACAGATCAAAAAGTGTGAAATATTGGCTGACACAGATAATCAAATGAGCAAGTTCAAACCTTTATCTGCATCAGAGAAATCAGAAACTTCAAAAGTTTTTTGTAAACCTGTAAGTGGCAACACTTTCCCAACCAAGCAGAATAGGCATGATCCAGAAAAGGCTGCAGTTAATCGAGTTTCTTGCAAGTATGCAGCACATGGTCAGACCGATGACATTAGTAATGAAGAGAGCTATAGAAAGAGCCATAGAACTGGAAGGAAGATTGAGATATCTGATCGGGACCCCATGCCATTGCGCTTGGTTGGTGATAAGAATGTTATGAACAAAGATAAGATCTGGTATGATTCTGATGGAAGCAGGAATTTAGAAAATTCCATGGTTGTTAGTGACACTGGTGTGGTTAAAAGTCATTTCAAAGAGTCCACTATTGAAGGAGCAGAGGCAGCTGAAGTGAAACGTTTATCAGCATGCAGAGAAGATGACACTGGCGTCGGCTTGAAAATGCAAAACCGTGAAGACTTGTCTTTCCAGAGAAATTTGGCTCAAGACAAGTCTGGAAATAAAGATATTTCTCTTTTCAACCAAGACATTATCAGTCACCATTCCCTGCATACCAGAACTGAAGAGGGATTTTCTGATGCACATCACTCTGCTCCTTTAAAGGATGATGTTACTAAATTGGGTCACAAGAACTCCCAACTTGATTGCAATGAGAAAAAGCAACAAGAATCATCGGGCCCTCATGAACAGAATGCTAATATGTTGTACCCAAATAATATTCCATCAGAGGTCACTCAAACTCAATTATTGGACAAAGGTGGTGATGCCTTGCAAGCTGGGAATCCATTGTCTGAAGTTGGAAACAACTTAGGAACACTAATCTTGGATTGTGAGGTATGTATTTGTGCTCGCGGGCATGTGTATATTTTAACTTGTAGCATAGAATATTGCTGTCCACCATCAGAACTCTGCAGACAAAGGTTTGCTAATTTATTTTTGCTATAGGAATTGAAACCGGAGATTGGGCCAGCCGCTGTACCGGTAAATGATGCTTCTCTGAAAGATTTTGTTCCAAGTCGCTTGCAGGTATTTTACTTGGAGCACCTCTGCTGCAATGCGTGCACTAGGAGCACTTATGCATGGCTTTTGAAAATAGTTAATAGGTTTCCTGCACTTTTTGATTGATAATTTGCATATATTAGCAATTACCGTAGGTGACTTGTTTTTCCCGCATTAACATGCATACTTGTTTCGCTATGACATATCAAGACAATAGGTTGTGTTGAAAGCGGGAACTCAATAAAGCTTTAGCTGACCTATGAGTTGTATTGTTACATTATTAACGGATAAATAGTATTCTTATTCTTTGACTTTTTCCATTGTTTATATTGTTGTTAACTTACTGTTGCTTTTTTACTTTCTATGATCCTTTTCATTGTAGCTATTTTCGGCTCAAGTTTCCAGACAGGTGGCATGCTACTGCTGCTGCTATTCTTGTGCATTTAATAATAGCAGCAGGTGAAAAGTTTCGAATGTTCATATGCTGGCCATCATGCTGCCATTAGATGCTATAGAAACTTACATGTAGTTTTCATTCTTCTTTGATCTTCATTTTGAAATATGCTTGTTTAGATTATTTTATTAGTTTTAAGATCTCTCCAAGTGGATTTCAAATATAAGGAGAACAAAAATTCAAATTCTCCTTGATCTTTTGCTTATATCTTTGGTCCTTTTTTATCTTACGGTAAAGGAATCCACCAATTGGAGATGGGCTTTTCAGCTAGGTTCCTTACCCTGTCCAGTTGAACTCCGAAATAGTGATTACGTCGGAGGTTGAATAAATCTAACTGCCAAACCTGATACCCTCACTTGTCAGAAATACAGCCAAAACAATAGTTTTAGTTTCTTCATTTGAGATATGAAATTTTGTTAATTCCTCGTATCTTTTCTTCTTCATCATCAATGGAGGAAATTGAGTGCAAATCTATCTTCCAGTATTTGATGCACTTCTAATGCTGTATTGGTTGACACATGGCAGTTTGCTGTGTGTGCTGCTCATTTTAAATTACAGGGCAGCTCTCTTCTGACAGCATCTGGAACAAAGATGAAAGATGACAAACTCGTTTAATATAGGAAGACATGGAGAAGCAGCCGGTCAATATAACTAAAATCCTTATTCTTTTCTTTTCTTTTATGAACCAGGACAGGAAGAAAACTAGCTGAAAAATGGGTGAATGCAGAACTTGAACCTAAGTTGTTGGTACTTGGTGCCAATCTCCAAGGACTTCACCAACTGTACTAGTTGCCACCCTCCAACAGAACTAAAATCAGGGTTCAAAATATTGCCCTTGGATATTAAAACTATAATTAGGTGCCCAACCAGAATTACAGAATAAAATGTCAAACGGGCTTTCTAGTGATCCGTTTAGTAAAATAGAATACCAACGGTTGCTTAGAATTGCTATTTGATATCTGTGACATTTTAGTATGTTATCGTGGCGTGCTGGTTCCATATAGGCTGCCAACATTTTTGCTTTTCATCTTTGATGAAGATTAGTAGCACTTATTTTTGTGAATGATCCATTAGCAGATTATAAAGAATGAAGATCTTGAAGAGCTCAGAGAACTAGGTTCTGGCACATTTGGAACTGTTTATCATGGGAAATGGAGGGGCACAGATGTGGCCATTAAAAGGATTAAGAACAGTTGCTTTACAGATAAATCATCTCCAAATAGATTGGTAAGATTTTTGAGCTTTCTTTTTTTCCGTTACTAATTCTCAATGTTGAGCCATAGCAGGAATCTTGAGCTTATGTGCCAGCAAATGGAATTGATTGGCAATGTTGAGCCTGGATAATTTTCTTTTTATAATTTTTAACATACATATATAAATAACAAATAAGTCCACTTACAGACTTCAGAGTTTTGGCGGGAGGCTTGTATTCTCTCAAAGCTTCACCATCCAAATGTTGTGGCTTTTTATGGGGTCGTGCAAGATGGACCGGGGGGGACATTAGCAACAGTAACAGAATTCATGGTCAATGGCTCTCTTAAGCATGTTTTACTACGCAAGGACAAGTATATACTCTCTCTCTCTCTCTCTCTCATCTCTGTTAATATATTCTTATAATCAGAACTAACACTTTGATTTATGGATAATTGGATATATAATAGGTATCTTGATCTACGTAAGCGGCTTATACTTGCAATGGATGCAGCAATAGGGATGGAATATCTGCATTCTAAGAATATTGTACATTTTGATTTGAAATGCGATAATTTGCTTGTGAATCTCAAAGATCCATCTAGACCAATTTGTAAGGTACAATACAATTTTGTTGTTAAGAGAGACAGTTTCAACGAAACAAAATGCACTTCATTAGGTGCACTGCTAAAAGTGGCACTCCTTATGGATGCCAAGTGAATAATTTGCAAATTGGCCAATGCCAAATATTCTGCCATCTGAGTTTTAGTATTTGTTTCATCCAGGTAGGTGATTTTGGCTTGTCAAAGATGAAAAGAAATACAATGGTTTCTGGTGGTATGAGGGGGACACTTCCATGGATGGCTCCAGAATTATTAACAATCAGCAGCAACAAGGTGTCTGAAAAGGTATCATCCAATCTTTTTCATGTCATAAGATACACCATTACCATGCTTTTGTTATGGATGTATAGCAACAGCACATTACTGTGCTTATTATATACCATATACTTATTGGATGCCATATACAACTTTTTGAATACTGTCCCTGTCACATATTGAATAAATTTGGACATGGCATGCATTCATAAGTCCCTGATGGTATGATGTATTTAATGCATGTGAGCTCTATACCTGTGGGTAATGGCCAGATCCCTATTTGGGAAAAACATTCAGTCCCACAATTGCTCCCAGAGTTCCACCGTATCGAAGTCCAACAACTTTTGTAGGAGCTCATCCTAGAACTTTGGAGACCTGTTATCAGGGGAAGCATTTGTTTAAGCAATATCTCTGTAGCAGCTCAGAATAAACCAATAACATCAAGCATACTATTGCTAAATGAGGCCAGTGGACTGTCAGGGGAATCTGGTCTCAGAAAGAAACAAGAATGCTATTGGTTTATTCTTAATTTTGACTATTTGCAAGCCATGACCTTCACCATCATTTACGTGCTAGTGATGTATTTTTTTCCTCCTCTTTTGTATATGAAGAATTAAGTATAAGGTAATTCAGAATACCCCTCTTTTGTAATGAGTACTCCATTCACTATCAATGGGTAACCAAGTATTGCATGTCAAAAGGGGTAAATTGACACTAGATGTCTCCTAAGAAAAAAGTTCACCTGCATGTTTGAAGTTTGGTTTACCAAGATTCAAAGGTTTGTTAATATTAGGAGCTAATCTATAATGATACTACAGGTTGATGTTTATTCCTTCGGCATTGTCATGTGGGAAATTCTCACTGGTGAGGAGCCTTATGCCGATATGCACTATGGTGCAGTTATAGGTATGCTTTCGAAACGTCACTACTTTTTCAGTAAATTGTATTGTTTAGTTCATGGATGCTGGATGTTTGCTATAGTTTTTTCCAATGCCTGCTTTGGAGAATTCATGACCCTTTTGGACGGTCAGACCCCAGAACTTTCAGATCTGAAGGTGATACTTCTTGATATCACTCTCAGGAATGTTGATCTTATGACAACTTGATGCTTTCCTTTTCTCTTTATGCAAGGACATAACTTGTTTGGGTTCAAAATTATGCCAGAGTGCATATTAAACCTAGGTTGTGGTCACAGCATCAAGAACCGATCAGAGCCTGTGTTTCCAATTATGTGCTAATGAGTTATATCATTAGGAAAGAATTTGTGAGGATGACTAAAATCATCCTGGTTTCAGGATTCTGCTGGAATCGATTTTCCTACCAATAGTCCACTCCTCCATTCCCTATCTAAATGGTTAATTGTTATCCATTGTGACCTCCGGTTCAAAACATGGAAACAGCCTTTTGGCTGGAGTCAGGCTGTGCATGTATGACCTCCTCAGACCCCGCAATGGCAGAAGCCTCGTGCACTGGACCGCTCTTTTTTTCAGAGATAGAATGAGAATAAACCCAACCTCTAGAATATGTTCATATGCTGATTGAAGTATCAAACAAGTATGGCATCTTGAAGGGTTTTTCCAACTTCCCAAAGTTACAAAAGTTTTGGTGCTAAATTAGCTTTCCCTGTCTACAAGCAGGAGGTATTTTAAATAATACGCTGAGGCCTCCTGTGCCAAATTCCTGCGACCCAGATTGGAGAAGGTTGATGGAACAGTGCTGGGCACCTGATCCTGAGCAACGACCGTCGTTCACCCAAATAGCCAGCCGCCTGCGCTCCATGTACGTGGCGAATCAAAATAGATCTGCCAACTGATGGAATTTGCCAAGACTAGTAATGGTAGCCGTTTGAGTTGTTCATTTTCTCCCCCCTCTTTTCTTTTCCATCTTTTTTTCTTTTGTATTTTGAGCATAATTTGGGCATAAATGTGTTATGTACATAGTCTGTGGGATGTGTGAGAGTAATGTTTTTAGCCTGAGCGTGCCTACCGTGGAGCTGTGAGGGTCAAGGGTCTTTGGAATAACTTCCTTCTTTTCTCTTTTATGAGATGATATTTATGTATTTTTTCCAACTACTTAAAGATCTTATTATGTGTTTGTAAGTTCAATTTCATCATCCCATTAATACGCTGTGGTACTTATTAGGGTTAATAAATACTTATTCTTGTTCCTGCATGCATACACACACACAGACCAGATTCATTCTTTGTAATAATTATTAAATAAGGAGAGTTAGAACCAACAAGTTTGTACAACTTTTCTTCTACCTTCATCATAGAACATGGAACCATTTCATATATTATCAAAGCTTTTTGCTGATAGAACTCGGAGAATTCTAGCATTCATAAAGGTACTTAGCATCCCCCAGTTTCTGTAATAGAAGCATTTGTTCTTGCTTGATACTTCTTTTAATTTAGTGTACCGCATTTCATGTTTTTTTTTTCCCAATAAAGATTTTGCTACGGTGCTTCCTAAAATCCATGCAGACTAAGTTTTTTAAATTCTTCAATCACATACTAAAATAAAGAGTTACCGTCAAATCCTTGAATAAAAAAATCCTTCAAGGTTCATGCATGAAACCTCTATAACCACTGGGTCCGATCCCGGAGTCTTATTCTTTTCTACTTAGTTTAGGGCTTGTTCGCAGATTTCTTAGAACATTTAGAAGTCCGATTAGTAACTACTGGCAAGCTGCTTGGCAGCATTGATGACATCCTGGTAGAGAGAGAACCTTGATGGCTCTTTTTGAGTAAAATTTGGAATATATTTTGAAAATGGATACCGTAGTTCAAAAAAATCCATTCAATTTCTGCAGTTCCACAGCGTAGGGTTACCATACGTGGTCTTCTCGACATATACCCGACCTCATTTATGTCCCTCTAAGTACAATGATATAACTTTGTGCAGTGAGAAAATTGTTCCATCCAAGCCTTTTCATTTATATCGCTTGGTTACGAGAACTCATTTCCTCGTGGCATCCTACATTCTGGGGACAACTTCTTGCTAAATAATTACTCTCAATTTACTCCAAAAGATTTAAAAAGCAGTGCTAATGATTCTACTTTGGCATGTTTTTAGGTATTCATCCATGCAGTTTTTCTTGGTGCAGCGAACTTGCTGTGAATCTCCTGATATAGAAGACTCATTTGCTTGCTAGAACCATTTAGTGCTCAAATTCAATATATTAGGGCCTCCAGTGACCGACATACAATCTATAAACAGGACAATACAAATCCCATGCTTAAACAAATTCTACAGAATAATGCTTTGTATTAAGATTTGCTGCACCATACTAAATCGAACAATATAAAATATATAGTACTATACCAATTTGACATCGATATGCAGAACCAGCTCTGTACCAACACAATAATAGATTGGCACGTTCCGGTATTGAAACATAAACTTTATTTTGTATACCAGTTAGCGTGTTCGAGCCCAAATTTTTTCCAAATTGCTAGGGGTCAATTGGATGATAAAGCTCTTCACGAACCATCTTGTAACACCTCACTCCTAAATTTAGATGATGGTGCCACATCCCACTCTTATCTAAAGATTAAAGAGGTTTTTAAACTATACTTAAGCTGAACTGTAAAATGTTATTTAATTACCCGCTATCAAGTAATCTGATCAATTCCTTAAAATCTTTGCACAAGCATTTTAAAATACTTTACATTTAACAACATTATCTCAAATTTTCATTTATCGAACTATGCTTAATACATCTGGTATTAACAATAAAATATATTTATTTATATTCAACTAATAATATATGATATATATATTTCAAAACTCCTTCAAAAGTACGGCCCTTATAAACTAACACATACAACATAAAATCCCAAAATGCTGATACCAAACTCTCACCAAATTAAGATGCTCTAATTTGCTGAGAGAAGAAAAAATATAAAACCACATAATAAGATTTAAAGTTCCAGTGAGCATATCCACTATCAATAAAAAACTTACTATAATTTTTATTCTACCATGTATAGCATATACCAACAAGTTTTTAAATAATTAAATAAAATAAATACGAATCACATAAAAAGTTTTTGTGAAGCATAAACCTTTACTTACCATTGATGATACTACAGTTACATGTCTCCATAGGATTTCGCATAAATATTTGTACCACAACCATATGGATAACGATACCATAATTTCATCTACATATGAGCGGTCCCATGATACACTCTTACATGGATAATCAATGCACCACAGTAACATACTACCATAATTGGACCAATCTTCTGGACTGCCTGCCTTATCACCAAAAGGACAACACTCTCCCACAAAATTTCTTATAAGCAGTCTACCTTCTCACCAAAAGGACAATACACTCTCATAAGATTTGTATTTATTGAGAATTAACCTGCCAGCCAAACTACTCGATTCCAGAAGTTTTTCTCTGACTAACGGCCTGTCCTATCAGAAAAATGGAGAAACCACTCTCTTTATATTTTCTAGTAAGTATCCATGTCCCGCTGCGAGTTGAGGCGGGCCTGGATTCTTCTGAGCTGTTTATCGTCTTCAGGGAACTGTCGGTGTACAAATTTAACGCTTTCATGACTGATGAGGCAAAATCTGACATTCTTAGCAAGCGGCTTCGGCTCATTGTTCACTACACCATATCAATTTATTTCTATTTCACATGAACATTATAAACCGATTCGTACGGGATGAACCACATAAGTATCATTATACAACTTGTTGATAGGGGGCCGGCCTATTAGCCCTTTTTTTCGCTCGTCGCCGGGTCCCCCATATCGGACTTGGAAATTCCGTCCGCTTTGTCTGGAGTCGCCGCAATTGAAGCCTGTCTGGGCTCGTTCGGCGCTTCGGGGTTGCATGCGAGCGTAGATACTGAAAGTTCATACTGCGCTCACGGTAAGCCCGGTGGCATGTGTTTTTGGTCTGGCTGATGGGCCGCTTTTTGGTCTAAGGTACGTTGTTACCTCCGATCGTGTCTAATTTGATTTATGTCCTTTCTTTCATTCGCACCTTATTTCATCTACGGCTATTTCGACTAAGGCCATGGCAAGGAGGTGCTCCCGGACGCCTCTATGACTGCAGATTGTTCGCGACGCATGTCTCATAGCCTGTTCGACTCTCGACGCTTATCCACTAGAGCCTATTCAGCTCCCTTATATTGTTTCTTTCGTAGCACGGATCTCTCTACATCCTCCACACAGTTCCTGGCTGATTAATGGTGTATCATACGCTAACTCTTCCTTTTATCACTATGCCTCCTTACTGCTTTCGGCTCTTCTTCCCTCTCTCTTTCATCTCGTTCCTCCTATTCTTCTACTTATCTCTTTTTCCATTGCCACTCTCTCCGTACCTTTTGCTTCCTGCATATTTTCTCTGTGCTACCTTGGCTGTGTCTCTGCGCTCGGGTTTATTCCATCGGCTCGCCTGTATCTTGGCTCAGAGCACATCTTCCGCTGCTTTGACATTCTCTGCATTCCCTCTTGGATTGCCTGCTAGTCTAGCTATCTCGGCTTCTTTCGGTCTCCCTTTTACCTCCTTCTCATCTTCGTTAATCACCTTTCTCTATCTCTTTTCCGTCCTATTATATCTCTGCTCCCCTGCATATCTCCTTACTCCGGTTCAGTTATTGGCGTATTGGCTGGCCCATCGATTGAACATCGCGTTCCGCCCGCTCCCCCTCTCTCTCCTTTCACGTAATGTCATGACTGTTTTCCTTGTGACTTTTTTTTCTCCCCTTTTCTAAGTCCCCCTTCTGTCCTTAGCCTCTCTCTCCTGCTTCTTTTGCTCATCCTCCGTCTCCCGTTTCCGCTTCACGCCCTTCTATAGCCTCCCTCCCATTCGTTCGTGGTTTCTCTTTTCTCCTTATTGCCGTTTGCTTTCCCCCTTCTTCTCGTCTCTTGCTTTCCTCCTTTGGGTCGTTCGTTTGGATGTTTTTGCTGTCATGCTCTCTGGTCGGCTATTTCTCTCTTTGTACTCTTTCTCTTTTTGATTACTGCGCGATATTCTTATTGTCATTTCGACCCCCTCCTTTCTTGCAGTTCCCTCTCGTATTCTTGTTTGGCTTTCTGCGCTGTCCTATCTGAACACCTAGATTCCGGCTTGATTATGTGCACACACTTGTCTCCCCTGTACTTACTGATGACCCTGCTATTGTGTTCTCTTGACGCATAAGGGATAAGGTCCTCTTCTGCTCGCCGCTCGCTGGCTCTTCCGTGCCGGTTCAGGAGTTTGTCGGCGGACACTCTGTTATGATTGATCCCGCCTTTGTCACACTTTTGTTAGTAGGAGGTGTGTTCGGTTTCCTCTTATGCTCTCTTACATCTCTTCTCTTTCTGTTCTTTTGCTGCCTTGCCTTGATCCATTCTGTCCCATTCGTTTCGTTCTTCCTCCTCCCTCTCTCCCCCTTACCTTTCCTCTTCTTCTCTCTTCTTCCGTTTGTTTCCCCCGTTTTATGTTCTCATACTCGAGGGCCCGGTGGTCCTTCTGGGTGTAGAGGCTTATTGGTGCGGAAATACAAGGTCGTTACCTCGCGGCAGACGGTCGCTGCGCCGTTCTAGTTAAGATAATTCTCCTTGGCGCGTTCACTTGGTCGCCCCGGGTTGCTGGTCTATCCGCTGTGGTACAACTATGTTTTTAGCGTATCGTGCATAGGCCCTCCTAGGAGTCAGTATTTGTCATAGCGTCCTTGACAAGGCGATGGCTAGCTCGTGAAGAATAGGAATTATCGGTGAATGCCTCTCGGGTCTCTTCGTAACTTCGAGCAATATATCACCTTGACATTGACGGTCGTGTGATTACTGCCTCGCTCGGCCTTTTCCCTCTTGCTCACGATGACCGACTGCTTGGTACTGTGTGTGTCGGTCTTCGCTCGTATCCGTGACGCCTGCTCGGAGGAATTTCTCGGGTTGCCTCCGACTTTTATATTTGTATCCTTCGTCTCTTTTTCTGCCTCCTTTTCCTCGATGGCACGCTGTTCTTCGGCTTCGCCGTCTCTTCTCCGTGCTCGATCCTTTGCTGAGCCTTTTTTTCCTCCTCTTCTGAATTTCTCTTCTTCTCGTATGTTGTTTGTTGTTTCATTGCACGCTCCGACCATTCGACTCCTGCCTCGAGACGTCCCACTTACAGTTACCGTCGTCGGATGTCGACGCTTTTCGCGTTTCCTTCCGCGTCTAAAGATTGATTTCATTTATGAAGACTTTCTGCCTCGGGCCTCTCCTGGCGCTTCGGGAGTCTGTTCTATGGTAATGTCCGTCTTCGTCCCGTGTTTTTCTGCTGAGTACGACTTTCCGGTTGACACGCTTCGGTGGCGCTTGAGGCTCGCGCCGATATGGACGTATACGCGCCCTCTTTTATTCCCCCCGGTCTCGCTGAGTAGGACTCGTTGAAGCTCGGCTCGTTGGAGTCGTCCGAAGAAGTGTTAGCATCCATGACTATGAGCAAGGACTCAATTGTTATAGAAAAGCTCGGATTATCAGCACGCGTCGTTATGCGGTAAGAGATTTCGGGCCTCCGGCGAGAGGACTGCGGCTGCTCTCGTGAGGTCGAACCTGGAGGTGCTCGAGAGAGATGCTTTCCGTGGTCCTCTTAGGCCGGCTCGAGAATCCTCGATATCGGTGCCGTCTCTAGGCAGTCTCTTGGGGTCCCAAGTGTGTTACGTGGTGAGTACCAGAGAGGTAGAGCGGCGTCCTCCTCTGCCTGGCGCCTTTCGCCAGCGCTGTAAGCTCTCTCAGCGGCTCTGGTCACCAGTTGCGGGCAAACTTGATCGAGCGCCGGCTCGGTGTTGCTGGCCATTAGAGGCGCCGTGGTGAGTTAGTATATCCCCAACAGTGGAGGCCCAAGCATGCCCCTCGCGGAAGTCCATCCATACTAAAGAATTGAGTGGTCGATCCTAGAGGAGTACTCGAAATGGCGCACCGACGCCGAGGAGTCTATTTTGCCAAGCCCCGGAACTTTGTTGCAAGCTGGAAGCTCGGGGAGACCTAGTTCGGCCACTTCGAGATTGTGGGTGGTAAAGCAAATTTATGTTGGGTGCTCTTCTGGATGGGAACGCATACTCTCGGCTCCTGGGAAGTCGTTCCTTGATCTCCAGCAGTACTTAGCCTTCGGGGCGTTGAGGGCGTACTAGGCGAAAACGCCGTCGAGGGAAAAGTCGAAATGGTCAGTCCAGCGGGGATTCGGCAGCCCCTAGTAACGGATGAGGAATGCCGAGTCGTCTATCGGCGCGCGGGGGGAAGTCAACTTGTCGCCTCGGCGGTCGGGGCGCCTTGGATGGTCAGGGGGAGTTGACATTGCCTCATTCGCAACCTGCACGGAGAGTGAAGTATCGGTCAGGGAGACGCGCTCTATACCTCTTTGCAATCAACGGTATGATCGATTGGGGGAGACTCCGTGCCCCTGAGGCGTTCGCCCCACTGCTTGCTGACCTAGAGGTGGAGTCTTGGGGACCACGCCGTCGCGGAAGTTGAAGGAGGTCTGAAGTGAGACAGACTCCGTCTCCTACAAGTGAAGGGGGAACGTCTCGGAATGGAGACTCTGGGGCTGCGGGTCTTCAGGCTGTTCCGGTGCGGCTGCTGCTCTTTCAGGCGCAGTACCGATCGCGTTCGCTCCTGCTTGTAATCCCAGTCAGCGGCGGTGGTGCGCGCGAGCTCACCACGGGGCATACCTTGGGCTGCGAGAGCGCTCCTTCTCCTCGCCCGGTCTCTCCCCGCACAAACGCTTTCGGCCCCGCTGCATCTTAGGGCATTGTCGACGAAGCTCCTGGATAGTTCTCCTCGCAGGATAAATCAGCGAAGTGTGTCGTTCTTCACATGAGGCGCCTCGCTAGGGAGGCGGCCATGCAAAACTGATTGGTCCCGGTTCGAACTTCCAGCGCACGAGGTACTTCTTCTGTTCTTTTGAGCCCGGGAATGAGCGTTAGAGGGCACATGAGGACCCCGGATGGGTGTTTCCCCGTTCCCTCCTTTGCGATTGATCTGCCCACACACAGTTGAACGCATGCCTCTTGCGCCCGTCCCTTTGGGGACGGGGCTTTGATTGCTGCTCGGCGTCTATGGCACCGAGTTCGAGTCTGCCGTCCTCGACCGGGATGTTGACGCTGGTGGGGGCATGAGGACCGTTCATTTGGTCCTTCAAACGCACAGCTTCTTGCCACCTGAGTGCCCCCGTTCTTTGTGGACGGGGCCTTTGACTTGCTCACGCTAGGCGAGGTTCTCTAACCCCGCGCGGCCATGAGACGCCTAATGTGGCCGCTAGCATCACAGTAGGTACCCGTTGAGGTAAAGTCGCCTTCGTCTCTCCAGCCATAAACCCGCGCGACTTAGGTGGACAAAAATGCATCGGGCCCCGCCATGGATTAAGACTATTCGGTCGCGTCCTTGAAGGGCCCCAAATGGTCGAGCCCAGAGAATCAGGTCCCATCGTAGCTTCGAAATGCGGAAGCTTGGAAGTTCGGTGGTAACCTGTTCGCTCTAATTTTTCTGTGAGAAGGGAGATCAGACTGCAAAGTGTCTCCTCTGTTCCTAGCTCGTACCCTGTGCGGGGCACATGAGACCGTCTCTCCTCGTGCATTCCCCCCCATCCGTTCTTTGTGGACGGGCCTTGACTTGCTTCACGCTGGAAGGTTCTCCTCCTGTTCCTAGCGCGGGGATGGGGGGGCGAGCGGAGATTATGGACGGAGAGCGTTATCTATGGCGCCGTTCCCATCTCAGTGTCGTCTTCCTCGCTTTACATCCCCCAAACCTTCGGATCCTACTGCATGTCCTTCCCGCAATGGCGATACTCGTGGCCACCGTCTTGACGTTGGGTGCCAAGCTTTCTCCCGGCGTTAGAGGACGAGGTTTCCTCGTCCGAGCAAGTCGGCGTTCCTCTTAGCCGGGGCTGCTCGTGGCGGCGTGCAGTTTCCGAGGCCGAGTTGGGTCTACGCCACATCGGTGCGCATTTCCTTTCAGGACCGACTGAACATATGTGATATGCGTCCGTGAGCACATGCGGCATTGTAACCATTCGCTTGAAGCGGAAATACGTAGGTGAGTAGACGTGGACCTCGCTTCGTACAGATGCTGTGTTCCCTGATTCACAACGGTGGACGAGAGAGTCCTTTCCGAGCCCTATATATAGGGCGCTAGGCTGCTTGAGCGGCAAAAGGTCAGATGGATGACGCGGCTACCACTATTACGCTACGTGACCCTTGTGAGTTCCACTGTGGACAGCTTCGCATGAGCTGGGCGTCGAGACACGGTGCGCGTGCGCCGGGCGGATGGGACGGAGACTCAAGCGGAATCGGGACTAGTGCCCCAAGCAGATGCTGTAAGCCCGCACTCGCCGTCCTTTTGACTCCGTGGAGATTTTAGGGTATACTCTGCGAGCATTTCTTTTCAAAAGAAGAATGCCCGCAATGTAGCTGTGTTGAGGAAGAGATCGGAGCGGGGAGGGAAATGTCGCCGGCATCCTTAAGAACAGTATATATTTCGAAGGTCAATCCCGTTCCCAACAGACGGCGCAATCTGTTGATTGCCGAAATCCGGCCTGCCTGAGAGTCGCCGCAACGAAGCGGGGGCGCCGCCCGGGCGAGTGTACACCTGATAAACGAGGCGCTCCACGCCTGGCCTAAACCGTTGCGTTGCCAGCGGTTTCGCGTGGTGCTGGTCCTCTAGGGAGGACCCCGGGAGCTGCAGGTACGGTCACCTCGTGTTAGGAATCAGCGACCACACAGAGTTACGAGGGACACACCGGAAGTGTAGTACGGGAGGCATTAGATTGGTAATGGGGCGTCATGAGTTCGATCGAGAGATGTACACGAGAGTAGCCCTTACGTGTTCCGGTGCCAGGATTCCTTATATAGTGGAGTAAGATGTGGAACAAAAGGCGGAAGGTGTCTCGCCGTCGGCTACCCGCGGTCTGGCGTCGGCGTTCCGTTTCGACTGGTCGCGGCGGAGTCAGTCAATATGGCGGCCGCCAGAGAAAGTGGTTAGAGTTCGTTACCCAGGCCGCCTTTCGCCTGTCGCAGGCCTCGTCGTAGAGGTCGGAGGGGGTGGCTTAAGCATCGACGCCTGACGGCGGGGCTATCGGGTCACGTACTTGGTCCACTTTTGGCTTCCCCAGTCCTGCGCGTTGGCGGAGTGAACTTGATGGTGAGCGCGACGCCGCAGAAACTGACGATTGGAGAGAGGAACCGTTCTAAGACTCCTCTCGCAGAACTCGTATGAAGGGCAAAAGGCTCTCGTGCGCTTCGCATCCTGGATATCTGGTCGGCCCAGGACTATCGTATAGGGTTGATCTCTGAGAGAGGGAAGACTAGGGGGGCAAGGGCACGGCCTCCCGACATAAGAATCAGCGTCTTTTCCAAAAAGTCTGCACCTGGCCTCATGAATCTTCGCTTTAGTGGTTGTCCGCTCGACCCACTTGAAAGTAGTCGATGCGATCAGGAGGAAATTCCGTTGTCCGGACGCTGTGGGCGGGGCCGAGGATGTCCATCCCCTACTGGCGCGGGCAGGGTGCAGTTACGGAGTGAAGTTCGACAGCCGGCTGGTCTGGCGAGGAGTATGCAGTAAGGTCCGTCCTCTATACGGAGTCGTTCGTTGGCTGCGCTCGAGCTGGCATGGTCACCGAGGCCCTGCGGCTTCCCTCAGCGTTCGTATTCCGTGGAGATCGGCGAAGTAGGTCGGCCAGGTTAGTACCGCCGTGCTTGCCCGTTGGACTTATTAGGGATGCAGGCTTGGATCATCGTGCAAGATGATATGGTGAGCTGACTTCGGTTCGGGGCATGCCCTTGATGCCGCAGAGAGTTTTTCATCTTACGTGACAGGCGACCGGGAGGTTCTCCGGTGTAGCGCGATGATGACGAGTGCTGAAGGAGGTCGGGGCTCGATGGCGTGACAAGACTACGCTGAAGTCGCGAACGGGATAGCGGAGGGTAGACTCACGTTAGATAACAGCTCGCCTCATCGTAAGGAGAGATTCGAGGCACGCACGAGTAGGAGCTGAACCTGCCTGACTTGACCGACCTTTCCGGCTGGCGCGCTCTGAGGGGGAGCGGAACCCACCCGTCCTTCGATGGGGTAGGCGACGACAAAGCCGGACTCCGATCCAGTGAAGGGCTCTTCGGGAAGTCGTCCGCAGGACGGCCTGGAGGGTTCCTCGGTGGTTCGGCAGCTAGAGGACTCATTGAACTTCGGTCGTTGGAGCGGCCCGAAGGAGTTCGCAGATGTTCAAAGTCTTCGCATGAAGACAACCTCTTTTGGTAAGGTACTTTTCGGCTGAAGGTGCGTGGCAGCAGTATGTGCCAATAACTTCTCTGAGAGAGAAGTGGTTCGGGCCCTGCTCATTTCGCTGCAGGGATCGCTCGGGATGGTGACCGCGACACGGGTCTCGCATTATGAGCGAGCGAATGGTAGAAGTCGAACGCGCTTGAGACTCCCAAGGAGTGTGTATATGAAGCTCGATCATGCGCTTCTTGCAGTCGCCTCCCGAGCGAGCATTCGCGAGGCCCGTTGCTGGAGGATACGGACTTCATTTAGAGCTCGGTGACTGCCGAGAGCGTCCAGCAAGGAAGTCTGGGGGAAACGCTATACCGACTTTAGAAGCCGCCCAGAACAGTGCAAGATTCCGCCTGGCTATCTCAGGCGCGCGCTGACTATTCAGGGCGTCATACACGTCCGGCTCTAACCCGCATGTTGAGGTTGTTTCGGGGAAATTCAGGACAAGCGCAACGCGTTACATCGGTGACGATCCCCCCTGGTGATAGAACCAGGACGCTCGAGGCCTAGCTCCGCATGGGCACGCTGGACACGCTAAGACTGCTTGCGAGCATGCAATGCTGCCGATCCACATGCAAATTGGAGACGCGGACGCGTTTAAGATAGGTGGGCCCCTTTCCCGAAGGGAAGCGGCGTCATGGACGCGGATTATCAACAGCTAACGTGCATCTTAAAACTACTCGTAAGGCGCGAGCTACTCCTGGATAATCTACATGCCAGCTAATATAACTTAGTCATAACAGACTTCCGACAGTTCTATTGAAGATTAACAATATGCTCGCTTCAGATCCGATGCTTGTTTGTCAACATACACTATCAGAATAACAGAAATACCACGAAGAGCCGTCAGTAGTCTTTGAGAAATATTGATTTTCGAATGTAGACAAATAGAGGTGATCAGACAACCATTGGGATTAGTGTCGATGAAAATCATCACTGACCTTTAGATGCTAGCTATTTCATCTTAACCAAAATACTTCTTCGTAAGTTCACGATTCTTTGTTTCTATACATCGATAAATTTGATATACCATTACATAAATCAATCAGATTTATTGTGGCCTATACCTTGTGCTTGATAAAGCGTCGCCTGCTTTCTGTAGATCGGATAAGGACTCTATTATAATTGTTTGGTCCGTAGGTAACTGTAGTTGATGCATGCTCCGACAACCAGTAAGTCGCAATATAAGACTTCTAGGTAAGCGATCAGCATGAACCAGTAAATCAGCTTTATACTAATCTTGAATACCCTCTCACAGTATTTCGACGTCGTCCTGTATCCAAGGCTCGCTCATCGATAGATACGTCATTTTCCACTAAGCGTTGCGTCTACCTTCAGACATTTTCTCTCTAAGGACACAGATCCTAAGACAGGAGACATAATCGGACAGAGAATCATTAACTAGCCGCTTATTTAATATCAATTAGTTGTTAATTGTGTATAAGCAGTACCACCATTGGACTTCACCACGTTACGTCTACTATACTGGCAGCTAAACTGTGAAAGGGATCAACTGCGTCGACAGAAAAGTAAATTTAGGTTTTATTAAGCTCTTAAATGAATGCCTGTTTTTGCCCCCGCCGTCCAGCAAAATCTTTCGGACCTGAAAAACTTGAGGACGTTAACAGAAAGCAAGTACATGTAGAGACAGCCTACGCCTACATGGAAAAACAGTTCTTATTTCTTAATCTTCAATACCCCATTGGTGCTTATTCCTCAACATTTCTTATCAAAGCACAAAATCGAGGTTGGTCACAGGTTATGCGCTACTACGGATAGAAACTTGCCCCCAGCTCAGGCGCTAGCAATTCTTACACTTCTATTGTTGCTATCACCTTTCGTGCATGTCCCATCAGAACTCCAATGAGACAAGACTACAAGGAAATACTTTCCTCGAGGGGAATTATGCTTGTCAGATCAAGAAATATCACACCTGACGTACTAGACATGCTAGGATGTCATGTTCAATGAGAACTAACACCACATATTCTGGAGCGAAATATTCACGGGTGTTTAGGAGAAGAGCTTTGCAAGGTCCTATTTTCAGGTGTTATCATCCAGTCCTTCTACCTCTCTAAATCGTCATAAAACGAATAGTTTAATAATCTAATTAAGCGTTGAAAATCCGTAGGTGGTCATTAACATGATTCGTATGTCTAAAAACTGTTGGTCGTATTTTTGACCAGCAGATATAGATACGTTCGGAATCAGGCGCATCGACACCGGCGCCAACACCTCAGTGTGATGGCCGATCTGCCTCCCTTGAAGGACCGCTTCCTGTTGACTCAATACAATTGCCCTTCCACAAAAGTGTCGACAGCGCTGGTATGACAAGGTCGACCTCCGGCTTTCTGACGCATTCTATCGAGCTTCCGGAAAGGCCATACTCTGTAACAATAGAGAACCATCGGTCGAGTAATAAAGGTGTCTCTCTCATCCTCGGGCTGCCATGCGGTATCTGGTTATACCAGAAAATCGCGTCCATAAAGTGGAGGAGCTCGTGCCCGAGTTGCGTACACCAGCTGATCGAGTCCTCGGAGGAAGAGGTTTCTAAGTCTGCTCTTCCTGGGCAGCGCTTTTCTTGATTACAGAGTATTCTGCATTTGAAATCGTCGACTCACACGACAACATCGTCCCGGACCCTCCTCGGAAATTTTTGTTGAAATTTTGCACTTTCTATTATCTCGTTACGGAAGGATCCTACCATACTACGTTCTCGCATTTATTATATGAACTGTTTTTAAGTAATATACAGGTCGAGTAGGGAAACATTTATCTGTTCGAACTTCTGGAATCACTAGAAAAGATCCTACACTAAAACAAAGTACGTAATATAATCCTTCAACGATCTAATATCAAAAATAATTCTAGTTTAATTTCAAAAATAATACCTGTTAACTACTTTCTCCCAGGCGTGTCTTACTGAGAACATATGGTCGGCCGATAATTTATTTAAATAAATTTCTCTCATATGACTGGAGATACAGACGCTGCCACAGGTTGGTTTATTTAGAGTTATGCTCAGCCTTTAGTTTAAAAAAATTACATATTTAATATAACCTTCATATTATAGAGCCATAGTTTGTAGCTTGGGATCAACTTTGGTTATGGAACCGCAACGACAGATAGTCCGTCCGACGATGACGTCAAGAGCTTTCAAGATGCTACAAAAACGATCATCTGCAGTTCCTGAGAAGACTGTCCGAGAAGCTTCTGTGTACCTTTGTCACTTCTTGACGCATATCAAGTTCCCGTTTTATTGCCAATCTTTCCTTTTCTAAATGAACTGGAAAATTTTAATCCGTCAATCCTCACTACACGAATCATCCCGGGCGTCACTAACCACAGCATGCGTAAGGGATGCATAAATATTATACTAGGGGACACGCGTGCTCGAATGGACATTATATCCTTGTAAAGTATCATATTCGAGCCTGGGTTACACATCCAAAATATTATGTGGCACAAAAACTAGCCAGTGTGGGCGCTCAGTTCCGCGGATACGGAACGGATGTCAGTCCCAAGTCAACATAACTACGAGGTCTAATGTGACGTATCAGGCGCACGTGTCAACTTCTTGGCTGAAGCTGGACATCAGTAGCATAGACAGTACTACAATTGCCAGAGCTTTTGAACTGCAAGCTTCTGTTTTGCTGTTAAATAGCAACGTTTTGGTCGCTCTCCTCTGCTAATTCACCGACCCTCATAGGAGATCTTGCCGACCGAATTATAGATGATGTACCATCTAATTAAGCATGTAGGAAATCTTCGATCATCATAACTCACTTTGCCCATGGCTGCGATGCTCCTCTGCAACCATTCCAGGCAGCAATTCTCGCAGTCGTAAGGTAACAATCAACACTCGGTCGCCTCTACACCGTGCGATTCGAAGAGCCATCCATTAGTACCATCGGCGTTCCCAAGGAGACGCGATATGGGCTGCTGCGAGAGATCATAATCTCGAAAACATATAACGCGTCCGTCTTGCACATTTTGGGTATTGGCCCGCCGTCACCCGCACTTGCATTCAAATCAAGCATAAGAAGATGGCCATCGCCTAAAAGACCTGACATTGTGAAGAAGCTATCGATCCAACGGCCAATAGTTAGAGAGGAGAGAACACAAACCAATGTGGTTAAGATGTCAAAGAAGTGCACCTAGGAAGGAAGGGATGGCGCTTCTCTGGGATGAGAGAGCACAAGCTAATGTGGTTAGGATGTCCACAAGAGCATCTAAAGAAAGAAGGGATAGCGCTTTTGCACCACAAAGTGTCGTGCTATCGTGGACACGTAGCTGTCATGTCATCCATCTTAAAGATGGATGGATGGATCTCCTTCATCATCATCGTGACATGCCATTATCTCACTAACTAATAAAAGTTGTTTGTCTTTAAAATGGATGATATGGTACCATACCCTGCCATGTAAAAGTTACACCGTAGCATCCGAATTCCACCCTTGATTTGTCCAAAATTGATGCTGCCCAAATCAAGCCTACCTCGGTTCAGTCCAACCGGAAGGTTCATACCAAATTGAGCAATTTTACAAGGCTAAACCATACCAGCATAATATAAAGATCTTGACAAAATTAGGGCTTCAAGTCATGCTCATTTCTAACCCCCTATTCCATCTCCCTACCATCCAATAAAAAGGTATATTCTTATAACAAGTAATTCTTTGTACACCGCATGCATGCATGCGGTGTAATAATTGTACATCATGCTATACAATTGGGCCATGTAGTTACCATTTTTCAATGTATATTAAATTCTTTAATCTTATTTTTTTATTTAAAATTCTAGATTACTAAAATATCTCTCTATTTTAAAAAAATTATGGCATTCTGTGGCCATGTTATGACATTCAAAGGATATAATATGACTACAGAATGTCATAATTTTTTTTAGAATAGATGATATTTTAGTCATCCAAAATTTCAAATAAAAAAGATAGAACCGTGGGATTTAATGCACATTGGATAGCGATGGTTATGTGGCTCAATCTAAAAGGATAGTGCATTTTTTCTATACTGATGCAGCGTACGAAGTATTTCTTTTCTCATCATGTGAGGGCCTATTCAGAAAATCCAATAACATTAGGCAAAGTATTTCTCAATCTATAAGAAATTTTTTTTTTTCGAGCTTTGTGCTCCGGCCCGGCACGTGAGCCAATCACCACGTGGGCTGCACCGCCCATGATGCATAAAGTATTTTCTTAAAAGTAAAAAAAATCTCCATTAATTTTTTCTGCCTACAAATGAATAGGCCCATGGATCTAGGCAATTGGACTAAAGGTTGAACCAGCTTCTAAGAACATAGGTTAGATAGGCCAATAGGGCCGGTTTCAATAAGATTTTCTGTAGAAATGTCGAAATAAACTCTTAATTATGATTATTATCTTTAGTTATAACATTTTCTATTTTATAAGAAAATATTTTCCTTGATTAAATTCTCTATATTATTCTCCAAAAATGAAGCAATGTAGAACTATTTAATTAATCTTAAATTATGGAATTTTACAATTTACTTATGAATTTTTCATGATCCATGTAAGAAACTTTTATTGACTATAAATTAATGGTACCACTATTTTTTCTATTATTTATCCTTTTTGCCTCTTCAATACTTATTTATAAACAAATAAAATTATAAATATTTTTAAAATATTATTATTATTTTAAAATTTTAGTTATTTTTTGTATTTCTGGTGGGTTGAATGGTTTCTTAACTTTTGACAAATTTTTCAGTTTTCTTCCAAATTCTGATTCATTATATCTAGTCTAATTGTCCCTAAATGCCAAACTTTTGACTATGTTATTGCCACCAGCCGTGTTCGTGCGGTGCTAGTGGTGAATTCTTAGTGAATCCCCAGGTATTTGGACTTCTTAAGTAATATGTGGTACATATTTTTTCCTTCTTTTTTTAATGAGGATGATAGATTGAGTCAAATAGCAATTTGTTTAAAATATCAAGCAATGCATGGGATGTTCGTGGTGGGTTATGGCAGTACTTCACGTGACATAGTCAATACCATCAGCTTGGCAAATTAAGGATTATCTTTCTTTAATAGTGATGTTGTCTATTAGAGAATTGCTAATCTATGTTAATCTGTTAACCTTTTTGTTTTTGGTGATAAAAAGGAGACGGAGGAGTCATGAAAATTAATGATAATGAGAAGGACAACACGGACGAGGGGTCACGATGGTACCATTAATTCTGTTGGTAGGCTAGTCCACTGACCTTTCTCACAAGAGAGAAGCTTCCAAGATAACTAAAGTAATGTGCCAG
This sequence comes from Cocos nucifera, assembly GCA_006176705.1. Classification (NCBI taxonomy): domain Eukaryota; kingdom Viridiplantae; phylum Streptophyta; class Magnoliopsida; order Arecales; family Arecaceae; genus Cocos; species Cocos nucifera. The sequence continues at coordinate 1,233,657 of QRFJ01000309.1, forward strand.
AGGTCATACTTTTCAAAGTTAATAATAGGACTATTCCAAGCAAACAAATGGTAAGACTAGTCCTCCTCCTCCTAGTATACCAATGTACAACTTGAAAGATAAAAGAGATTTTAGTTAACAAAATTCTGGAACACTAAATTTGAATAAAACAATAGAAAAAACGAACATGGACCCGCACATTGATAGTGATAGTAATAGCTGGCAATTCATTACCCAAAAAAACTGAATTCAGATTAGCCATTTATTTAAAAAGTACATTGAAATAGACAAGAGTACGGAGTCACCGAAATACAGTACAAGAAGCTCGATGAATATACCATCCTTGAGAGTGTTTTTTTTTTTTTTTCCCTCTAAATAATAGAATAAATAGCTGAGATTCCGATGCGAGTGCAACTAAGTATCATGGTTTATTTAATAGGTGTTGAGTTGGATGTGTATCAAATTGGGAGAATTAGAACATAGGAAGGCCCAAGCAAGTTAGATTACATGCATATTATTATTATTATTATTATTATTATTATTATTATTATTATTATTATTATTATATAAGTAAGTTAAAAAAATAAAAAGTTCTTGTAAGATCCATAAGTACATCTCATCCTACCGCCAAATTCAATTTTTGACATGCCCAGCAATATAAATACAATCCAAGCTACCTTGTTCGTCTTTTGAAAAATATAGCAAACAAACACTACAATGAAATCATGAAAGAATGTCCAAGGAAGAGCAAATAGATCTCCAACTACTCTGTATTATTTCAAATTCATTAACCTTGACCTTTCATGTTTGGGCTCATGCTCATTAATTTCTTTTATTAAGAATACCTCAAGCACAAAGATCCATTGTTTACATCCCCATGCACCTAAGATGCATGTGCCTTCCCCTTTCCTTCTTCTAATTTGAAAAAAAAAAAAAAAAAAAACATCAAACTGTGCCTTTTAAGTCTAATTTATCTAATATAGGCTTACTACATTACATGCAAGTAAAGAAGCATCACATCAAATAGTCACCATTTTTTTCTTCCACATCACAGTAACTAAAATCTATAAAATTAATAACCACTCATTTAGATGCAAATATTGTGTAATCATCTCAAAATTATTATTGAAATAATTTTTTATATACCATATATAGTATAATAATAATACACCATCCTCTCCTATTAGATCACGTAATGTATATTAAATATGTTAGTTATGCTTTTTGATTTAAAATTTTAAACGATAAAACTATTTTTTATTTAAAAAAATTATGATATTTTTTGACTTATTATGATATCTCATGATTTGTTATGATATTTTAAAAATAAAAAATTATAAAATTTTTTTTATTATTATTAAAAATTTTATATTTTTTTTTGAAAAATAATATTATCATAGGATATCATAATTTTTTTCAAAATATAAAAATATTTTAATTATATAAAATTTTAAATTAAAAAATAAAATTATTAATATTTAATGGGTATTAAAAAGTGATGGCTGATCTAATGGGATGGTATGGTATATCCTACGCCAATTTTATTACATCATGTGTACAAAATATAACTTAGACCTTTCATGCCACAAATTTACCCCGAAAAACATAGAAAACCAAAAATCTCATAAACACCTCCCTTCCTCCAATGTCTCTCAGCAAAATAAAATGCTGATGTTATAACACCAAAATATGGTCTGTAAAAATCGCATAATCTTGTTTCTCTTATCCCATGCCTACAATTTTGTGTTTGTTGGGTTCTTTGTTTTAGATAAAGTAGCTCCGGAGGGACAACAGAATATAACAACGTCTATTTCCACTCACGTGACTCCGGTGCTCCATCACGTGCGTCGCCATCCCCGTTCCCAGCGACCAGTCCAAGAACAATCCCACGAACTAAATACACCGCGATCGATCCAGAGATGCAGATCTCTAGTCGCCCATCATCCCTGGATCCATCGATTTTTTTTTTTTTTTTTTTCCGATTGATTTGAAGAGAGAGAGAGAGCGCGTGGAGAAAGAGATATAAAAAGATCGGGTTTCGTGCGGTAACAGCAGCGGTAGCAGTCATGGATCCAATCAAAAAAAGCAAGAAAAGAAAGAAGAGGAAAAAAAGGCCCTAGAAAAATCAAACCCACTTCGATTCCTTTAAGAATTTCCTATAACAATCTCACCTTTTCCGAGTTCTCTCGCAAAAAGGAAAAAAAAAAACTTCGATGGCGAAGTACCGCAGAAGGAGCGTAGTGGAAGGGTATAATAACGTGGTGTAATTATAACACGTTATTGTCACCGATCTCTCCCCGAATCTTCTGGTCATTCTCTCTCTCTCGGCGGTCTTTTATTAATTATTTTCAAATTTTATTTTTTTCTGGGGCTCGGATTCTTTAATTGGCTCTCGCTTATTTTTGTTTGGATTCGGTTTTTCCTTCCTGTTTCGCCAACTGATGGATTTTTATTTTTTTTATACTTCAAAATCTCATCTTTTTGTTTTTCTTTTGTTTTGGTTTGACTGCGCGTGAGTCCACCGGGTTCGTTCGCGAGATTTAATGATGATGGTATTGGGTTCGTCTTTTAATTCGGGTCTCTAGTCTTCCCTCTTTTTTAGGATTATTATTATTTCTTCTTTGTTTTTATTTGTGATCTTAAGGAAAGGTCGCACGGTGCTAGGGTTTGTTCTTCCCTGTTTGTTTACTTTACTCTTCCTCGTCTCTTTGCCCTCTTCTTGGCCTCCGTCTTCTTGTTCTCCGACCTCCTTTCCCTCAAATCCGTTGATTTCCTGCCGGCGGCGTCGGTTCCCGGTCGATTTTTCGCGATTGGAGGGGTTTTTGAGGCGTTTGGACGACAAAAGATTGGATTTTGGTGAGGATTTGATCTTTTTAGCGATTTTCTTGGGGCGGGGGCTCTGGATTTGGGGCTTGGTGGTGGATTTCGAGTTTGAATTTGGGACCCGGTGGATGGGAGTGGAGGTGGGGAGGTTTTGATTTGAGAGGGAGATGAGATAGTGGAATTTTAGGTTTTTCTTCTTCTTCTTCTTCTTTTTGGTGAAAGTGCTTCTTTTTCTTCTTCTTCGCAGTGGCATGCATAAAAGATGTTTCAAGCTCCAAGTTTTTCGAAACAGGGCTGTAGGCTTATTGCAGTGTTATGCGGGGAGTTTGCTGAGAGGAAAAGGGAAAAGGTGAAGCATCAGTCTTCGTATCCTTTCCCTGAACTTGTGTCGTCCGGGCGCCTGGAGGTCAGCTTTTCTTTTCTTTTTTTTCCCCATGAATTCAAGATTGCTTTCTCAAAATGTTGTTGCATTTATATTCTGGAAGTGGGTGGGATTTGCTTTAGCCTGATTTTGACTGAGTTTCCTGTGTAAATGCAGGTTCAGACTCTTGTTAACCCGACATTGGATACAGTCAGGGATGCTCAGAGGTCATTGGATCCAAATATTTTGTACTTTCAAGGTGAACAGCTTGAGGATGAAGAAGAAATTGGTTCTCTTGTTTGGGGAACCGTCGATGTGTTGGAGCCTCAAACATTTAGCTCCCTTATCGGCCCATCGTTACCTACCATCGTAAGCAATTCTACAATTCTGAAAATATTATACTATTAGTATAGTTGATATTGTAGCTTGCATGCTGTTCTTTATGGTTCTAGTAAACTCATTTGAGATTAAGGTGTAGATACTGCAAAGTTTGAGTGTGAATTATGTATCTCAATTTATATTGTCATTTTTGTGTTGGGATATGCTTGGTCAATAAATATATTCGACTTAAATCACTCCTAGTTTGATTTGGGCTGAGTGTAGATGTGGCGGTAAGTATGGTTCGCCGTGCTGCATGTTCTTTCGTTAACTGGAAACTCCTGAAATAGCCATTGTTTCCCTTACATTATTTGTTTCAAAGTAAGAGACATCCTAAAACCAAGACATTCCTCTGTAATTCCGCAGCTTGCTTTTAGCTATTTGTATCCTGTTTCAGCCACTCAGATGTTTATGCAGAAACATAGGTTGTCAACAAGGCATATCTAACACATTGCTTATCTTTTGTTTATTTTCTTTTATTAACATGATTATACATGAGACAGTTTTAGTATGGGACAAGTATGACTATCATCTTTTGCACTAGGGAGGATGTATCATGGGTCAAATATGATTATTTGCGCGGAGCTGATATTTTGTCCAGGTTTTCTACAATCTGATTAGTGGCATTGGCTCTGTTTTTCGTTATGGGAATGCAGAAGTTCCTTTTCTTATCTTTTCTTTTTTTAAAAAAGCAAATACAGAAGGGAACAGAAAATGAAAAGCTATTGGGGCAGTGACTAGCTGAAGAGTGACCTGGTGTTATGTGTTGCAACCATTTTGTAGCAACAAAGAACTCCTACAATTTTTCTTGCCATGCTCCACTTGGAAAACACCTAAATTCATCTTATCATTTTTTGTCTTTATTTTTGAATTACAAATAACCTGTTGGTGAAATTCCAAAAATTTCAAGCAGAAAATTTATTATTAAAATAATTCTTGTACCCTCTATGTTATTCAGTTTTATCAGGATTACCATTTGAGGGAGAAATTATACTTTGTTATTGACATTGATACTACTAAATGCTAATTCTTTGTGTGTTTGGGACATTTCATGTACTACCTATAGCCATAGAAAAAACACTAATTGAATATTTACTGTCAGAGTTTGGGTTCTACTGATGCTACTCCAGCAAAATTCTTGCGTGTGAAACAACATAATTATGTAATAAAAGACATTTATATCGATATTTTTGGTTCAAACATTTATATCTGGATAATTACATTTACTTCTTCGAGGAGGCATTGAAAGGTTTTACAAGAGAAATGGTATCTTTTAGTTCTCACCTAGTGGATCAGCTTTGGCTAATTGTGGAAGAGAAATGATGAATCATGTTAAGTACATTAGCATGTTCGATCTTCAAGGGATAACCTTTTTGTCTCAATAGATTCTGAAGCATTCAACAACCTTATTCATTTGGTATGCATTTGATTTGGTTGTACTCTGAGATTGGGAGTGATCGATTTTCTTTTTTTGACCTATATGAGGCACATGTAACCATCTCCTTTTGCATTTTTTATTTCTGTAGTTTTTCTTCCTTCTCTGCTGATAAAAGATTGAAATGTTTCTTGCACCTTGTTTTAGTGGTTCAGGTGTTCTAACACTGTGTCTTCATTGTAATTTTTGCTACGGACCTAACCAAATGGGTACATATACCGTTTCTTGGTGTACTGCATATAAAATAATTGATTATACGGGCATTTATTATGGTTTGTGCACAATTTTATATCTGCCTTATGTGTCTGACAAAATGAGATTTGGTTGCAGGTTTATCTGGAGGTCCCAAATGGTGAAAAAATTGCGCAAGCACTTCATTCCAAGGTGATAGCTGGGAAATACCACTTTGCATCACTTTTTTTACTTCATTCTATTGTTTGGCTGTAATATATTTGAATTGGCAACACTTTAACATAAGGAACTGAAAACATGAAAAAATTATTACTTTAAATACATTGACCTTTTCTTTATAAAAGCCACTCTATTAACCTGCATTAATAAGCAGATATCCACTCTTAAAGAACTTTTTATATGGCCACTGATTGTTAGTGATCATAAGAACTACAACTGTACCGTGCTATTGCAGGTCAGGGTTGTGAATACTGAAAAAGGGCAAGGAGTTTAGTTTCCCTTTCTTAGATACATGGACCTTTATGCATGGTAGCACCCAAGTATTTGGGTTCCAGCGGGATGTCCCGCAGGACACCGGAAAGGGGTACCATCCCATGTATCGGGATAGGACCATCCCGCTAGCATCCCAATGTCCTGATTGGGACATCTTGGGACATCCTCTATCTTAAGTGTCGGGATGGAACAGGATAGCAGCACGTCCCATTCCATGGAAAAATCGGGACAGCCCCATCCCACGGTATTTAAAACCTTGGTGGCACCATTATTTCTAAGGATCTGAAAAGTTCGTTGATTCTCTCTCTCTCTCTCTGGACATTCCATATTCTGATTACTTTATTAAATATTTTTGTGAAACATATTTAATCTACCTGATACTTTCATGCTCACTTTTTGCATGTGTTTGAAGCGTTTAGGTGGGTGGGTTGTTGGGAAATGACACCCTTTTGTGATTTCAGGCTTCATCTGGATATGTTTGACTTTTCTAATAGATATCAATAGAATTTTTTTTTTTTTTTTTTTCAAGTGTTATGGAGTTCATCCTCATTCATAGTGCTTAAATTGGATGACATGCTGATTCAAGAATTTTTTTTTTTTTTTTTTTTGGGTCAGGGAATTCCGTATGTGATATATTGGAAGAATTCATTTTCATCTTATGCAGCTTCTCACTTTCGCCAAGCATTGCTGTCTGTCGTACAGAGGTACCTTTGCTTCCCTCACTTCCTGACAAATGAAGTTTATGTTAGCTTAATGTTAGCTTCATGGTCCTCTGTCTTTCTTTTTCAGTTCATGTAGCCATACATGGGATGCATTTCAACTTGCGCACGCATCTTTTCGGCTATATTGTGTACGAAACAACTATGTTTTGCCAGCTGACAGCCAAAAGGTTAGTGGGAAACCTGGGCCCCGTTTACTGGGAGATGCTCCTAAGATAAATATAACTCCTCCAGACAAAGTTATGGGTGAAGAAAAAGAAGAAGAAGAAAGCTCATCTGATAATCTACCTGCTATAAAAATATATGATGACAATGTGGATACAAGATTTCTTGTTTGTGGATTACCATGCACATTGGTAAGTTGGAGCTCTTGTTTCTCAAGTCTAGTGCTTTCTTTAGTTGATTTGTTGATTTGATACTTAATGTGTATCATTTAAACCTCTCCTTTCGCAGGACGCTTGTCTGCTGGGTTCCTTGGAAGATGGCCTTAATGCCCTCCTGAACATTGAAGTAAGTATAATGAGATATTAGTTATGTAACTGGCCAATCTTGTTAAGCTGAAATTCACTAAATAATAGATCCAAGTCATTCTTAGACTCCTAGTGTGGAACTAGTATTCTTCAGCGTGAAGCAGAATAATTAGTCTAACTGTGCCACAATGCCCATGCAGTGGCAGAAGCCAGTTGGTATCCATTAACAGTTTTTCCTCTTTCCTATATACAGAGTTATCACTTTTCTACAAGAAATGAAATTAATAAAACATTAAAAGTACAAAGTTATAGAAGAACTATATATATGCATGTATGACAATGCAAATCGAGGAGTGTCAAATTGGCAGAAACGTAGGTTTGTAGAGGAGACAGTTTTTAAGAATTAATTGTTTGTTGTCTTTTAAGTGGCATGTGATTTTTGTCTTTACTGTTAGCTGGTGTTTTTAGTGACTGACAGTAAATTGTAGTTATTCTAGTATACTATTTTTGTCAACAAACTCCATTAAATTAGTGCAACTTATTTTCCTTTTATTTTGCATTATAATGAGAAGAAGGATTCTAGTAGAGACGGATATATGCAAAAATAGGACTGCAACAAGTCAGTGGGTTGGATGCAGCAGGAGTGTGTTGTAATTGGTTGGCAACGTGTATATGGTAGAGTTTTGTTTTGTTTTGTTTTTCTTTTCTAATGGGTAATGTATGGTTTGAACATTCATGTTCACTATGCATGGCAACCGCTTGTAGACAAGGATTTAAGTGCCTTCTGCTGACTAGTAGCTGGCATGGCATGTGCTGTGCTGCATTAAAATAAAAGGAGAGGGGCAAAAGAGGACTTTTTGGCTTTGTACTGGTTGTACCTATATATCTTGACTCATGCACCCTGCAATGTGTGGGGTATTGTGGCGTCACATGCACGCCCGGAGCCGGCAACAGACTGGCACAAACTGATACTGGAAACCTTACTTCTGGATCAAATAAATGGATTCTAAGAAACTTGTTCTAATGCATATCAAGTGTGGTGGATTAAAGATAATTCCTTTTTTTTGATTGCTTAGAAATTGTTTAAGTTGCTTCTTTGTTTCTTTTTGTCTATGCATTAAGAAATGGCAACTTATTGTTGCTCTAATATTTTCTTGCTGCTGCTTCAGATACGTGGGAGCAAACTTCAAAATCGAATCAGGTATATCATACAAACTAACGTTACCAGTTTTTTCATCAATCAACCAATTATATGCTGGAGTGACCATTATAATTATGTATCGCAAAAGTTCTTCAGTGATTTTTTTTCTTTTGAAAAAAAAAAAAAAGAATGTTTGCCGTCTTATGATTATGTTTGCATTTCAATGACAAATCATGGTAATATGGGTTGATGAACAATATTAAAATGCCTGACAGTGCTGCACCCCCTCCTCTTCAAGCTGGGACATTTTCTCGTGGAGTTGTGACAATGAGATGTGATCTCACAACTTGTAGTTCCGCTCATATCTCACTTTTGGTGTCTGGTAGTGCACAAACATGTTTCGATGACCAGGTACAAGCTTTAACTGTTTTCTTTTGCTTGTCGAGTTGTTAACATCCATGATTCTTGAGCCATTTTCTTCTAATATGCAGCTGTTAGAAAGTGAAATAAAACATGAGCTTATTGAGAAGAGTCAGCTAGTTCATGCTCTTCCAAATTGTGAGGAAAGCAAGCCTTCTTTATCTGAACCTCTGAACTCTGTTTCTATAGCTTGTGGGGCTCCAGTGTTTGAAGTTTGGATGAAGGTTCCATCTTGGGCTGCTCAGGTTGCTTTTTTGCCGACCGAACTTCTGATTCACTTCCAAATATATTTCCGTTCATCTGTAAAAATATTACGATTTTATAGTAAATTTGAACAGGCCTTTACTTGAAATAGTCATTTTTTTTTTAATCTCTGTCAATATTTTATCTTTTGATTCACTTCCAATATGTATTGAGGTTTTCCGTTCATTTGTAAAAAGTATTATGATTTTATAGTAAATTATATCTAGCCTTTACTTGAACTAGAAATTTTTTATTTTTGTCCATATTTTTTTCTTGAATGAGAACCTTTAAACTTTCTACCCTTTAACATTGTCGATAGCTGAATCTTCTCGCAAATAGAAAAAAAATCAATAGCTGAAAATGAAAGCATATCTAATAAAGAATAAATATTCAAATCATGAATCGTTACATTGAATTGATGGTCCCAGTTGGTTGTTTTTTTTTTAACTGACATGGTGGCTTGATAATTGAATTTATTTTAATCATATGATACAGGTCTTGAGACAACTTTCACCTGAAGTCTCTTATCGTAGCTTGGTTACACTTGGTGTTGCAAGCGTTCAGGGTATTTCAGTTGCTTCTTTCGAGAAGGATGATGCAGATCGCCTTATATTCTTTTGTACAAAACGAGGGAAAGACTTGAGTATACAAGATGGGTTGCTTTGTAGTGCACCTTCCTGGTCGTCTTCTCTTATTAGAAAAAGATCCAGACCCATTCCAGATAGAAAACCTGTGACTTATAACGGTTCCTTGAGTGAGAATGGAGCAACCTTTTTGAAAGATGATCAGGATGTCAAGGAAGAGGCAAGTTTGGTAGAAGGGACTAACATGTCCCCCATGACAGTTAAAAAGAGATTGAGGGTTGCTGCAATGAGGCCAATTCCTCACTCTCGGCAGCGCAGGATGCTGCCTTTCTCTGGAGTTCCTCAGACTGATTTGAATAATGGAAATCAGGCAAAGCCTAACCTGCCAGTTGTCACTTCGGTAAAGCACAATATTGTTCCTCCTGCTCCTTCAACACACAGGAAATCCATTTCAAGTTCTTCCCATGCTCAGCAGATAATTTCTTTAAACCCTCTGCCAATGAAAAAACATGGATGTAACAGATCCCCAATTCAAGTTTGCTCCGAGGTATGTTTTCCAATCCTCTAACTGTGTACAGAGCATGCATGTTCCTGCTTAACTTTTGTTTTTTCCTTTGTCTTATAGGAAGAATTTTTGAAGGACGTTATGCAGTTTCTAATCCTTAGGGGGCATAGTCGACTTGTTCCCCAAGGAGGAATATCTGAGTTTCCTGATGCCATACTTAATGCAAAGCGCCTGGACCTTTTCAATTTGTATAGAGAGGTTTGCTTTTGTTCTCACATGCATATACAGTACATAATTTTGCTTTGTGGTTACAGCATGCATGCCTTGACTTTGGTGATCATTTATCTCCTTTCTGAAAATCTTAGAGAGAAACAATACATGTGCTTTGCTTGCTGCAGGTGGTTTCAAGAGGAGGTTTTTATGTTGGGAATGGCATAAACTGGAAAGGTCAAGTTTTTTCAAAGATGCGCAACCATACGGTTTCCAATAGAATGACAGTGAGTATTTAATTTACCCATCTGCTTCTTTTGTGCATACTGCTATTAATTCACTAGAAAGGAATTAACATCTCTATTTGTTTCATCTTGGGCTTATACTGAAAAAGATATCCATGAAATCATTCATGGAATTTTGTTCGAGTGCTTTAGAAATTTTGTATCGCAGCTTTTGGGGGATAAATGACGGGCTTAAAAATGACCGAAACATCAGTGAGCCATCTGCTCAGCCAAAATGCTTGCAGACACAGCACACTTTTTGTTATCATTGTTAAGAAAACAGTCTTCTTAACAATTTAAGCCTATTTTTGCCCTCTCAGACAATATTATGGCCACTTGAATTTGCTTAACATCCTCAAGTTACAGACATGCATAGCAGAGATTTGTTGCACAAAAGAACTGACATCTTGACTGCTCATTGTTTTTGATTCAGGGTGTTGGGAATACGTTAAAAAGACATTATGAAACTTACCTGTTGGAGTATGAACTAGCACATGATGATGTGGATGGAGAGTGCTGCTTGCTGTGTCGCAGGTTGTAGGCATGAATCCTTTTCTTTTTTCCTTTCCTTTTTTTTTTTGTTGGTTATGTTCCTTCCATCCTCAAAGCTAATACTGATATCGAGTTTTCTGAGTTCGTTACAGTAGCGCTCCTGGTGATTGGGTAAACTGTGGCTTATGTGGTGAATGGGCCCACTTTGGTTGTGATAGACGGCAGGGTCTTGGTGCTTTCAAGGTTTGATCTTTATCAAATCCGTTTTGGTATTTCATAACATGCTTGCTTAGCTTTCAATTAACATATAACGCTCTCCGCATGCATTTTCTGACCTAGCGTTATTAAATCCTATTGCTTACCAGAGTGCTCATATGTAACATAATTCATTTAATCTATTAATATCTGCATCTGTATGCCAAATTTGAGATTGTAGCATTGATGGTACCTCATGCGTCACACCAGCTTTTCTCATCATGTATGCATTAGAGGAACCATGCACTTTTGTATGGCAGCACTGGTTAACTATAGCGCAGAGTGAATATTTTATCATAAGACTTTGCCATCTTTTCATTTGAAACTCTTCTTTGTAGGTTCTTTTTGACCCGTAACTTCAAATCCTCACTAGTTGTTGTGGTGTGATGACAGGATTATGCAAAGACAGATGGGTTGGAATATATTTGCCCTCACTGTAGTTTGACAAATTTTAAGAGAAAATCACAGAAAATGGCAAACGGGTTTTTGAATACATCCTCCATTCCACGACACATGTAATCTCTTTCTTTTACCTCCCCACTCTCTTTTTGCATAAGAGCCGAGCCCCCAGTTTGTGGAGGGGTTATAATTTGTATGATCCCCATTGTTGTTTCATTAATGTTAGTCTAGGCTGATATTTTTAGATAGCTCCTGAACACCATACAGAAGGAATATAAGAGAAATATTCATCCATATGGATGCTGTCAATCCCTCCTTGTCTTTCACTAGTTATAATGCATGTGCCAATGCTTGTAGTTGCTTGCTAATGATTTTCTAGTTGGAATAATTTAACTAAGATATAATTTAATAAAAACAAAATTACTGAATTTCTAAGGACATGATTGTAGAGTTTTTGTTTTGTACAAACATGGATGGTTGCCAATGCTTTTATATGAAGTTCAAATTATGAGTCTGGTTCGGGTCCAGGTGAAATCCGAAAAGGATCCTGATGATTGCAGGTTTTTGTGGGTGTTAGCAGAATCCTATGTAAACATGGATGAGACAATGAAAATTAAATATTTGGATGAGATAAATTTGATTGCTGCAAGAGATCATAGGTCTTTGGAGATGAGAAGCGAAATTTTAAATCTGTTATAGTCAAAGCAAAGACTTTTGAGTGGAATATTCAAGATAAGATGGCTTTGAATCATTTATGTATACATTTTTTCACGAGCTTGCTTTCCAGCATTACGGTAGCAATGGCCTTCCACTTGTTAGGCTGGGTCACAGTGGACTGATGTATATTGCAACACTGTTCACTGTCGGGCTTTGTTTTGGAACTTGTTATTTGAGGATCTCTACTTTGTTGGCTTGTTGGCTTGAGGTTTCTATGAGATATACCATAGGCATGTGATGTCTTAGAACATGTTTTTCTAACTTTTTTCTCTCCTGTACTACTTTGGAAGATGGTCAACAATCTCTGTTACATAAGCTTAGAAAGTATTTTTTAGGAGCTAAGTTATACCATAAGAGAAGTCTAGGACTTGAAATTTTCTTTTGTGGCACCGCGCTCCGGCTCCGTGTGTGTGCCAATCACCATGCAGTGCAATAAGAATTTTCTAAAGAGATAATTCTATAAATTTCATGTTCTTTTTGATTATATCTGGGCCAAGGGAGTCATCAGTCACGTATGGTGTTAGCCTTTTGAGTCGTTGGATATTGTTCTAGCTTAATTTCTTCCGATTCGGTGGTATTAAGTTCCTTTAAACTTTTTAATTCTTTTAATTTTCTCACATTTGGAAACTTGATTAAGGTGCCAGTTTTTTTAAGCCAATCTATATCATAAAGTGTCACATATAACTTATTCACCATTCCATGGGCTGAAAGTTCATTTGATATATATTAAAAATATAGGAGTATTTGGAGAAAGGGGGTATTGTGAAAAGAAGGGTATTACAAGAATAAGAAAGTTTACAATGCACATTTATATATATTTTTGGATAAAATTTAAGATTTTGGAATCCAAATGCAGTTGTAAATCAAGTTAAATTTGGAAGAAGTGTGAGGTATGGTGGGATGTGGTCTTTCCTCTAATTATAATGATTTTAACCTTAGGTAGCACCAGAAAGAGCTTAAGCCAGTGCTTGGTAACCACTAATTGGATAATTCTCATGAAATGATAACGGGACAGATTTTATCTTCTGCAATTTGTTTTCTATCATCATCTTAAGAAAGAAATGAAACCCCACCACTAAGCAGCACTTATACATTGTGCTTTGAAGACAACAGCTTCACCTTAACTGCTAGATCAACGATTACTCTAAAAGATGTAACTTTTGATCACATGGCTTGCCTAGTCCAACCATGGCTCGAGCTATTGATTTGCTAACTTTTGGACCAAGACTAGGTCAAATAATTGACACTAGACCATGCCATGCCTTTTGGAATCCATGGATTGCACAAACCGTCTAAAAATTTTCAAGGGGCAAGCCACCATCCTTCTGAACTTTAGATGTCATAAATCTCCCTTAAATCTTTGAAGCCCGAAGAAGAGAATGAGCAGCTCGGTCTTTAGAATTTACAAATAGCTTCACCTTCTAGATTTCTGCAAGAAAGTTTTATTGTTCCTCTCTTTGCATAGATTTTAGCATGCTGCAATACTAATATGATCCCAAAGAGTTTCTAATATCTTTCTTGATTCGCTTCTCCAAACAGTCCACAATGAAATAATTGAAGAAGGCATTTGCATCTCCAAATACTCCTACAAAAGGAATAAATGATTCATAGTCTTAACAATGGGATGACAGAAAGCCCAAACATTGCTGATGTTCCATCCTTTAACTTTTCTTGCTAGAACCTACCTTGCATGCAATCGATTACTTACGGCTATCCACATAAAGATATGGAATTTTTCTGGAACATTAGTATGCCACCGAGATCTAAAGTAAGAGCATTCCAACCCTCCCAGATTCAAGAAAGTGCAGAAGGACTTACTGTGTAGTTATTGTCCTTTGTTGGTTTACAAAGAGGTTGATCAGGACCCATACCCAGTCTGATGATCCAGCAGCTCTTTCAGTTGTGACCATTCCTTGTACTCTTCATAGCTAAGGGGTCCTTTAAAGTTGGTATTCCATGCATTCTTCCTTTTCCTCCAGTATTCTGGAATTAAAGCTGCCTGAAACAAGCAAGGAAAGAGTGAACACATAGGAATGCTATCCAACCAAAGAGCTTCCTACAACCTGATAGCTTGCCATTTTTTCAAAATAAAAGCAAATCAGCACCAAAAAGATTGGAAAACCTCGCAAGTTTCCAAACGGGAGACGATGATTTATAACTTTGATGACACCAAAAGTCATATATATATATATATATATATATATATATATATATATATATATTCGCCTGTAATGAGCTTTGTCAACAACTTTTCTGTGGACATCCTCCTTGTTATAATTAAACTTCCATCCTTATTTAACTAAAAGTGCATTGTTGAACTCCACAAGATTTTTAGTACCCGATCACCCCTCTTCTTTTGATTCTCATACATTATCCAACCAAACAAGAGAACCCACTCACCAATCAAGTTCCATGGAGAAAGGCCTTAACCATTTCTGTCAATTTGTGTGATCACCCATAAGGGAAGCTTAAAGATGGAAATGAAGTGAATCAGCAAATCGATAAGAGCAGAACTCGTTAGAAATGATTCTATCTGCAATAGATAGTGTTTCCTTTCCCACCTTCTAACCTTCTATCAATTCTCCCAATGGTCATCCTCCAATATCCTTTGGTTATCTTCATGTTGCTAATGGCTGCCGCAAGTATTTAAAAGGCAGTTCTTCCAATTTACAACTTATCATGACAGCATATTTCTCCACATTGTGCTGGTTATCTCCCAAAGATACAAGGCAACTCTTATTTTAGAACCAATAGGAACTCAAAATTATAAAGGATAATCTTGATGTGCATAACTTGCTCATCCTTGGCTTCACAGAATAAGGAGTCATCAACAAAATTCAAGTACTACTTATCCCATCCTTGCTTTGGAGAGAGTCAATGCCTTTGGTTAAACCTGCTATTCTTGCTCTGTTAAGAATCATAGTAGGAGTATCCAAAGCAAGGATAAAGATAAAAAAGGAGACGGAGTATCTCCTTGCCAGATGGCTCTACTACAACATTTCCAGTTCCTAGCTTGGCCATTCACTGAATGGCCACCTTGCTGAAGCCTTGAAGTAACCATTAATTGCTTCGATCCGATATGAATGGTAGTCCTTTCTTGTCTCTCTTACATCAACGTAAAATCTCATGAGCAAATAAGAACCTATCCATTATAGATCTGACTTTAACGAAACCTGTCTGAGCTTTATCAACCAGAGTGTCCATGAGAGGGGCTAGCCTTGTGGCTAATACCTTCCATATCACTATAATCGAACTGCAAATCAAGCTTATAGGAAGAAAGTTTGATGGACTAGATGTTTCTTTCCTTCCTTTTTAGGGACTAAAGCAAGCATGCATGATTGAATCTGCTCAATTCCAGCTCTCCTTCATCAAACTTGCTGAAAGTAGTATGAGGTCATTTTGTAATAAATTCCAATTCTGCTGATAGAACAGCATTGTAAAACAGTCAGATCCAGGTGATTTATCACTTCCAAGCAAAATATAGCCTGCTTAATTTCTTCGGTTAAAACTCGCCCCATTTGGATACAAGAAATTCCAATCCAAGTTCATAAGTTGGTTGTTCTCTTCTTCTGCGATGATGACCTTAACATGGGCGGTAACAAGATTCATCAGATTAAACCGATCATTTAGCTCTCCTTCCTCTGTAAATAGAGAATAAACATAGTTCCTCCTCTTCTGTGCTCTCGCAATTCTATGAAAAAAATGAATGTTTTATCCCTGTCAAGCAACAATTATTTTTCAGATCTTTGCTGCCAATGTAGCTCTTATTTCTTCTGGATTTCGTTTAAGCGTGCCTGGATGCTTGTTCTTAGATCCCGGAATTCCTCTGAGATGCTGCTACCCTCTTCCTCCAACTTGTCTGAAGGATCAAATTTTTGTAAGAGGATGTTCTTCACGTTTCCTTTTGTAACTTTCAACTCCATTGACCAAGTTTTAAGCTTCTGTCGCAATTTCCTGAGGTTCATGGTCCTCCATTGCTTCTCCAAGTAAATAAATGTCTTCTGCTTTCGTTCATGTATCACAAATTATGCTGTCCGGCTCTTCCTCCTTTGTCCAGCATTTTTCAAATCAGAAACATTTTTGAACTGGTGGTCTTTTGAATACATGCAAGCCAACCGAGACACCGTCCAAGCATGAATTTGGAAAAGTTCAAGGAGATCCTTCTTGTCATGCAGATCATTTGTAACTTTGTATATATTAATTCATCTAAATAAAATCTGCCTCATTTTCACATTGTAGTCTCATTGTTACCCGGTTGCCTCTTGACCATCTATTTTGTATTTCCTTTTTTTGACTACTTGTTTTATATGTTCTTCCGTCTGTGTTCGGCCTTGGTCCGGCATATAGCAGCAGGCATTTTGCATGGTTGTGGTCAAAAGTCCATAACTTGACACGTGAGGTATTATTTTCTATTGGTGCAGAATCTGGTTGACGTCGGATCATGCTGGAGTCGAGGAGGACGAGGTCACCGTTGGTGATCTGCGAAATAAAATCTCATCTAGAATCGATGGTGGTGGCTCCAGTGGAATCCTTCGACGATCAAGTCAGCTCTTATGGCCAATAGAAATGGAGTGCTCAGGCGAGAATTTTGGGAAGGAAAAGAGAGCTTAGAGAAAATATATTTGAAGGGTTCCTTTTTATAGGCGGAGCTTGATTGATGGTAACGGCTGTAGCTGTCTAGCAATAGACCGCTCGAGGTCTGGTAGAGTTCGGTACGGAGAGAAAGGTGTCGTCAGATTGATAGTGACAATCATACCGTCCGATAGCGGGCCGTTCGAGGTCTGGTGGAGTCTATCATGGAAGGGGATGCCGCTTGTGGCAGATTGATGGCGATCGTTCGTCGAGATTTAATAGCTGTAACTCTGAGAAAACAGGCGTTGGTTGGTGGACTTCGATATATATCAATTTCAGAGAAATTGAGACTCCTGAAGGGAATACGTCTGGAGGAGATTATCCGGGAGCAATCCGTTGGAGAAATTCGACTGAAGGAGAAGTCCGAAAGGAGCTCGGCTCATGGAGGAGTTTGGCCGAAGAAAAAGTTCGAAAGGAGTTCGGCTCCCATAGGAGTTCGATTGAAGGAGAATTCTGGAAGGAGTTCGGCTCTTGGAGGAGTCCAACTGCAGAAGCAATCCAGAAAGAGTTCGGCTTCTAGAGAAGTCCGAATGAAGGAGAATTTTGAAAGGAGTTTGGCTTCCGTAAGCGTCCGACTGAAGAAAAATTTTGGAAGGAGTTTGCCTCCTGGAGGAGTCCAACTGTAGGAGCAATTCGGAATAAGTTCGGCTTCTGTAGACATCCTACTGAAGGAGAAGTTCGGAAGAAATTCAGCTCTCATATGTGTCCGACTGAAGGAGTGCGGAGGAAGTTCGGCTCTCGTAGGAGTTCGACTGTAGGAGCAATCCGAAAGAAGTTCGGCTTCTATAGAAGTCCGATCGAATGAGAAGTCTGAGAGGAGTCCGGCTCCTGAAGAAGTCCGGCTTCTGGGGAGTTCGGCAAAAATTTGAATGTTGGAGGAGTTCGATTGGAGCTCGATCGCTGAGAAATTCGATCGGTTGAAGGGATTTGGTTAGGACTCGACCGCTGAAAAGTTTGGTCGGCTGAAGGGGTTCTGCTGGGGCTTGACCGCTGGAGAGTTCGGTCGGCTGAAAGAGTTCGGCTAAGGTTTGGCCGTTGAAGCTCTTCCATGATTATCGGTTGCATTGAGCTAAGTATCAGACTGGACTTCGACAGGAGCGGAGTTTATCCTCAACAATAATCCCTCCACTTTCGAGTTCAAAATTTGAAGAAAGTACAAAAAGGCGACTATCGAAGTTCTTTTTCGGGCTCTGCATCCGTTGAAGTTGAAGCTTGGGGGGATTCCATCTCTAGTCGAGATTCAGAAAGATCTTGTCTTTTGTTGATGTTGTAGTTGAAGCTATGGGAGATCTTATCTCCAATCGAGATTGAAGGAGATCTTCTCTCCTGTTGATGTAGACTTTGAAACTCGAGAAAAATCTTATCTCCAGTCGAGGTTGAAATTATAGTTGAAGCTCGTGGAAGATCTCATCTCCAGTCGAGGTTGAAGTTGAAGTTAAGGCTCGGGAGAGATCTCATCTCAAGGAGATCTTATCTTCTGTTGACGTAGATGTTGAAGCTCGGAGGAGATTCTATCTTTAATCGAGGTTGAAGAAGATCTTCTCTCCTATTGATGTAGACTTTGAAACTCGGAGGAGATTTATCTTCAGTCGAGGTTGAAGTTGAAGTTGAGGCTCGGGGGAGATCTCATCTCCAGTCGAGGTTGAAGGAGATCTCATCTCCTGTTGACGAAGATGTTGAAGCTCGGGGAGATCTATCTCCAACCGAGATTGAAGTTGAAGTTGAGGCTCGAGGGAGATCTTATCTCCAGTCGAGGTTGAAGTTGAAGTTGAGGCTCGAGGGGCTCGGGGGAGATCTTATCTCCAGTCGAGGTTGAAGGAGATCTCATCTCCTATTGACGCAGACGTTGAAGCTCGAAGAAAATCCTATCTCCAGCCGAGGTTGAAGGAGATCTTCTCTCCTGTTGATGTAGACTTTGAAACTTGGGGGAGATCTTATCTCCAGCTGAGGTTGAAGTTGTAGTTGAGGCTCGGGAGAGATCTCATCTCCAGTCGAGGTTGAAGTTGAGGCTGGGAGGAGAATTTCATCTCCAGCCGAGGTTTGAAGGAGATCTCATCTCCTATTGATGCAGACGTTGAAGCTCGGGGGAGATCCTATTTTCAGTTGAGGTTGAAGGAGATCTTCTCTCCTGTTGATGTAGACTTTGAAACTCATGGGAGATCTTATCTCCAGTCGAGGTTGAAGTTGTAGTTGAAGCTTGGGAGAAATCTCATCTCTAGTCGAGGTTGAAATTGAAGTTGAAGCTTAGGGAGAGATCTCATTCTCCAGTCGAGGTTGAAAGAGATCTCATCTCCTGTTTGATGAAGACGTTGAAGCTTGAGGAGATCCTATCTCTAGTCGAGGTTGAAGTTGAAGTTGAGGCTTGGGGAGATCTCATCTCAGTCGAGGTTGAAGAGTTAAAGTTGAGGGCTCAGGGGAGATCTCATCTCCAGCCGAGGTTGAAGAAGATCTCATCTCCTATTGACGCAGACGTTGAAGCTCGGGGGAGATCTTATCTCCAGTCGAGTTGAAGGTGGAGCTGAGGCTCGGAGGAAATCTCATCTTCAGCCAAGGTTGAAGTTGAAGTTGAGGCTCGGGGGAGATCTTATCTCTAGTCGAGGTTGAAGAAAATTTCATTCTCTTATTGACGTAGACTCTGAAGCTCAAAGAGATCTTATCTCTAGCCGAGGTTGAAGAAGATCTTATCTCTTATTGACGTAGACTCTGAAGCTCGAAAAAGATCTTATCTCTAATCGAGGTTAAAGGAGATCTCATCTCCTATTGACGTAGACTCTGAAGCTCGGAAGAGATTCTATCTCTGATCGAGGTTGAAGAAAATCTTCTCTCTTATTGATGTAGACTCTGAAGCTCGGAAGAGATTCTATCTCTGACCGAGGTTGAAGAAAATCTTATCTCTTATTGATGTAGACTCTGAAGCTCGGAAGAGATCTTATCTCTGCCCGAGGTTGAAGGAGATCTTATCTCCTATTGACGTAGACTCTGAAGTTCGAAAGAGATATTATCTCTAGTTGAGGTTGAAGGAGATCTTATCTCCTATTGACGTAGACTCTGAAGCTCGGGAGAGATCTTATCTCTAGTCGAGGTTAAAGAACTTTAACTTGCTCATGTTAGGACGAGATTCTCCTCCTATTCCTAACACGGTCAGTATTGACTGCTTATTTTCTGTCATCACATAGTCTTTGCACCAAGAAATAATATTATTGAAATCGAAAAATTTTATTGAAGGAAAATTGTCGGCAGTACATTCTCAGATTTTCTATGTTTCAGGATCGTGGGAGCGTTGTTCCTCCATGTTTCTTTAGGTGATAAGTTTCGAACCGGACGACCTCCTCTATCTCATGCTGGCCTTCTCAATTTGGAGCAAGCTTCTCTTAGCTTTGAGGCTGGAAGATGATGGCTCGTCGAAGTACTAAGCCCCTCCTAGAGGTAGCATTGATGATGCCAGGAGGCGGTCGACCTCCTTGTTGTTCCTCCATCATTGGTAGTTCTGGCTACGGCAGCGTCCTTGGCTGATCTTCTTCTACTTCAGACTGGTGTCTGAGGAATTGATCCAATCATCCCCTCCTGATGAGCTTTTCGATTTCGTCTCAGAGTTGAATGCATTCTTCAGTATCGTGGCCATGGTCATGATGGTAGAAGCAGTACTTGCATTGATCGCGCTTGTTTGGGGAAGATCGTAATTTTTCTAGTTTTGGTAGCTGATTCTTAATTTTCATCAGAACTTGAGCTTTAGGTGCGTTAAGGGGGGCGTAGTTGCGGAACCTTTCGGGAGGAGGACTTCTTCACGTCCTTCTATCGGAGCTTTCTTGATGACGAGCTCGAGAAGGAGTTCGGGCTTACTTCGCGACTGAACTTCACTCGGCCCTCCATCGACGACGGGTCTATTAGACTCGTCCGCCCGTCGCTCTCCTATGATTTCTTCATTTTTCAACTTGAAGGTTTCTTCCGTACGGACATATCTTTCGATCCGGGCTAGCAGATTGACAAAGTTTCTGGGGTACTTCTTCAGAAAAAATAGCAAATTATTCTTCGGAAGGCCGTCCTTGAGTGCGGTCATTGCAATAGACTGGTCCAGGTCCCAGACATCCAATGCCGCAGCGTTAAACTGGATGACATAAGTTTGGATGGATTCTTCCTCCTGTTTAACATTTATCAGAAAATTTGAACCTCGGTGCGGATGTCGGCTGCTGACGAAGTGAGCCACGAACTGATGGCTCATCTGATCAAAAGAGAAGATCGTACCTGACTTTAACATCGAGTACCAGTTTTTTGCTGCTTTTTTTTAAGATAGATGAAAACGCTCGGCATAATATAGCATTTGGTGCGCCATGGAGTAGCATCATGGTCCGAAAGGTCTTCAGATGATCAATCGGATCAGAGATTCCATCGTAACTTTCAAATTGAGGGAGCTTGAAGTTCGACGGAATGGGCTGTTGCATAATCCGGGGAGAGAAAGGAGGATCGGTGCGGACGTCGTCATGGTGAGCTGGGGCGACGTGGTCGAGCATTTCAATCCATCGATCCATCTTTCGCAGTTTGTGATTGAGGACGTCGTCTCAGTCGCAGATCTTGAAGGGCTTCCAGCTATAGATGGGGAAAGTCTCCTCCAGAGGAGAACCATGATCCAAACTTGGATTTTCTGCTCTCTATTTCTTCTTTCCAGCGGCGACGGGCATACTAGCCCAAATGTTCTTTCTTGGAATCGATTTTCGATATTATGATGGCAGATTTTCTGGCGGAATCACCGTCGGGAGCTGCCACATGGCTTGCACCATCTCGGTGAGGTTCTGAATATGCTGCATCAGTAGGTTAAACTGCTCCAAATCTACTATGATCGTCGATGGAGGTAGAGGTTGAAGTGCGGGTGATGGAGTAAGAGTGGATGGATTCGGCTCAGATCTGACAGCATAAGCGATAGATCTTCAGATAGTCGCCTTCTTTTGAGGCATTTCTTGGGATTGAGGAAGAGAATGGAGATGAACCTTGGAGAAGAAAGTCGGTAGGATCGACTAAGCACTTCTTTAAGAATAAGGGTACCTCAGAGACAGAGGTCTCTTCCTCCAGCGTCAATTCTGTTGGTGCAGAATCTGGTTGACGTCGAATCGTGCTGGAGTCGAGGAGGATGAGGTCACCGTCGGTGACCTACAAAATAAAGTCCCATCCGAAGTCGATGGTGGTGGCTCCGGTGGGACCCTCCGACGATCAAGTCAGCTCTTCTGATCAACAGAAATGGAGTGCTTAGGCGAGAGTTCGGCAAAATTTTGGGAAGAAGAAGAGAGCTTAGAGCTTAGAGAAAACGTATCTGGAGGGTTTCTTTTTATAGGTGGAGCTTGATTGATGGTGACAGCTGCAGCTGTCTGGCAATGGGTCGCTCGAGGCCTGATGGAGTTCGGTATGGAGAGAAAGATGTCGTCAGACTGATGGTGACAGTCATACCATCCGGTAGCAAGCTGCTCAAGATCTGGTGGAGTCTATCACGGAGGGGGGCACCGCCTATAGCATCGTCTGTGGCAGACTGATGGCGACCGTTCGTCGAAATTTAATAGCTGTAGCTCTGAGGAAGCAGGCGTTGGTTGGTGGACTTCGACATATATCAATTTCAGAGGAGTTCAAACTCCTGAAAGAAATACGTCTGGAGAAAATTATCCGAAAGCAATCCGTTGGAGGAATTCGACTGAAGAAGAAGTCCGGCTCCCGAAGGAGTTCGACCGAAGAAAAAGTTTGGAAGGAGTTTGGCTCCCGTAGGAGTCCGATTGAAGAAAAATTCTGGAAGGAGTTCGGCTCCTGGAGGAGTCCGACTGCAGGAGCAATCCGGAAGAAGTTCGACTCTTGGAGAAGTCCGAATGAAGGAGAAGCTTGGAAGAAGTTCGGCTCCCGTAGGCGTCTGACTGAAGGAGAATTCTGGAAGGAGTTCGGCTCTTGGAGAAGTCCGACTGCAGGAGCAATCCGGAATAAGTTCGACTTCTGTAGACGTCTGACTGAAGAAGAAGCTCGGAAGGAGTTCGGCTCCCATAGGCATCCGACTGAAGGAGTGTGGAGGAAGTTCGGCTCCCGTAGGAGTTTGACTGCAGGAGCAATTCGGAAGGAGTTCAGCTTCTATAGAAGTCTGACCGAAGGAGATATTTGAAAAAAGTTCAGCTCCTGGAGAAGTTCGATTGAAGGATAAGTCTGGGAGGAGTTCGGCTCCTGAAGAAGTCCGACTGAAGGAGAAGTCTGGGAGGAGTCCGGCTCCTGGAAAAGTTCGGCTCCTAGGAAGTTCGGTAAGAATTTAGCCGTTGGGTGAGTTCGACTGGGGCTCGACCGCTGAGAAGTTCGGCCGACTGAAGGGATTCGTCTGAGACTCGGCTACTGAAAAGTTCGACCGGCTGAAGGGGTTTCGCTGGGGCTTGGCCGCTGGGGAGTTCGGCCGGCTGAAGGAGTTCGGCTAAGGTTTGGCCGTTGAAGCTCTTCCGTAATTACCGGTTGCATTAGACTAAGCATCAGGCTAAACTTCGGCAGGAGCAAGATTTATCCCCAACATCTTCTATGATCTATGGGTCTATCCTTTAAAAGGTGCCTTCTATGAAAAGAATGATTCTTTTTTATATAAGCCAGAATATCCTTTGACTTATAACAAATATGGGACTCTCTTCTACACCACAACATAATTTTCTTAGCCAAGGAGATAATGCCCTCTCTTCTACACCACCACAACATAATTCCCTTAGCCAAGGAGATAATGCCTTTTCTTCTATACCACAACATAATTTTCTTAGTCAAGGAGAAGTTTGTATACAGACGGTCTTAGCCAAGGAGATAATGCCCTTTCTTCTACCTCACAACATAACTGTCCTCTCTTCTACACCACCACAACATAATTTTCTTAGTCAAGGAGATAATTGTCTTCTCTTTTACACCACAACATAATTTTCTTAATCAAGGAGAAGTCTGTATACTAACGATCTTAGCCAAGGAGATAATGCCCTCTCTTCTACACCACAACATAATTCTTTTAGTCAAGGAGAAGTTTGTATACAGACGGTGCACTATTGTAGTCAAGAAATTATGACTTAGTATGTGAGATATTATCTATTTTGACTAATAAATTTTATAATTTTATCCTTTAAAAATACTTTTTTTAAAAAGAATGATCCCTTTTTATGTAAATCAAAGTCCTCATTGATTCACAATCAATATGAGACTAATGATGCCTCTCTTGTACACCATAACAAGTACCATTGAAATGCCTCGAATAGTTGTCCAATAGCAAGGCTTAGCACAAAGCCCCATGTTAGTATGGGAAAATTGGTCATCAAGTTGATCTGGACTTTTGGAGCTGAGTTGCTATAACTTTTTTTTTTTTTTTTTTGTGCGCGCGTGAGAAGTCAACAAATATAGAAGTTGTTATTGATTTATTATTTGATTTGATGAGTGTTGTATAATATAAAATCATAGTTGTTTTGTCATATTATTTAAACTACAAATGTCCATGTCCCTTTTTTTTTCTTTTTTTTAATGGTAAAGCGGGGCTAAATATCCACGGTCTTACTCTTATCCCCTGCTCAGAAGTGCTTCACATCCATGACCATGAGTCCCTTCTAAGATTATGAGTATTATTCATTTCAACCTCTTGTAAGGCAGAAGGAAGGCTCCTACCACTTTCATTTGAAACATGGTCACACCTAATCTTCTTGTCTTTTGTCCGGTGGGTTTAAAAGAGATCAGGATGAAGCACACTTCTTTTCGCTCGACACCCTAAAAAGTTTCTTAGAATTTCAACATGGCCTCCAAGTAAAAAAGCCGAGGTCCACCTAACGATGTATGGATGGCAGGGAACGCGTAGGCCACAAGCTTCAACATTTCACGTCGTGGTCATCACATGATACGGCCATGATTCTTGGGTTGAATTGGTCTTGTTCCTTCAATGAACTTAGCCTTGCACCACTTGCGTCCACCGAGCACAAGTTGCAATATTATATGTAAAACAATTGGATGCCTGCTGTCTTCTTTCTATATATCATTATATATTTTTATCTATAATATATTATAAATTTATATAAACACGCTTAGGACACCGTATAGCTTTCTGTGTGTGTGTGGGTGTGTGTATTATTTGAATTTGTGATCGGAATCATAATCAAAATTGGAGTGAGATTTGAATATTGAGAGAGAATAGCAATCAATTTTTGGAGGATCAAAACATTTTCATTCTCACCTAGAATTGAAATAGAAATGGGACTTTTTCAAATCGAAAGGTTAGAGTAAGATTTGTGTTGCTGCGATGCTTCGGATGAAAAAGTCGAGGTCGGTGTTACACTAAGTTGGAGAGCTAAGCATCGTGATTCTGATGAAAAACCTATAGAAAAAATCTTAAAAAGAAATTTTAGGTTCCTATCGTTGGAGGAACTAGAGAATTGAGTAGAATTTAGTTTAGTAGAGTTAAGCATCAACTTATCTTGAGAGAATCCATGTTCTTCTTTATATAGAGGAATTTGTTAGGTAGTTCTATAACAAATTTGATTTGGAGGATCTAATTTATTAGGTGGTCTTATGGATACGAAGGATTTAATTTGTTAGGTAGTTTTAGATAACTATCTCAGTTTATCAAAAATTGATTGAGCTTGCTCAAAGATAGGTGGTCGGTACCGTATCAATATATATTTGATGTTGATATAGAAAAATCAGCTAAATATCATCATGAATAGAAAGTCAGCTTAATCTTGATATGCCCGGATATAGAAAAGTTGGCTTAATCCAAATTTGGTCTTGAAAGTCACTTGAGGAGTGGTCCTTTTGATTATGATGAGAACGTACACTAGGTCGGCCTACAAATCGAGCTTATCTGGTATTGCCATGTGGTGAGGGATCGATTGATTGTCTTAATAATTTAAATTTTGAATTTTGAATAATTAAGATATTTCTATTCCTTCTTGAAATCCAAATGAAAATGAAAATCTTCTAATCAAATAATTAGATTGAGAGCTACTCACGTTCTTATTTCAAAGTCCAACTCTCCTAACCAAATATGGAATATCCATCATGCCCATCTTTGTGAGAAGATGAGCTATACAACGCGTGAAGAAATATGATGTATGATCGTTGTCCTGACTGGAGGTGCGTGGATTCGTGCATCTCCAACCATCATCCTTCAAAAACCACCGAAACGAGTCGACCCCACGGGTCCCACTTGACGAATCTTTGCGCGTTCCCGTCGGTTGTCCCCTTGCCATCCTCCAGCTTTTGTTCATGAACCTGTCTCCTTTTTTTTTTCCGTGCCTTCGTAACCACCGAGTTTACCCCGAATCTTTTTTTCCTTTTTCTTTTTTTTAAACAGGGAAGCATGAGCTGTATTACAGATACAAACGCCATCACTCGGGCAAAAAAAAAAAAACTGAACAGAATGAAACATATGGTACATATTGCACGGCAAAAAATCTCTCTCAAATGTAAGAGCCGATAACCTCGAATCTTTTCTCATTAAAGTAAAATGAGTAACGTATATTTTATTTGTCAAAAATGGCATTTCACATCTCCTGCATCCAGATTTATATTTCTTGCTCCGAGATTGAGACATCTCCGAAGGAGAGAACAAAAAGGGGAAGCAAAATCTACGGTGCTTAAGGCAGGCCATCCTGTCTGGAAGCTTTGTCTCTTGCATAAATTTCTATCTTTGTCTGTGTCTTTCGGCTGAATTGATGAGGCCAAAGTCATCCATCCACCCATCAAACCCCTTTGTCTTTCCATGTATTTTTATACATGTTGCATTTGAACAATTTTAGTTCTTATAAAATATCAACCTGATCCATATCCGAGCCCAATCCTCGTGCGTACCCAAGCCAAATTCAAAATGTTCTTCCCAGATCAAAGTCTAAATGCTAATTATACACAAATCGTAACCCATATCGAGACCATTGATGCATGGATAACCTATTTGTAACAATATAAAACCTCAGTGATCCAAGTGCTACTACTCATTCTAACCTTAACCTTTACGGTCATAATAAGAAGCTACCATTCAATCATCGACTTTGGTCTTTCTCTCAGTAATAAAAAGCTAACAAGACATTACTTGCCCCCTCTGTTGGAAAAAATCAACTCCAAACTAGCATTTTAGAAAGGAAAGTTCTTATCAATGGGAGGTAGGTCCACTTTGATGAATTCGCTGCTTATGGCTCTTCTTTCATACTTTATGTTTATCCTTGAGCTCCCAAAATGACCGACTAATAGAATCGATCAAATGAGAAAGGCCTTCCTTTGGAAACGGATGGAAAATTTTAATTTTCTTGTCAATTGGATCTGTGCTTGCCGAAATAAAAAGAAAGCATGTTTGGGCATCAAGAACGTTAGGATTTTAAACACCTTCCTTTTGGCAAAATGGGTATAGAAACTTCTAAAGGAGCCCAAAAGACCTTGGACTGACGGAAGTTTGGATTGTGGGTTAGGAGGTCGTTGGGTCGGTCGGGGTTCTCCAATTTCGATAAACAACATTTTCTTTTTGCTTTTTTATTCAATGATCTCTATTTAAGAGCCATCAAGCCCAATGTTTCAGTAGCTTCATGGTGGAACTGGAGAAGGTTGAGATGGTGTATCAAACTTAGAGGCTAATTTATACTCGATGAAACAAGAGAATGGGCATAAATGATAAACTAGAATTGTTATTGGCAGTAGAGCTTTTGAAAGTAAACTTTTTATAAAAAGCTATTTGTTGTTTGCTAACCACATTTACGAAGTACTATATATTTGCTAACTAAAATAAAAAAATATTTTTGGTACGATAAAATGATAATAAAAAATATTATATGATATTATATAGTAAATAATAATATAATATAATATTATATATTATTATATTATATAATATTATTATCATATAATATAACATAATATTATAATATAAGATAATTATAACATAATTTATAATGTAAGATAATACATTAGTTATAATCTAATCTAATAATAGATTATAATATAATATAATATATTATTATTATCCAATTATATTATATTATTATTGAAATATTATTATACTATATTATATTATTATTGGAATATAATAATATTATAATATATTATATAATATTTTTATAATATAATAATATAATAATATATTATGTTATATATTTATAATATTAATTTATTATAATATTATATTATTTTTATAGTATGTTAATATAATATGATATGATATAAGATGTAATTATGAGATTTGTTAATGAATATTTAGATCATAAATCAAAATAGTTTCTTGATGTTAGCTAAAAAGTACTTTTGAAAAAAGCTTCAAAATAAAGTTTTTTCTAAGTAGATCTTTTTAGCTTTCTGATAAAGCTAAAATAATTTTTTAATATTTTATCAAATATCATCGTGCTATCTAAAAGTACTTTTGGAGGACTAGAGAGTGCTTTCTGATGCTCTAAAAGCTTAGCCAAATAGGACCTAAGTCTCTTGAGACTAAGTAGAATCATGGATGTACTGGTGGACGTACCTATATGAAAACTCACATGTAGTAGAAACTATATAGTAAGAAGGTGTTTGGTTGGGGGGAGCTAGGGTTTAGAATCGAAATAGGAATAGGTGACTCCCATTCCAATCATTTGTTTGGAAGGAGTTCTATTCTGATTTTGATTTCGGAGCAAAATGAAAATGGTCCAATCTATCTAAAACTCAATCTCTACTCTCTCCCAAGGATTCAAATTTTCATTCCAATTTTGATTTCAATTTCAATTCCAGTTACAAATCAAATGCTTAAGCGGATTTAGCCATTCCGATTTCGATTTTGATTCTGATTGTGAGCCAAACTGTGAGAATCAATCTGTAAAATAATTTTTTTATAAAAAAAATAAAGAAGACTCCTTGGAGTCTTCTTCTTCCTCCCGACCAACTCCTAAATGGAGTCAGAGTCTACTATGGGGAGGAGTGAAACTCCTCCCCTCCAACTCTATATAAGGACCGAAGCCTTCTTCCCCTCCTTCAAAAATAAAAAAAAATAAAATAAAATAAATCCTAAATTTCTTCCTAGAACCCTCACAAAGAAATTTCAAATCCTAAATCCTAGATCCCTTCCTAGAAATCTTAATCCCAATTATAAAATCCTAGATTACCTGTGCGAGGAACTTCGGATGGAAGAAAGCGAGTTTTAATCGTTGATTGCTGCTGTCGCCACCGCCATTGCCGGTAATCCCTTTTTCTTTCCCCTTCCTTCTTCTTTCTAGCTTCAGGATAGAGCTTTGATCGGTGGAATCCTCGATCAATTGCATCTTTGACCATTATCGTGTCACTTCCTCCATCATCTCTCTCCTTCTCCGACTGCTTGGTGATGCCTGAGAAGAAGACTGTGGTTCGGTCTTGAGAAGAAACAGAGGAATCGGGAGAAAAGAAAGAAAAGGAGAAAGAGAAAAGAAAGAAAAAAGAGAAAGAAGAGGAATCAAAAGAAAAAGGAAGGAAAAGAGAGAGAGAGAGAGAGAGAGAGAGAGAGAGAGAGAGAAAGAAACAGAGAGAGAGAGGGTTTAGTTGGTTTTAGGTGTTTTGTTTAGTTTCCTTGTGGGTCTAGTTAGTGGGGCTGATCACTGGTAGCACGCCGACGATTTGGATATTTTTCGTTCAGGAGCTAGTTTCTCTTGGATCTTGTCAATGGGCTAATCGTGGCCGTAGTCATCGAGAATTGAGAGAGAAAATTTTTTTTCTAATAGACATGAAAAGATTTTAAATTAAAGATATCTTGATATATATTATTACTTATTTATTATATTTAAAAAAATATTTATGCTTGATCCTTCAGAGATGATTGGTAAACTTACTGAGCCCATAAAGCTCACATCCTTTTTTTTGTTTTTATTTTTTAGATCCAGAAGATCTTGCTGGACTGAAAATCAATCAATGAGGAGTTTAGGACTTAGGTAGATTATTTTTAGTTTATTTTTTTTCAAATAAAATTATTTCATAATTATTATTTTGAGTCTTTATTTGGTTGGTTAATAGTGTTGAAGATATTATTATTAACTTTATTTTTATTTAATATTAGAAAAATTACTTTTATCACTGTCTGAGTTGAATTGTGATAATCAATTATTTAGTAAAATGTAGGCCTTGGATATTCGAGGGGATTAAATCCTAAGAGTGTGCGGCCGTCTGTCGGATGCCCGGCTTGAGTTATTGGATCGGGGCGTGATAAATTTTATGGTATCGGAGCTAGGTTTACAAGATCCAATAAAATAAAATAAGTTGAATAATGAGAGTGGGGATAGAAATTAAAAAATATTTGGATAATTATGAATATTAATAGTCAAAAAATATATTAAAAATCTAATTGTTCTTTTCTGATCATGATGGCTCACAACCACCCTAGATGGCTGTCTAACTCTATGGAAGACTCTCATGTGGCTAGTGTGCGTCGCATTTATCGGGATGGTTATGCCTCTCAAGCTCCTAGTGCCTTCCGAATCGATAGTGTCTCTCATGTAATTGGAGCTTCTCAAGCTCTTGCCACTTCTCGAACTACTAAGGTATCTAGATCTACACATCATCCATCACCAGAATAGGATGAGAGCCAAAATGCAAATCCTTTCCATCAGCTGTATAATGCCCAAAATAATAATTACAAGGAAACCAACACTGAAGCTCCGATGATAGTCCTTATACAAGCATTAATTGGATTGGTGCAGTAAATGAAACAATAAGAAAATAGAGAAGGCCAGTCATCAAGGTCGGAACGAGGAATAGCGGAATTCAAGCGACTGGCACCACCAACTTTTGAAGGCTCTACAGATCCCATTGAATTATTAAAATGGCTCAAAGAGATGGAAAAAGCCTTTGCCAGTATGGAATGCACTGATCAAGAAAAGATCCGTTTCGCCATTTATCAGCTACAGAGAGAAGCATTTGAATGGTGGGAAGTCATCAAGAGATAATAAGGGACTGATGGGCCAGTCACTTGGGACATTTTTTGTCAGGAGTTTATGGATATTTACTTTTCTGAGAGCCTCAGATTTGAGAAGGAAAGTGAGTTCACCAGGTTGATATAGAAAAATATGATCGTAGCCCAGTATGAGGCTAAATTTAATGAACTATCCCACTTTGCTTCAGATCTTGTGGCAATTGATAATATCAAGGCTCGGAGATTTGAAAAAGGGTTGAAACCCAAAATTCGTGCGGGAGTGAGACCGATGAAGTTGACCACATATCGAGAGGTTGTCAATTTAGCAAAAATTATGGAGCAAAAAAATAATAATATTCAACAAAAAAAGAAGCGACAATAGAAGAAGAGACCAAAACCTAGTGATTATCCCGACAAACAATCCAAGCACCAAGAAACTCAGCAAAAGGGTGATCAGTCAAAGAAAGAATCTTGGTGTGGCCGATGTGGAGGCATCCATTTGGAACAAAATTATCGCTGATTTTTTGGAGCCTGTTTTAATTATGGCTAGCAGGGCCATAAAGCAGTGAACTATCCTCGATCATAAAACCTTGGTTATCGGTAGTCTTTTTAGAGTACATCTAGACCACCTACTTTTGGAGCACCGACCACTCATCAGGGTCAACCCTCAGGACAAGTAGGACCACCAAAACCAAAGACTCAGGCTCGTATTTATGCTATGACTCAACAGGATGTGGAGACATCAAATGCGGTAGTAGCAGGTATCCCAAAAATCCCTTACAACTTCATTTAAAATTAAGATTATACAATCTTTTATGTATGATTGTAATAACAAAAAAAAATTTAATTCATAGGTATTATCTAAGTCGAGACTGCACATGCTTGTGTTTTATTTGATCCCGAGGCTACTCATTCATTTGTTTCAATCGAATTTGCTAAAAAGATTGGTCTTAGGCCTATGCTCTTGGAAGATGAGATGTGTGTATCTACTCCGAGTGGGAGTGTCATCGTGGTAGATATGTTTTGCCCCTCTTGTATTGTGAGCATTGAAGATCATGATCCTACATCTGATCTGATGGTTCTAGAAATGAGGAATTTTGATGTAATCCTAGGAATGGATTGGCTTGCTTCATATCATGCCACGATGGACTGCTTTAGGAAGAAAGTGACCATTCAAATTCTAGGACAGCACCACTCAATTTTTCTGACAAAGGAATGAATGCCCTTATAAAAATTATATTAATCATGCAGGCTTGCAAAATATTAAGAAGAGGTTGTACGGAATATTTGGTCAGTATTGTAGACACTCAACAGGAGGAGATCAAGATAGAAAATATACCTATAGTAAGAAAATTTTTTGATGTTTTTTTTCAGAAGATCCTTCCAAGGATTACCTCCTGATAGGGAGGTAGAATTTTCAATTTATTTCACAACTGATGTTGGATCCTCTCTCTAAAGCCCCCTATCGTATGGCACCAGCTAAGTTGAAAGAGCTCAAGGAGCAACTCCAAGAACTTCTTGATAAAGACTTTATCAGGCCTAGTGTCTCTCCATGGGGTGCTCTGGTACTTTTCGTTAAAAAGAAGGATGGAAGTATGAGACTGCGCATTGACTACCGGGAGTTGAATAAGTTGATCATTCGGAATAAGTACCCTCTACCAAGGATAGATGATCTTTTTGACCAGCTTCAGGATGCTCAGATATTTTTAAAAATTGATCTTCGATCCGGATATCATCAATTAAAAATTAAGTCAAGACTGCACATGCTTGTGTTTTATTTGATCCCGAGGCTACTCATTCATTTGTTTCAATCGAATTTGCTAAAAAGATTGGTCTTAGGCCTGTGCTCTTGGAAGATGAGATGTGTGTATCTACTCCGAGTGGGAGTGTCATCGTGGTAGATATGTTTTGCCCCTCTTGTATTGTGAGCATTGAAGATCATGATCCTACATCTGATCTGATGGTTCTAGAAATGAGGAATTTTGATGTAATCCTAGGAATGGATTGGCTTGCTTCATATCATGCCACGGTGGACTGCTTTAGGAAGAAAGTGACCATTCAAATTCTAGGACAGCACCACTCAATTTTTCTGACAAAGGAATGAATGCCCTTATAAAAATTATATCAATCATGCAGGCTTGCAAAATGTTAAGAAGAGATTGTACGGAATATTTGGTCAGTATTGTAGACACTCAACAGGAGGAGATCAAGATAGAAAATATACCTATAGTAAGAAAATTTTTTGATGTTTTTTTCAGAAGATCCTCCAAGATTACCTCCTGATAGGGAGGTAGAATTTTCAATTTATTTCACAACTGATGTTGGATCTCTCTCTAAAGCCCCCTATCGTATGGCACCAGCTAAGTTGAAAGAGCTCAAGGAGCAACTCCAAGAACTTCTTGATAAAGACTTTATCAGGCCTAGTGTCTCTCCATGGGGTGCTCTGGTACTTTTCGTTAAAAAGAAGGATGGAAGTATGAGACTGCGCATTGACTACCGGGAGTTGAATAAGTTGATCATTCGGAATAAGTACCCTCTACCAAGGATAGATGATCTTTTTGACCAGCTTCAGGATGCTCAGATATTTTTAAAAATTGATCTTCGATCCGGATATCATCAATTAAAAATTAAGTCAAGACTGCACATGCTTGTGTTTTATTTGATCCCGAGGCTACTCATTCATTTGTTTCAATCGAATTTGCTAAAAAGATTGGTCTTAGGCCTGTGCTCTTGGAAGATGAGATGTGTGTATCTACTCCGAGTGGGAGTGTCATCGTGGTAGATATGTTTTGCCCCTCTTGTATTGTGAGCATTGAAGATCATGATCCTACATCTGATCTGATGGTTCTAGAAATGAGGAATTTTGATGTAATCCTAAGAATGGATTGGCTTGCTTCATATCATGCCATGGTGGACTGCTTTAGGAAGAAAGTGACCATTCAAATTCTAGGACAGCACCACTCAATTTTTCTGACAAAGGAATGAATGCCCTTATAAAAATTATATCAATCATGCAGGCTTGCAAAATGTTAAGAAGAGATTGTACGGAATATTTGGTCAGTATTGTAGACACTCAACAGGAGGAGATCAAGATAGAAAATATACCTATAGTAAGAAAATTTTTTGATGTTTTTTTCAGAAGATCCTCCAAGATTACCTCCTGATAGGGAGGTAGAATTTTCAATTTATTTCACAACTGATGTTGGATCTCTCTCTAAAGCCCCCTATCGTATGGCACCAGCTAAGTTGAAAGAGCTCAAGGAGCAACTCCAAGAACTTCTTGATAAAGACTTTATCAGGCCTAGTGTCTCTCCATGGGGTGCTCTGGTACTTTTCGTTAAAAAGAAGGATGGAAGTATGAGACTGCGCATTGACTACCGGGAGTTGAATAAGTTGATCATTCGGAATAAGTACCCTCTACCAAGGATAGATGATCTTTTTGACCAGCTTCAGGATGCTCGGATATTTTTAAAAATTGATCTTCGATCCGGATATCATCAATTAAAAATTAAGTCAAGACTGCACATGCTTGTGTTTTATTTGATCCCGAGGCTACTCATTCATTTGTTTCAATCGAATTTGCTAAAAAGATTGGTCTTAGGCCTGTGCTCTTGGAAGATGAGATGTGTGTATCTACTCCGAGTGGGAGTGTCATCGTGGTAGATATGTTTTGCCCCTCTTGTATTGTGAGCATTGAAGATCATGATCCTACATCTGATCTGATGGTTCTAGAAATGAGGAATTTTGATGTAATCCTAGGAATGGATTGGCTTGCTTCATATCATGCCACGGTGGACTGCTTTAGGAAGAAAGTGACCATTCAAATTCTAGGACATCACCACTCAATTTTTCTGACAAAGGAATGAATGCCCTTATAAAAATTATATCAATCATGCAGGCTTGCAAAATGTTAAGAAGAGATTGTACGGAATATTTGGTCAGTATTGTAGACACTCAACAGGAGGAGATCAAGATAGAAAATATACCTATAGTAAGAAAATTTTTTGATGTTTTTTTCAGAAGATCCTCCAAGATTACCTCCTGATAGGGAGGTAGAATTTTCAATTTATTTCACAACTGATGTTGGATCTCTCTCTAAAGCCCCCTATCGTATGGCACCAGCTAAGTTGAAAGAGCTCAAGGAGCAACTCCAAGAACTTCTTGATAAAGACTTTATCAGGCCTAGTGTCTCTCCATGGGGTGCTCTGGTACTTTTCGTTAAAAAGAAGGATGGAAGTATGAGACTGCGCATTGACTACCGGGAGTTGAATAAGTTGATCATTCGGAATAAGTACCCTCTACCAAGGATAGATGATCTTTTTGACCAGCTTCAGGATGCTCAGATATTTTTAAAAATTGATCTTCGATCCGGATATCATCAATTAAAAATTAAGTCAAGACTGCACATGCTTGTGTTTTATTTGATCCCGAGGCTACTCATTCATTTGTTTCAATCGAATTTGCTAAAAAGATTGGTCTTAGGCCTGTGCTCTTGGAAGATGAGATGTGTGTATCTACTCCGAGTGGGAGTGTCATCGTGGTAGATATGTTTTGCCCCTCTTGTATTGTGAGCATTGAAGATCATGATCCTACATCTGATCTGATGGTTCTAGAAATGAGGAATTTTGATGTAATCCTAGGAATGGATTGGCTTGCTTCATATCATGCCACGGTGGACTGCTTTAGGAAGAAAGTGACCATTCAAATTCTAGGACAGCACCACTCAATTTTTCTGACAAAGGAATGAATGCCCTTATAAAAATTATATCAATCATGCAGGCTTGCAAAATGTTAAGAAGAGATTGTACGGAATATTTGGTCAGTATTGTAGACACTCAACAGGAGGAGATCAAGATAGAAAATATACCTATAGTAAGAAAATTTTTTGATGTTTTTTTCAGAAGATCCTCCAAGATTACCTCCTGATAGGGAGGTAGAATTTTCAATTTATTTCACAACTGATGTTGGATCTCTCTCTAAAGCCCCCTATCGTATGGCACCAGCTAAGTTGAAAGAGCTCAAGGAGCAACTCCAAGAACTTCTTGATAAAGACTTTATCAGGCCTAGTGTCTCTCCATGGGGTGCTCTGGTACTTTTCGTTAAAAAGAAGGATGGAAGTATGAGACTGCGCATTGACTACCGGGAGTTGAATAAGTTGATCATTCGGAATAAGTACCCTCTACCAAGGATAGATGATCTTTTTGACCAGCTTCAGGATGCTCGGATATTTT
Organism: Cocos nucifera; assembly: GCA_006176705.1. Lineage (NCBI taxonomy): Eukaryota > Viridiplantae > Streptophyta > Magnoliopsida > Arecales > Arecaceae > Cocos > Cocos nucifera. The sequence continues at coordinate 1,269,471 of QRFJ01000309.1, forward strand.
TAAAAATTGATCTTCGATCCGGATATCATCAATTAAAAATTAAGTCAAGACTGCACATGCTTGTGTTTTATTTGATCCCGAGGCTACTCATTCATTTGTTTCAATCGAATTTGCTAAAAAGATTGGTCTTAGGCCTGTGCTCTTGGAAGATGAGATGTGTGTATCTACTCCGAGTGGGAGTGTCATCGTGGTAGATATGTTTTGCCCCTCTTGTATTGTGAGCATTGAAGATCATGATCCTTGCATCTGATCTGATGGTTCTAGAGATGAGGGAATTTTGATGTAATCCTAGGAATGGATTGGCTTGCTTCATATCATGCCACGGTGGACTTGCTTTAGGAAGAGAGTGACCATTCAGATTCTAGGACAGGCACCACTCAATTTTTCTGGCAAAGGAATGAATGCCCTTATAAAAATTATATCAGTCATGCAACCTTGCAAAATATTAAGAAAGGATTATATGGGATATTTGGTCAGTATTATAGACACTCAATAGGAGGAGATCAAGATAGAAAATATATCTATAGTAAGAGAATTTTTTGATGTTTTTTAGAAGATCTTCCAGGATTACCTCTTGATAGGGAGGTAGAATTTTCAATTAATTTGACAATCGGTGCTGGACCTATCTCTAAAGCCCCCAATCATATAGCACCAGCTGAGTTGAAAGAGCTCAAGGAGCAACTCCAAGAACTTCTTGATAAAAGCTTTATCAGGCCTAGTGTCTCTCCATAGGGTACTCCAGTACTTTTTGTTAAAAAGAAGGATGGAAGTATGATACTATGCATTGACTACTGGGAGTGGAACAAGTTGACCATTCGAAAAAGTACCATCTACCAAGGATAGATGATCTTTTTGACCAACTTCAGGAATGCTCAGATATTTTCAAAAATTGATCTTCGATCCGGATATTATCAATTAAAAATTAAGACAGATGATATATCTAAAACAGCTTTTCGGACTCGATATGGATATTATGAATTCTTGGTTATGCCTTTTGGATTAATGAATGCTCCTGCAGCCTTTATGGACATGATGAATAGAGTATTCAAGCCTTATTTAGATCAGTGTATGGTAGTATTTATTGATGACATTCTGATATATTCTAAGAGTCCAGAAGATCATGAAAGGCATTTGAGGATAGTATTACAGACACTAAGGGAGCAGAAGCTATATGCAAAGTTAAAAAAATATCAATTTTGACTAGAAAGTATTTTCTTCCTCGGACACATAATCTCTAAAGAAGGTATATCGGTGAACCCAATGAAGGTAGAGGCGATTATGAACTGGAAACAACTTACTAGTGTAACAGAAGTTCATAGTTTTTTTGGATTAACCGGATATTATAGAAGATTTGTAGAAGGATTCTCTTGCATAGCATTGCCTTTGACCTAGTTGACTCATAAAAGAACAAACTTTGAATGGATAGAAGAATGTAAAAAGAGTTTTCAAAAACTAAAAAGATGTTTGGTATCAGCTCCTATCCTTACCCTACCATCTGAGAAAGGAGGGTTTACTATTTTTAGTGATGCCTCTCAAAAAAGATTAGGATGTGTTCTTATGCAAAATGAAAAGATGGTAGCTTATGCATCAGGATAACTTAAACCATATAAACGGAACTATCCAACTCATGATTTAGAGCTGACAGCAGTAGTCTTTGCTCTAAAAATATGGAGGCACTATTTGTATGGAGTATCATGTGAAGTTTTTACAGATCATAAGAGCCTTAAGTATATCTTCACCCAAAAGGAGTTGAATTTAAGACAAAGACGATGGTTAGAGCTGATCAAGGATTATGATCTGACCATAAATTACCATCTGAGAAAAGCAAATATAGTGACAGATGCTTTAACCAAAAAGTCAGTGGATGGTATAGCAATGCTGATCACTTCTCAGAGGCATATTTTGCAAGATCTAGAAAGATTGGATGTTAAGGTATGGCCGCATAAATTTAAAGTCCTGCTTACTGCACTTAGGGTGCAACCCACCTTGATTAATAGAATCAAAACATCACACATGGATGATTTGGGACTTCAAAAGATCAGAGATAAAATACAATCCAATGTGACATCTGAATTTAGAATTTATGAGGATGAAACCTTAAGATTTGGTAATAGATTATGTGTTCCAAATAATGCAGAATTAAAAAAAAAAATTATGATGGAAGCTTATAATTCTGCATATACAGTACATCCTGGAGGTACAAAAATATATAGAGATCTTAAAAAAAAATTCTGATGGAATGGTATGAAAAAAAAAATAGCTCAATGTTTAACTTATCAACGGATGAAAGCTGAGCATCAAAAATCTGCAGGACCACTGCAATCCCTTGAAATACCAGTTTGGAAATGGGAGCACAAAACAATGAATTTTGTTACAGGATTACCAAGAACTCTACGAGGGTATGATGCTATTTAGGTAATTATGGACCGATTGACCAAGTCAGCGCATTTCCTATCCATTAAGATCACATTTTCTTTGGAAAGGTTGGCTAGGTTATACATAGAAGAAATTATGAGATTGTATGGAACTCCAGCATCCATTGTGTCAGACCGAGATACGAGATTTATTTCTCATTTCTGGAAAAGCTTATATCAAGCCATAGAAACTAAGCTGGAGTTCAGTACGGCTTTTCATCCTCAGACATATGGACAATCAGAAAGAATAATTCAAACTTTAGAGGATATGTTGAGAGTATGTGTAATAGACTTAAAGGGATCTTGGGATGAACATTTATCATTGGTAGAGTTCGCCTATAATAATAGTTATCAAGCTAGCATCTAGATGGCTTCCTTTGAAGCTCTATATGGAAGAAGATGTAGGACTCCTATATGTTGGGATGATGTCGGTGAGAGAAGACTTCTGTGATAAAAAAATATTCAACAAATAGTAGATAAAATTCAACTTATCAGAAAGCAGATTCTTTCAGCTCAAAGTTGGTAGAAGAGTTATGCTGATAATAGAAGGAGAGAACTAGAATTTCAAGTGGAAGATCACGTATTCCTCAAAGTATCCCCCACTAAATGAGTGATGAGATTTGGAGTTCGTGGAAAGCTAAGCCCTAGATATGTGGATTTCTTTGAGATCTTGAAAAAAGTTGGAATGGTCGCCTACCATCTAGTCTTACCATCCTCTTATCGGAGTACACAATATTTTTTATGTTTCTATGTTAAGAAAATATGTACCAGATCCTAACCATATGGTGGAGTTCGGACCACTTCAACTCAGAGAAGATTTATCTTATGAGGAGTAGCCAATATGGGTTGTTGATAGGAAGGATTAAGTTTTGAAATGACATATTATTCCTTATGTCAAAGTTCAATGAAGCAACTATACAGAACGAGAAGCTACCTAAAAATTGAAAGAAGAGATGCAAGCCAAATACCCCCATCTGTTTCTCGATCCAAGTATGTCAAATTTTGAGGACGAAATTTTTGTTAAGGGGGGAAGAATGTGAGCATCAGTCCATAAAATAAATTTTGAAAAAAAAATAAAGGAGACTCCTTGGAGTCTTCTTCTTCCTCCCGACCAACTCCTAAATGGAGTCAGAGTCTACGTTGGGGAGGAGTGAAACTCCTCTCCTCCAACTCTATATAAGGACCGAAGCCTTCTTCCCCTCTTCCAAAAATAAAAGAAAATAAAATAAAATAAACCCTAAATTTCTTTCTAGAAGCCTCACGAGAAATTTCAAATCCTAAACTCTAGATCCCTTCCTAGAAACCCTAATCCTAATTATAAAATCCTAGATTACCTATGCCAGGGACTTCAAATGGAAGAAAGTGGGTTTTGACCGTCGATTGCTGCTGTCGCCACCACTGTCGTCGGTAATCCTTTTTTCTTTCCCCTTCCTTCTTCTTTCTAGCTTCAGGATAGAGCTTTCATCGGTGGGATCCTCGATCGATCGCACCTTTTGCCATTATCGTGCCACTTCCTCTGCCATCTCTCTCCTTCTCCGGTCGCTCGATGACACCTGAGAAGAAGACCGGTCTTGAGAAGAAATAGAGGAATTGGGAGAAAAGAAAGGAAAAGAGAAAGAGAAAAGAAAGGAAAAAGAGAAAAAAGATGAATCGGAAGAAAAAGGAAGGAAAAGAGAGAGGAAAAGAAAGAGAGAGATAGGGTTTAGTTGGTTTTGGGTGTTTTATTTGGGTTGAACCCAATTCAATTAAATTTGGACCAAATATATCTAAATTAAGAATTTATTTAAATTGAATCTAGGTTAGATTATAAAATTTATTAGTTATTTTAAATTTTTAAATTAAAAATTAATTAAGTTATTGGAAATGCTAGAGCTTTCGATGTTGGAAGAGCACCGGATCTAGAGATCAGATTAAGAAGATTATAGAATTTTGAATCCAGTCAACAAGTAAGTTTTCTTTTATCTCTAGATTATTTTTATGTATATGTACATATTCTAAAATTAGATCCTTGTATATAAATAATTAAAAATTATTAAATTTTAAAATTATAAAATTACTAATAAAAATTGATTTGAGAAAAATCAGATCAAATATGATGTCATTATTACATGTGATAATTCTGAAAGAGAAGGTTTCTTGAAAATTGCATGGCCCTTTGCTTAAAATTATGTGGTATTCAAAAAGAAAATTATATCTGTCCATCGATACATAAAATTTTGAATGAAAATTACTTTCATTGCTCTTTGAAACATATAAAAATTGAATTGATATTATAATAAAAATAAATATTTTTATTTTTATTTATTTATGAAAAGTGGTTGAAACAAAAGCATGAGAAAAACTCTCTAGTCAGACTATGATTTGGATCTAGCCAATGAGACTGATTGTTGGCCACACGTCAGAAATATGTTTCACTTGGGCCTAGCCAGTCGGAGCTGATCGCTGGCAGAGTTAGTTCTTGTGGGCCTAACCAGTGAGGCTGATCACTGATAGTATGCCGACGGTTCGGATGTTCTTCGTTTAGGACTAATCTCTTTGCCTTGTCATGGGGTGAATCATGGCCGTGTGAACTAGAACTAATTCTCTTATGGGCCTAGCCAGTGGGGCTGATCACTGGTAGCACGCCAACAATTCGAATGTTCTTCGTTCAGGGGCTAGTTTCTCTTGGGCCTTGTCACGGGGCTAATCGTGGCCGTAGTCATCGAGGACTGAAAGAGAATTTTTTTTTTCTAATGGGCATGACAAGATTTTAAATTAAAGATATCTTGATATATATTATTACTTAATTTATTATATTTAGAAAAATATTTATGCTTGATCCTTTAGAGATGATTGGTAAACTTACTGAGCCCATAAAGCTCACATCCTTTTTTTATTTTTATTTTTCAAATTCAGAAAATTCTGCTGGACTGAAAATCGATCAGTGTGGAGCTTAGAACTTAGACAGATTATTTTTAATTTATTTTCTTTCAAATAAAATTATTTTATAATTATTATTTTGAGTCTATATTTCGTTGGTTAACAATATTGAAGATATTATTATTAGCTTTATTTTTATTTAATATTAAAAAAATTACTTTTATCACTGCTTGAGTTGAATTATGATAATCAATTATTTAGTAAAAGACATATCTTGTATATTCGAGGAGATTAAATCCTAAGAATGTGTAGCCATCTGTCGGATGCTCGACTTGAGTTATTGAGTCGGGGCATGATATAAATATTTCCTAATTCCTACAAATTTTTAAACCATGGTGACATCCTTTGGCTTTATTATAAACCTATTTGGAAAGTAGCTATTCTTAAGAAGGCTAAAATCTTACTTTGCTTACCGTTAAAAATAGATTTCGCACGAGAGAGATCCTAGTGAAACAGGGTTGGGGAGTTAGCTTTGAATGTTCCTTATGTGGTGCTAATATTGAGTCTGTTGGACACCTATCCATGCCCTAATAGAGTCATGAAAGGAAGAAAAGTTGGATGGCCTACTATTTGATTCAAAAAATCTTAAAATGGATGAAAAAAAAAAATATTCATTCATCCAAATCCACCAATTTGTATTCTCTTAAATTAGGAGAATACTGAAAATGATGAATGAAGCATATAAGGGATGGTTTTCTACATTGATAAAATTATTTTTCATAATTTTTTAACAAAATCCTAAAACTTCTTCACTTTTTCATTCATTTTATATATATAATTTTTTTTATTTTACCTATACTATTTATCCTATATTATTAAATTTTGTTATTAATTATTTTAATTTTGACACATAATTTTCATAATTATAAATAAATATCTAGAATTATTATTATTATTATTTTTATATTTACTATTTCTCTACTCAACTATTTATATGAAATTAATTAACTATTTAAATTAAATTATAAATAAATTAGTTTATTTATATAATTAATTTATAAATAATTTTATTTATGTATAATTAATTTATAAAAATATTTTTTAAATTAAATTAAATTAAATTATTTATAGAATATTTAAATAGTTATAAATTATAATGATCATAATTTTGTATATTATTCTATTATTTTAGTATAAATAAATATTATAATTTATAAATTGATGAAAATAATATTTTTTTATTAAATAATAGTTTATTAAAAATATTATATAAATATCATTCATCATTCTTTTCTTTCGTTCTAAAATAGAGAAAAAAAAATATTTCTATCAATCCTTCTATATTTTATCAAATACATAGGATGAATAGATAAATCCATCTATCCTCTCTCTCATCTATTCTTCTTTCTTTATCCATCATTTGTATCAAATAGATAAGCGTCCATACATAAGGTGCACTTCAAGTTCTCTAAGCTGCCAACTAATCTACAGGACCTTTGGATTTTATGAAACCACAAAAAAATTTAAATCTGCTTTGAGAAAGGTTGTTATTGGGATATGTTGGCAAGTTTGATTGGAGCTAAATGCTAAAATCTTTCTCAATAAAATATCTTCTCCTCGAGCGGTCCTTTGCAAGACTACTGTTGTTTTCAAATAATGAGGGAATCTTTATGATGGCAAAGTATAAGAAAGTCATTATCACCTTGAGTACTCTCGCTTCTTTGTACTTTCATCTATTATGGTCAAGGATCAGATCTCTACTTCCACGTAAGATATCGATTTTAACTTGCCATCGACTTTTATCTAGCACACATCATTCGATGCTAGAGTTTTCGCTCCAACATACATGAGATATTATCCATTTTGATCTATGATTTCGCTTTCTTGATTTTCTGGCCAACAAATATTCATTTAACATCTCCATCATCAATTGTTGTCATAATATCTACCGTCCTCGCCACGCACCATCCCATTTTGAAATTTTATTATTTATCCTCTAATTCTAATCCATAAATCCATACAAAACAAAAAGTTCTTCTAATATCTTCATTACTAGTTCCATAATTATTACCATTACCATATGTTTTTAGGTAAAAAGAGGATCATGAGAAATGAAGCATGAAGAAGTGGAGAGCCCTCTCCCAACTTCTCAAACTCAAGTAACTTGGCAAGATGCATACAATAACATCTAGATGTAGCCCTTTTCCATGAGCAAGAGATTAGTCTATCTCTGAAGCCATACCCCTCCGCAAGGTGCAAAAGCTATGCTTTTGATCAAATCTGGCCCGGTAGTCTGACACCAAGCCACTCCCAAAGTCCTCAAGGCGCCGCAACCATGTTAGGGGTCATGCCACTGCTACAAATTAATCCATCACTGCCATTTTATTATCTCCAACTTCCCATTTATTTAATCTCAATCTCATCCCTTTCTCCAAGTTTGTAATTTTATAATCCACCCTCTAAACCTCCCTCGTATCTGTCTAAAACCAAGCACGCGCCTGTCGTCTCCCTAAAACCGCTGCTATAAAACCCCCACCATCCACTCCATCTCCTCTCAGAACAAGCCTCGTTTCCTTCTCTCTTCTCTTGTTTTCCACCCAAAAAGGAGTCACCTTTGGTCTTCGAAATGTGCGGCGGAGCGATCATCTCCGACCTCAAGCCGGAGGGGAGCCGGCGGCGGACGGCCGATTACCTGTGGCTGGACCTCAAGAAGGAGGCCGCTGGCGGCAGCGGCAGAAAGAAGGGGCGGAAGCATGAGGTGGTGAACATCGAAGACGACTTTGAGGCCGATTTCGAGGAGTTCGAGGATGAATCCGATGAGGAGGAGGAGGAGATCGACGTCAAGCCCTTCGCCTTGGGCTTTAAATTTCCCTTCTCTAGAGGTAACTATCAGGGGATTTCGAAAAATCGACTTTTTTTCTTTTTTCTAATGGCAAAGTTTCCCCTTGTGGGTTTGTTATTTTTGAATTTTTTCTCGCTTTAGCTGTTAATTGGAGTTTCTAAAAATCGGTTCTGTTTCTGGATGTTTATTTCTGCGGAAAGATGGGAATTTTTTTATTATTTCTTATTCTTATCATGGATTCATGAAAAGATTGAGCAAATTTAACGACCGTCAGATCTCTAGAAGTTGTTGCTGAATTTCTGGAGATTACAAAATCTATTTTATTTGTTGTATTCGAGCTCGTACAACGTAGGAGAAATCCTGAAAAACTCTGTTTGATTTGCAAGGAATCTAGATGAAATGAAAAGATGATGGCTTTTTGATGTAGAGGTATTCGTATCCAAGGCATAAATGAGCCAAAGAGCCAAGTGAAAGGCAGGCGCAATTGAAAAATAAAACTTAGGGTTATACTCCTCTTGTGAGATGGAGTTTTGGTGAATTTTCGTCTAAGGTGTATTTTTATTTGGTAAAAATTGCAGTTATTTCTATCAAGTTGAGCTTTGTGTTTTAGGTTCTTGCCTCGAAGAAATGGGAGGAAAAGGTCAGAAATATAAAAATACTAACGAAGTTATCCTTTAGGGTTCGATTATTGTTATTTTTCCAATCCTTTAAACAAAAAGAATCGTTTCTTCTGGTTATTTCTCTTATTCTTCCTTAATAAGTTTTTCTTAGAAAAAGGTGATATATCTTTATTACATGTTTGGGGATTTGGATGGATTTTTTTTGCAAACAACAATTTTTCTTGATAGAGAGTGTATGCCACTTGTTCTTTTTTTGAAATTCTTTTAGCTCGCAGAAACTAGATTGTGTGATTAAACTTCATATAGATTGGTCTAGTTTTTTTAGTAAATTATCCACATATCTGATATGTGTATTTGGTACGAGGATATTATACTTTTCTAATCATGTCGTCTCTTGCCTAATTTTTTGTTCTGTTTGGGCTGCAGGGTTGTCAACCAATCTAACATCTGTGAATTGTGGTAGATATGTCTCTAAATCGGCCAAAAGGAAGAGAAATAGTCACTATAGAGGAATCCGCCTGCGTCCATGGGGCAAGTGGACAGCTGAAATCAGGGATCCTTACAAAGGTGTTCGCGTCTGGCTCGGGACATTCAATACCGCCGAAGAGGCTGCAAGAGCTTATGATGTCGAGGCCCGTCATATCCGAGGCAAGAAAGCTAAGGTGAACTTCCCTGAAGCACCTGCAAGTGCCCAAAAGCGCCGCCACAAACCAACTCCGCAAGCACCAAAACCAGCAATATCAGAAAATCATGAGCTTAACCAGTCTTGCCTGATTGACCTGGACGGTGATTTCTATTCTACCATGGAGCACAAGGAAGTTGAGGAGCTTACGAAGCCTGAGTTCCTGAATTCCCTTCCTCCGCTAGATTCTTCTCCCCCTTCTGTGTGTGCTGAGTTCGTGAAATCTCTCTCTGACCATGGAAGAAACTCTATGGATTGTCTGGACTTTGGATGGGAACATGAGACCAGGACTTCTGAGATCACATCACATCTTGCTCTCACCATAGCTGAAGGTAATGAATCTGGATTCCTGGAACATGGTAGCCCCCAGAAGAAGCTTAAAAGCAATTCCGGAGAGGCAGTGCCAACAATTGAAGACTCCGCAATGAAATTCTTTGACGAGCTTTCTGACTTTAATACGTATATGAAGTTCCTGCAGATCCCTTGTACAGAGGGGAGCTCAGATGAGTCAATTGACAGCCTTTCGAGCTCCGAAGTGGCTCAGGAGGGGTTAAGCACTTTGGACCTTTGGAGCTTCGATGACCTGCCCATGGAGGGCAGTGTTTACTGAATGATGGTGGTCCATGATACCTGGATATGGTTTGAAATTCCATGCTGTGGTTAATGTTCTCCAGTAAAAGGCCTTTTTTAGTGCGCTATAGTTTAGAAGGCGGGCGGGTGGATAATACCTTTCTCTCTTCAGCTCGGTTCTCAGTTCCTGTTTAAGACGTTGTCAACTTGCTCCTCTGTTGCAACACTCAGCTTTCCCAGATGCGCAAGAGAGTATCAAAGCAGCCATTTATGGTTCAGCTTTGAGGCTTCATTCAGAGGACCCCCCAATTCTGTAGTTTGTTGCAAAAGTCCAGCTGACATTCATGTAATTTGGTCATGGTTCATGTCCTTGATGGATGCTCTGTAAACTGCTATAAAAACTGATGTATCATCAGTTCTTTGTAAATGCTTTATTTGAATAATGGATTGGTGGCTGCTTCCCCAGCCTCCTATCACCAGCAAAAAAAAAAAAAAAAAGGCTTTGAAGGCGATTAACAGAGTCAAAATATGCCTGATTGATGATGCTTTTGTTTCAAGGGTGGTAGATATGAAAGTTTGTAGGTTAATCAAAATTAGTAGTCATGATATGAGTTTTTTTCGGTTGTAAAGAATCGTAAAGTCAGATTATCTCTCCTCGGCTTGTATTGTTTCTGTAACAAGTGATTAACAAGTTGGTAAGCAAAAATTATAATTGCGACTCTTAACTCTCTTTGGGGGCTTCCATGATGATAAAGTTTTCTCTGATATGAAGTTGTGCATTGGAGCTGCACCTAAGGCCTTTCAAAATGGTAGAGTTTTTGTTCGTATAACTTTAATACAAACCTATTTCTTATTTGGTAATTATATTTCTAAATATTTGTAAAGTGTCGTGGAATTTTGATATCTAATAGGTACCAAACTAACAAAGTATTTCTAGTACGAGAAAATAACAATAAAATATATTTCATGGTACTTTCAATTTTTAAAAATTTTTACGCTATCAATAATTTTTATTATAAAGTATTCTTAATGTACAAATTATTTATTCTAAATAGTATAATATTTGAATAGTGTGATATCATCATTTATTAGTATAATATTATAGAAATATAATAATATTATACTATTAAAATATGATTATTATGATATATTAATTATAGTAATGTAATATGATCATAATATTAGCATGGTGCGGTATAATATAATATAGTATAAGAAAATAAACTAGCATAACATAATAATTGTCCAGCAAAATGATGATTATTAGGTACCCAAAGATGGCATTGTTTTTCCCCATCCAAATGGTAAAACTCTGAGTCACAAAAGTAGTTCTCAATGGTTAAACATCACGTAAATATGATATACCCCAATCATACTTTAAGAAAACAAACTGACAAATAAAATCATTCGTCGTACTTCATAGTTTTTCGGTAGATAATGATCATACTTTTTTCTCGTCGATACGTCTGTATCATATGAGTTAAATTGCATAAATTAGTTGCAAAAATAGGGAAGTAAATCACTTATGGCCCTATGGTGGCATCCTCTCTGGAGGATGCTTCTTGTTCAAAGCATGCAAGGTAGTTCCAGCTGGTGTTGTTTGGCATGAATAATTCTAGCATCATATATATCTATGCAAAAGGTTGGTGGTACAGATATCTCAAACTTTTTTCTCCAAAAAGAGAGAGAGAGAGAGAGAGAGAGAGAGAATGGTGACTTAAAGCATGCAGGCAACTCAAAAGAAGAACTAAACAATGAAGTAAAGCAGCAATCTGCAGTGTTTCTTGTTCCTCTATATTTTATCTCAAGAAGTTTTACACCGTAGTAGTTATAAATCGTAATTGATGATGCAAATTCACAATACAAATAATTTCATTTTGCACTGTTTTTCATATGATTTCTCATGGTGATTTTGATGGCCATTCATCCTGAATTTTATACCTCCTAAGGCGGAGGCCTAAATTTTATCGCAGCTCAACATAAATTACGTCTTACTTGCCAAAATAAAGAAAAATTGCATGTTCCCGTATTTTGTAACTTAATCTTGTGTATGATTTGAGAATTGTACATAGGAATCACCAGATAGATAATGATTGTAATAATGTCATGCATATAAGGAAGCACATGCACGCACACACATATCATGCAGAAAAATCGAAATTTAGTGGTTACCTTGTTATCATGGCCTTTGCATGATATAGATTTTTTTTTTTTTAAAAAAAAAAACCCTAATACTTGACATTTTTCCTATTCAATTAAATGTTAATCGATGCTCGTGTTCTCCTTTGCTAACCAGGAATGCTTTCACATTGATTAGTTCCTCGTCTCTTAAAGCACCGCACCTACTTTTACCACCAAGCGTAATGGCAGCATGAAGCATCTCTACCTAAACTTAGCATCTCATGCGTGATTCTGTCGTTTTATCCTATTGATTAAATAAGATCTAGTTCATGCCTACGATATTAGTTGAACGTCTCAGGGTTAAGAATTCCAACCATGCTTCAAATGAAAGGCCATTAGTCCAAGGGATCAAGATCCAGCTCGCACTAATAATTAACTACAAGGAACGTGTTGGCCACGAGCTTCAACATCCATGCCGTGGTCATGCATGGTGGTAGCACAGAAAGATCTGGTGAATGATTGAATTAAAGATATCGACTTAATGGTGAGCACCATTCACAAAAAGATTCCTTCAATGAACTTGGTCTCCTTCCATTCTCATCCACCGAGCACAAGTTGCATTATAAAACATACTGATGCCTTTTGCCTGATAGCTCCGGCCGGGTTGCTTGTCTTTAACCTCTTTCCCACCCTACCCTACCCTCCCTCTCCTCTTTTGGTAGGTGCATATCATAAAAAAAATTGATAATTTTTTGATTGGCCAACCTATCCATGCTCCCTTGCTTCTGTATAAAAATAAATGTTATTTTCTCATGTTTATCCTTGAAATGAAAGGAAAGCCTTACTCACCTAGAAGATAGGCAAATCATTTTTCCAACATCCCATAAAATATTTCTTTTTTATTTATGTCTATAATAACCCTAGCTCTATAATAATATATCATTATATATTATATATGTATTATATTATATTATATTAATTATTTATTATATAACATAATATACTAGTACTATTATGTATAATAATATTCATATAATAAAAAAAATTATGAAAAAAATGGATGGATTTTAGCAGCTAACTAGGAAAAATAGCAAGACAAAAGAAAACCACTTTCCAATGCATAAAAGTAAACTATTTTATTATCTAAAAAATATTTATATAAAAAAATATAGATTTTTGTGTAAACTTTTTATTCTTCCTTAAGTTTTAGAGGAAGTGCATCAAATAATTCAGTTTCATTTTTATTTTAGCAAATAACAAATGACGTCCACATTTGGTCTAATTTTTTTAAATTAATATAAGATTATGTTTATTGTTCAAAGATTTGATGTAAAGTGATAGATCAATATCAAACTAGTCTGAATCTTTGATAAGCTTGGAAATGAACCGCAAATAAATATACCAAATTGAATGGTTTGCTTGAGATGTATCGATATTTATTTTACCGCAACCCAAAGTACTCGATCGTACGTGAGTGTATAAATTGACATACTTGATTTATTTGTTAGGGTTTGTGATTGTCGAGTATTATAAAGCAGTAAAAATTTGAGGAAATTAATGCACATTTGGAAGAGGATCACCATTGAACTTGGAGAGGCCACCATTACTTTGCCATAGACGTGCACGTATGTTCTGCACCATCCAATTTCAACAACCTCATCAAGTCGAGCATGCATTCGGATTGAGAGAAATGGAAGCTAGGCGGAGTGCGAGAAACCTGGATGGCAAGCCAAAAAAAAAAAAAAAAAAATCAAAGAAATTATGATAATTAATAATAAATGCACGGCCAAGTTGTCAAATGAGATGATCATGTAAAGTATGTTCTTGATTTCTACTAACGAGAGTATCATTCACATGGACAAGATCAGATATAAGAGTAGAAGGTAATCGCTTGATAAAAAAAAAGAAATGCATTAGATTTAACTGCAACAAAGCCGGTACTCCAAATATGAGTTTAGTCTAGAAAAGCAAGCTTGCAGAGCCTGGTTGAGTCCATATAATGCCGTATGCAGGCAGCAAACATGGTTGCACGAGGTTGTACATACGACACGCAACTCAGCAACGTTGCAATCTTGATTAATTAAAACAAGTCAACCTCGTGCTGCTGGTACAATCTCTTCACGTATTGCTTCCAATCGGGTAGAGATGCTTTTAGAAAAATGGCCATGGATCTAATGGCGCTGTACTCTTGCTAACAATTGCAGGCATTTTGTTGGTGTGATTTTTATGACCAAGAGAAAATGTAAAAATTAGCAGAAAATAATAAAAAAATGAAATGGACGGAGTGCATCTATCCATCCATGCATTCATACAGGGAAACTAAGATTTTTTTTTAAAAAAAAAAATCAAAAAAAAATTGCAACTTTTGTAATTTTCTTGTTTTTAATCGTACACATCCATCTACAAGGAAAGAAAACTCGTCTAAGCCATACAACTTTCAACCAAACATTTCTTTTGACATATATTTAGACTAGTGCATGCATCAATTTGAGAGAAGGTGACAACAATATAGCCATGCATTAATTTGAGAGTAAGTATTTCTCCATAATATATAGCCGAACATAAAGAGTGGCTGGATACATGTACAGCATAAAAAACCAAACCAATTTCTTGTAGGCATGTCAAAAGTTAAATAATTTACCGAGATCTTACAGGCTAAAAAGAAAAGCTATAATTGACTAATAAAAGGCATTCTTAAAAACATTAAAGAACATGGTAATTTTGTAACCCTAGGACGGCACCTGAGAACAACCCCAGCTGAAAACAGATATGGCGTTCTCAGTTCTTGACTAGGTGACAAACTTAGGTTTGAAATAATACAAGTGGATTATAACCAGTCAACCATTTGATCTGGAACCTCTTGCCCCAACAGCCACGCCACAGGCCTCTAACCATATTTATATTTCTACAAACAATATCAAATGAATTACCTTAGCTAAGCCACTACATCTTACCTCTAGTCCACATCCTTATCTCTGGACAAATTGACCCCAAACTAATCCATTTAATAAGCTCAGCTTGGGTAGTCCATGAAAATTTTTGGGCCAAAATCATCAGGAGGGTTTTGTTCGTTCTATTTAATAATATAACACTGATTGAATTGGAGAATGAGACATCCTGGGTGGTGTTCATTGGGCCATGGTCAAGTGGTTACACCTACATTTCCACAAAAATATAGTTGTTATGCAACATCATTGCGTTCACATCTTTGATTTATTTTTCCTCGTCTTGACAATTAGCCGATGATAAACCATCGCAAAATTGTATTCCTTTCTTTCTTCTGAATGAAGACACGCAAAAATATACATCACGGCCATCTATGTGAGGCAAAATTAAGGTAACATAGAACATGGAAAGATGATGTATGGCTGATGACCTGAGATAAGAAATTTCTTGTATCATTCTTGCGTGTCGTCTGCACCAGAGTCTCGAGATTGGTTCATGCATCTCCAAGAATCCTTCCTGTTTTCATTTGGGAAATATCCATCTTAAACTGCGGCCAAAGAGGCCCATCTTCTGTGGGTCCCACACTAATTCGTGCCTGCCACTTTCCAACCGGCGTCCCTTGCTTTGTGGCAGATTTGGCGAGCACGCCAATTTTTTTGACCATGGAGATAATTCTGAAATAGATATTCTGACAGTTGAAGTGAATTTTGAAAGGGGTAGATTTCCGGAATGATTAGTGGAATGGTATATATCGGTGATAAAAATTTGGTTATTTAAAGTACTCTTCTGCAATTTAATTATGTGCTTCTGTAGCTAATGTGTGAAGAAAAACAATTTTAATGGATTGGGAGATGCATAGGTGTCAGCTTTATAAGCCACATGGCTCGTGTCGTGGAATGCAATTCTTTTTTTTTTTTTTTTTTTCCCTCTTTTGGTGATCCATGGCCTGCCATATTGATGTGACTAGACATGCATGGATGGGTTCTTTTTCATAATAATCGAATCCTCGCAAGTTTTTAGTTGCCATGAAACTTAAACATAAGTTTGGAATGAAAAATAAAACAAGCATATGGCTTCCATCCTAGTTAGCAAGTTCATTAGATAAGCAAAGATTTATATTGGATCATATCCTCATTCATTTTCTGCCTTTCCTGCCTCGTATAACCTTCAAATTTAAGCATATCCATTTGAAGAGGTAATTTGGACCATTGTATTGTTTAATGTTTAAGCAAGAAGGGAATGAATTATTTTCACCCTAGATAGCGTGATTTGACGCTGCTATTCTTTTGCAAATGCTACCAATTAGATACATACGGACTCGTTAAAATTTTAAAATTAATTAATAATAGTAGCTAATAATTTAGGAGACGTACGTCACTTGTCGGATACATTTCATTTAAAGATGAGTATACCATGTTGGAGGTAATATTGCAGTGATGCTGCTTAGCTGAGATAAATATTAGCTAATTAAAAAAGAGATATTTCAAAAGAGAACACAACACTCATGATCTAAATTATTTTGGTATCACTTTCGATTTGGTATTCATAATTTATCTCGATTTAGTACTGCTCTGATTTTTTGCTTTTGCTTTTGCTCAATCCACATGCTAGTGGAACTTGAAATTCTTTAGTTAATAGGGGAACTAAGTTATAGTGCTTTAAAGTTATCGATTATGTTCTTTATTAAGGAGAAATTAAACTATCTTGCCTTGTGGTCAAATGATTGACCAACTACTCGAGAGAATCAAATTGTATGAATAGTTGACAAAACACTTGGATGAAAAGGTGATCGGCCATTCCAATGGCATTCAAACTTCCCGCACGATAAACTCCCGCTGTCAAACATTTTTCAATGAGTAGGTTCTCGAGAGGACTTTAAGTGCGAGGCAAAAGTTGAACAATCATGAACAACCCAAGAAAATTTTATGCTAAGTTGGATGATATATAATTTTTTTGTAAATAATACTTTAATTAACCTCCGATTATTTAATTAGGTCCAACAAACTGATGGTGAGAAGGGTTGGACCAAGAATATAATGGTCGTTACTTGCCCAAAATTGAACATTTTTCGGTGAAAAGTACAAATCAAAATTAATTAACTGCCCCAAATATAGGTTTCATTTACCCAACATGGGAGCCAAGTCCTTGGTAGACCAAGTAGAAATATCTCTATTTGACTAAGGTGAACAAAAAGAGTATCGTCAAATCTTCTCTTTTTTTTTTTTTTTAACAAAGAAACTCGCAGCTTTTTATTCTTTGCTGCATGGGTTAGCATCTTTCACACGAAAGGATCCGTCTTTCTTCGTGCAAATCCATTATTGAATCTCACAATAGCTGCTTTGAATTGATAGATAAAAAAAATGTTCGGAGTACTTTAAGATCTGAGTGGAGCATGATCCAACGTCCATCGTCGAAAGATGACCGATCAGGAACCTTTATTTTTGGCGTAGAGACTTCCTGCAAAAACTAAATGTGCAAGTTGGATAAACCTAAGACAAGCCCATGGACTTGACGCGGACCAAGCCAATCTCATCGCTAACCTTAATCAATGATGTCACAAATATATCAATATGATCTGATCCGATCGCCATATGGTGATACCGTAATGTGTAATATAAAGTTTAAAACCCAGTCCCGAACCACTTCATGTCGGAGCTTTGGGCCCGAGAATTGTAACGCGACACCAACAATAAACCACTAGCCCAAGTGTAATATTTTACTGCAACGCTACCACCTTGGTGCCAATACTGTAACTTGACACCACCATATAAATACACTGCAATATTTCCTTCCCTCTTTTTAGCCAAAACCATCCACCGTCATCCAACACAATTTTATTTATATTTTATTTTTTTAAAAAACACAAAATAATAGTAAAAATATCAAAACATATTTGGTAAGATAATTTTTATTTTTTAATTTTTAAAATTAGTTACTGAAATTTCTAAAATTTGGGACAATCGAGCATTTTGTTATGAATCTTAAAATAATATTTTTAATTAATTTTTATAATTATCATATTCCTACTTGTTTAAATTTTTTTAATTGGACTACTAACTTTCGATGATACCTTTTAAGTTATTATTATTATATTTTTT
This sequence comes from Cocos nucifera, assembly GCA_006176705.1. Classification (NCBI taxonomy): domain Eukaryota; kingdom Viridiplantae; phylum Streptophyta; class Magnoliopsida; order Arecales; family Arecaceae; genus Cocos; species Cocos nucifera. Next base: position 1,287,623 of record QRFJ01000309.1, read on the forward strand.
TTTTTATTTAAAATCTTTGCTATCCAATATATCACTTTAAAAATTACCACTTCAATGAATTTACTATCTTTTTTATTTATTTATTTATTTATTAAATTTTTAATATGAATTCATCTCTGATATTAGGGTTGAAATTGGATCGAATACGAACGTATTCATATCCATATTTTTTTTATCTGATAAATATAAATATGAATATGGATATTATTTGAATGTAAAAATTTATATCTATATTTATTTCAAATGGATATAGATACTAAGAATATAAATATAATTATATACATAATTTAAATAATTAAATTTTATAACTATAAAATTAAATATATTACTAAATACATGATAAATTAAGTAATAATATATTTATATAATCATATATTTTTTTAAAAAATTAATAAATATTATATAATATTATATAAAATTATATATGAATTTGGATATTTGAATACATATCGAATGATTATCTATTCATATTTATATTTATTTTTTTAATAAATATAAATATAATTATAAATATTAATCAAATTTTTAAATTTTTATTTATATTAAAATTAATTTAAATATAAAAATAAATTCGAACGGGTAACATACGTACTACTATCATCCCTACCCAACACCCCCTCCTCTGCCCCTCGCCAAACACCAGCCTTTCTTCTCTCCTAAACCATCATCATTTATAATTATAAAACCTCCCACCTTCCCCTCCAAATCTCTGTCACAAGAAACCCTTCTTCCCTTCTCTTTTCTCTTCCCCCATTTTCCTTTCTCACAACAACACAAAATCCAAAAATTCGCCTTTGAGCTTCCAGATGTGTGGTGGTGCGATCATCTCCGACTTCATCCTGCCGCCGGTGTCCTCCCGGCGGCTCACCGCCGACTTCCTCTGGCCGCACCTCAAGAAGGGCGGCGGCGGCGGCAACAAGGGGCGGAAGCATGAGGTGGTGGAGATCGACGACGATTTCGAGGCCGACTTCGAGGACTTCAAGGACGAGTCCGAGGAGGACGAGGAGGAAGAGATCGACGTCAAGCCCTTCGCTTTCACCTCCAATGCTCCCTTCTCTCGGGGTAATCGGGGAAATTCTATTGAAAAGATTGTTCCTTTGCCCATTTTCTTCTTGTACTGTGTACCTTACGATGTTTTGTGAATTCTACTTTTTTCGCTCGAATTTTCATCCTTTTTTTGGTGATTTATGGTAAATGCGTCTGGTTCTTGGGATGTTTCCAGCGATTCCTTCTTCCTCTGAACTTGCTATAGTTGTTAGTGGATTTTAATTTATTTTGGCTAGTTTCTTTTTCTCTCTATTCCTCTCTTCTTCTTCTTTTTTCCATGGAATGAGCTTTCTTCTTTGGGATTTGTTGACCTTGTAAAACGTAGAAACCAAAAATGACTTAATGAGGCTGTATGTCTTTAGGATTGGAGTCAGAGTTTTGATGGATCTCCATTTTAGCGGGTTTTTTTTTTTTTTTTTTTTTTTTGAGAAAAGAACTTTGGTTATAGTAGATCCCATAAAATCTGCTTATTCTGAGAAGAACAGTGAAGAACATCACATGTGGATAAGGGACACAATAATACTTCGTGGGTCTTGCCCTTTTGGGTTTCTGTCCCCAAGTATTTTCTTGTTATTTATTGTAATTTATGCTATTTGGGGGAATCTTTTGCTAAACAAATATGTGCTCCTCCCTTATTTTGCTTGATTGAAATTATGAATTCCCTATTTCAAACTATTTTTATATGAATTATGATTATTTCCAGGCTCCTTTTTCCATTTTTTTCTCTCCTCTTTGTCGAAGACTAAAGTAGGATATCACTTGTATTGGGATATATTGTTTAATTTGTGTGATGCTTTGTCTTGAAATTCCCACAGTATCACCTAAGTCAATCTGCTCTTTGACATATCTTTTCACCATCCTATGTTTGACTTATTTTCTCCTCTCCCTCGAGTTATTCCTTCAATTTCATCTTTGTTTATAGTTATTACATTGTTCTGTTGTTTGATTTGGTGCATGGTTGTTGTCTTACTGCCAGTTTTGTCTTGTCAAGGTCTATTTTATGGTTTCAGGATTGTAATCGGTGCTTTTGCCATTGTTCAGTAATATTATGTTTCTAATAGATGAATTGTCCAATATAGAGATGAGATCTACAGTGAATAATTATAAGTATATAGAATTTAAGGTGTGCTGAGAATTTTGGCTTGCCTAGGATGTTGCTGGAAAATCAGAGAAAGATAAATGTAAACTAAGTTGTTGATCGTAAAAATGTCAGGGGCAGGTGAAAATTTGTGTCAGGCTGTTTCTTTTTGTTTGTGCAAAGGGGAAATGTAAAACGATGAGTGATTCATTTGGAGGGTGGAAACTAGAAACCAACATGACTCATTTTAGTCAATTATGGTTATCTTTCCACCGATCTGATGAAAGTTAATGTCTAAATTAGTAGATCGGATGAAACGGTGAATGGATCTGCACTCTAATTGTCACCTTTCCTTGCATTGGTTATTGCAAAAGTGAAAATAAAAATTATGTTCGGTGCAATTTTATGTGTGGGCAAATAACATCAGTCCTTGTGTTTCCTAGAACTTTATTGTTGAATGGAAAGACGTTTGAAATCAATGTGTTTTTGTGCATGGAAATGGCATGGGTGTTGTACCTTACTGCTCATATTTGCTACTATTGCTGGCATGCTTCTTTGGTAGACTATACTCAAACAGAAGAGTAACAGAATTGAGTTGTTGCTTGATGGAGAATCCTGTAATCTAGGTTAAATTCCGTCGTTTGCCTGTTATGTGTGATTGAACTTCGTATGGAATGATCTGTTTCCTCTTAATTAATTATCAGAAAGTTGAGATCTATAGCTGTTAAAACGAAAATGTCCTCTCTATGGTACTTTGTGTCTTGTCTTATGTTCTCTTTGGACTACAGAGGGTTCAATCACTCTAAAATCAGTAGAATTCAATGGGCCTGCAGCTAGATCAGCCAAAAGGAAGAGAAAGAATCAATACAGAGGAATCCGTCAGCGTCCATGGGGCAAGTGGGCAGCCGAAATCAGAGATCCCCGCAAAGGGGTCCGTGTTTGGCTAGGAACATTCAACACTGCTGAAGAGGCTGCAAGAGCTTATGATGTTGAAGCCCGTCGTATCCGGGGCAAGAAAGCTAAGGTGAACTTCCCTGAAGCACCTGCGAGTGCCCAAAAGCGTCGCCACAAACCAAATCTGCAAGCACCAAAACCAGCAACGGCAGAGGAACAGAAGTTTGATCAGTCCTTAAAGTACCTAAATAACCCAGATTATGATTTGGAAGTGAAGGAGCTCACAAAGCCTGAGTACCTGAATTCCCTTTCCTCACTAGAATCTTCTCCACCTTCCGGGGGCACTGGGTTAGTGAATTTCCTCTCTGATCAGGGAAGCAACTCTATTGATTGTTTGGACTTTGGATGGGAACATGAGACCAAGAATACTGAGATTACATCACTTCTTGCTCCAATTATAACTGAAGGTGATGAAGCCGGACTCGTGGAACATGGTAGCCCTCTGAAGAAACTGAAAAACAATTCTGAAGAGGCAATACCAGCAGATGCAATGGAACTCTCTGAGGAGCTCTCTGCCTACGAATCATATATGAAGTTCCTGCAGATCCCTTATCTTCACGGGAGTGCAGACACGTCAATTGACAGCCTCTTCAGCTGTGATGTTGCTCAGGATGGACAGAGCGCTGTGGATCTATGGAGCTTCGATGACCTGCCCATGGAGAACAGCATTTACTGAGGGATCCTGGGGTTGGCCGCTGGTTTTCTGTATAAAAGATAATGTAAGCATTCCCATGATCATTTTGCGTTTCTTAAGCCATACCAGTTTTACATGTTGCTTTGTTTAGTCTTTCATGAAAAAAATGCCTTTTTTTTTTTTTTTTTTTTTTTTTTTTCAGGAATTAATGTCAATGGATGATATGGAGGACCAGAAGTGTTTGTCAGCTGCAATCAATTGAATTGAATTGTGGATTATTAAAGCATCTTTAGGTATAATATCTTGAGTTTTTATACTATTTACTCGAGAAGTGTTTCTGCTTTTAAGTACTTGAATTCAGATGTGTGTTATTTGATGTCACTATGGATATCTCTGAAAACTGATTGAATGCTTCTTTTGTTGTATGTGGGCATCTTGATGCTGTGGTTGGGACCTGTGCATTTGTCCAGGACTTGATTCCTCCTGGTAGTATTTTCATAGGCTTAGGTGATTGTTAGGTTATAAAGATGGCAGATAGAAGGTTGCTTCACAGCTGCAAATTTTTATTGGGCATTGATGGCGAAAATTTGACTGAAAACTGGTTGTGGTGGATACATTGAGTTTATTGTTTTTGGTTCTTCTGATGGATTTCTTTGATGATGATGATATCTTGGCTTATCTGGCTGTATGCTTTCTAGGCAAATGGTTGGCCTTTGTTTGAGAGGTGCAAGTAAATGCTAATGAAACGTGGATCCTTTAACTAGGGCAATTAGAGATATTTATTCTCTCATATGATGTTGATGTTGCGTCCTGTTGCGGATAACTCAAGGAAATACTCCCACATGGTTTGCCAGATTCTCAAGCTTGGGCAGTTATGCGGGGGCCATTCTGGCCAAAATTATTGGGGAGCGAAGGAGAAGAATAGGAAGAATGAGCTGGCACGCATAGCTGTGTCCAATTGACAAGCCTTTAACCCTTTAGTTGTGGGGGGATCTTGCGTTGTTCTTGGTTCGTATGACCTATGCCATGACTACATTGAGGACATTGGGCGCATCCTTTGTGCAGTGTAGCTTTGCTAAGTTGGTCTGGGCTCATCCAAGGACTCATTTTTCATTGATTCCTAACAAAACCTCACTTCATTGAAGGAAGAGTTGAGGATGCTGATAAGTTATGCTGCTTGGGTCTTATTGTTAAAAAGAAATGGAATGGCAATTTCAAGGAAAACAGAGTAAGCTAGAACAAGTAATCATTTTGAGTCGACGATGTGGTATTGGATGCCAATGAATAGTTTACTGGAATGAATATCTTGTGACATGGGGGTATCACCAGTTCAATAAGTTTGTCTACTTCAACCCAATTGGTTTCTTGGATACCCTCACCATGTAAAATTGTGAAGGTGAACTTTGATGCATTGTGGAAGAATGGGAAGGCAGGTGCAGGTTTGATTAGTCTTGATGATTATGGTGATTTTGGTATGAGATGGTGTCTAAAGCTGAATTAAGAGCAGCCTAGGAAGGATCGATAGCATCAGTAGAAAAGTTATCATGATCTAATTGAAAGATGGCTCATGTTCAGAGAAAACAATCAGCTAGTTGATAAGCTTGTGTGTGTGTGTATGAGAGAGAGAGAGAACGTCAATAAAGACTAATCTTTGTTTAACATGATTCCTTTGGATATTCGGCCACTTGTCCTTGCTAAAACAATCATTATTTTGTATTTAATATTTAGTTTCTATGCAATTTCTCACTCTATATCAACATTTAAATGAGAGAGAGAGAGAGAGATAGAAAGAGAGACCAAACTTTTGGAAACTGTCAGCTTCTATTAGCCTCTTTCAATGCCTAACGTAGAAGTTAATTTTCGTTTCTCATCGTTAATTGACCTTCTCGATGCTTATGCGAGACCTAATCTTCATCATGATATGTTTGGTTGCGTTTTATGACACGAGTGCGAAGCCTACACGCAATTGTAGCCAAAAAGCATCATGGTGCATGAAAAGTAGAATTAGCTATGTTGCACACTGCATGACGCATGGAGTTGATTATTTTGATATACCTTTAATCATTTGTTCATACCATGTCTATTTTCTTTCTCTTTCTCTTGTTATATGTATTTCATCAGCCATCAAAACAAGCGTGCCCCCAGTTTTGACAAGTTTTTTTGATTCCATCTTATGATAATTATTTACGAGATAGCATAACATTTTGATCTTTCCTTCAATTAAATGATGAGAATGAAGACATGCCTATGCTGCCTATAAAGCTGATCTTTTTTTTAAAAAAAAATTATAATACTTTGGAGTCATATCCGATGTTTCTGACACCGCAGGTCATCTACTAACTATACTAAGATGGTGACCCGCAATGACATTTTGTTGGTTTAGTTACAACATGGTCAAATTCACAATATATAGATGGTATTTGCTTAATAAATTGCACTCTCATAAAGTTAGAAAAATTGTGGTCGGTAAATGCATCATTTTTTTTTTTTGATTTATGCAAATTCATTGATAAAATATTTTAATGCAATTATATATATACACGCATACACACATACGTACATACACCATTTTCTAGGGTCGGGAAACTAAGTTGGGGAGGAATAAAATGAAAATATTAATCAGAACAAGAAATCGATTGAATCAACCATCATACAAAATTCCTGGTTTGCTCATCTTTTAATGATACCCAAAATGATAAGGAAAACAACTCTGTCTTGTGTCCGGCTCGCTCGTGTTTTCTATTCTCGATTCGCATCTATTTTATGGAATTCACTGTGGATTAGATTAATTTATTTTTTAGCACATGGAGAGTTACTCATGCATCCACCCACATTATAATTATGCATGTTTAGATATCTTAAAGATTTATCATTCAAAAATTAAGTCTAGAATCTCTAATTGGTAAGTAAAAAGAAACAAAGATGGGAATAAGTCCAAATGTTAGATTAGTATGCAAAAGCATATTCATTTCTGATTCCATATTCTAATTGCTCCTAGGCAAATGTTTTCAAACATGAGACCCTATGGATGTCAATGGTGGCTAAGTCTTAGAACAGGTCCTAGTTCGATAAATTTTAATCGAATGGAAGCTGTTGGGTGAATTTGGTTGAGTAAAATGAAAGAAAATTAAGTAAAAGAAAATAATGAGGGCACCCTCATGGTTATCCGTTATTCTAGGGGCATTTTATAACAAGGTAGATGTTCTCTTATTAAAAAGGGGGAATTAAAAATATGGTGTACGGTGGGAGCCGGTGAGCGGCAGGCCCTTTTGATAACCGTGAGATTCCATCTCGATGCTATCAGCATTGTCGGATCTGACTCAATCTCGTCCGAGAGCTTTCGATCCCATAAAAATGTACCCCCACACGTGGACTGTTCCTGTTAGATCTTGACAGGTGACTTGCCCTCCACCCACACTGACACTGTTACCTTCAGCTGAGTGCCTCTATCGCACGTGACAGGCAGCGGGCGGCGCATCGCAAGCGGGGGACGGGGTGTAACGTACGTTTGAGCGGAGGTGGATGACCCCTCTTTTACCACCACCTGTCCCGCCACTCTTTTTATGATAATAGCAGTGTGGGACCCTTACTCGGGGTTGTATAAAAAATAATCTAAATTTTTGTTAATTAAAAAAATAATATAATTTTATTTTAAAAATTTATATAAATATTAATTTATTATACTAGCATATATAACGAAATTTGAAGGATTGGAAGGAGCAGAATTTTATAATAGAGGATAGATTAAAGGAGTGTTTTTTTGTTAATTTAGTTTTTAATGACTTTACCTTCATTGCTATTTGAAATAAGATAGTCTTTAATTCCGTAGAAACAGCATCATTTAAGAAAAGAATGTACGAGAACTTTTATCTTGATATATATATAGAGAGAGAGATAGATCGAGCTTCAATCAATTAGATTTCAATTCATATCCGATCGAATATCCAGCTATTGGATCGGTACACATCTCCAAAATATTCCTAAAAAGTAAATGGAGGATTTCTCCTATCCGTTAGCTGAAAAAAAAAAGAATGGACGTACGACGTATGAAACATGAATACTTGAAGGCACCTTCACGGAGCATGAAGGTGCCTTCATGGTCCCTAAAGGTATCTTCAGAGAGCATGAAGGCACCTTCATGCTTCACGAAGGTGCCTTCGAGGAGGGTTCAACAGACGGAGGTTCATCAAGATATTTCTCGTCTCTTCGAATCTCTCTCTCCCACTAGCTATAAACACCAGCTGAAAATAATAAATAATAACTTCACTAAAATAAACATAAATCATCCTATAATAAATATAAACATCAAATAATAAGTATAAAATTTTTATTTATTATCCACTGTTTGTGTTTATTCTGTAGAGTTTTTATTTATTTTAAGTAGTTTGTATTTATTTGATCTTTGGATGGCTGAAGGCACCTTCAAAGGCTGAATAAATATAAACTATCCAAAATAAATGCAAACTCCGTAGAATAAACACAAACAGCGTATAATAAACAGAAACTTTATGTTTATTATTTGGTGTTTATATTTATCCTAAGATGGTTTATATTTATTTTAATAAAAATTAGTATTTATTATTTTCAGTTGGTATTTATAGTCAGCGGGAGAGAGATTCGAAGAGATGGATAGCATCGTGTCATTATGACGTACTTTTTCTTCATCGCGTTTCTTTTTTTTTTTCTAACATGTTAGGTCAACTAACACCAAGAGAAGTCCTCCATTTGCTTTTAGGAGTCTCTTGAAAATGCTCGTTGATCCAACAACCGAAAATCTAACTAGATATGGATTGAGATTCGATTGACTGGAGCTTTGTGTGTGTGTGTGTGTATATATATATATATATATATATATATATATATATATATATATATATATATCCACCCCCCATCCTATTGCACACAAGGGAGTTCTAAACCAAACTCTAAACGGACTCGGGTTGTATCTTTCATGCGAAAGAATGATTTATCTTCTTTCGAGACCTCAACCATTAGATCTGCTTTGCACATCTTTCAACATACAATATAAGCTTCATAATTTATGTTGTAAAGTGCGATCCAACGATTGAGGTTGTAAAAGGAGATCAATCATTCTTGACATAAAAGATACGGTATGAATTTATCTAAACTTTTTTTTTTTTTCCTTTTTCTCCCTTCTTTTTTTTGTAGGGGAGTTTAGCACCCCCCCCCCACACCCTCGATACGAGGCATATGTTGCTAAGGAGAGGCTTTGAACTCTCCTTTAATATACTAGAAGATTGGTTGGTTGAGGTTGGAATCTAAATCAAAAAAAAGAACAATTATTCGATTGGATAAAATTTTAATTTTTTTTTTAATTTTAAAAAAATAAAATATCTTAATCTTTCAAAACTCAATCTTTACTTTCTCTAATATTCAAATTTTATTCTAATTGCGATCATAAACCAGCACATCAAGCAATATAGCTATTCTAATGGTGATTTCAATTCGGTGAACAAAATATATCCTTATTCCCTTCAACATTATAGCTCGGTTACCAAATTTCCCCTCCATTTCCTCGATCCACATTCTTAAATATATGAAGAAGGTTGAGGGTTATTTTGTTTTCATGATAAAATTCAAATCCTTGCAAAATTCAAATGCACTCTCTCATTCTTCTTTTCCATCCCTTATTCATTCCTCCAACCAAATGCCAAAAAATTCCCATGTCTCCCAGAATAAACCACTTCTTTCTACAGTACTCGGGTAACATTTTCTTATTTCCTCCTATTAACGCAAAATCTGGTCATCGTCGAAATCAGCTAAAGCGGTGGTGGACGAGATCGTCGTCGGGGACCTACAAAATAAAGTTTCATTCGGAGCCGGTGGGGGGTGGTTCTGGCAGGACCCTTCGACGATCAAGTCAGCTCCGACCAACATGAATGAAGTGCTCGAAAATGAGTTCCACAGAGCTTAGAGAAGAAGAGGAGAGCTTAGAGCTTAGAGATTAGATGTTAGAGTTAGCGTATCAGGAGGGTCCTTTTTATAGGCAGAGCTTGATGGTGATAGCTGTAGCCGCATGCTGATGGACCGCTCGAGGTCCGACGGAGTCAGTTCTAGGGAAAGACACCATCTGGAGCGGGTTGATGGTGACAACCATCGTCGCCTGATAGCAGGTCGCTATCACTTACGGCGGACTGATGGTGATCGCTGCAGCTGTCTTGATATTGAGCCGCTCGGGATCGAATGAAGGGTTGAAGGGCTTTGATGTGTACCCATTTCGAAGGAGTTCGAACTCCTGAAGAGAAAGCTCGGAAGAAGTTCGACTTTCGTAGGCGTCTGGCTAGAGATGCTCAGCTAAGGCTCGATCGCTGGAGAGTTCGGTAGGAGCTCGGTCGATCGAAAGGAATGTCTGGAAGGAGTCCGACTTCTGAAGAAGTCCGATCGAAGGGAAAGCTTGGAGGGGGTTTGGCTCTTGCAGGCGTCTAGCTGGAAGAGCGCGGAGAGAGTTCGGCTCTCGTGGGAGTCCAACTGAAGCTCGACCGCTAAGGAGTTCCACTAAAGCCCAGCCGCTGAGAGTCCAAGGAGCTCGGCCGCTAAGCAGTTCGGTCGGACCGTTGGAAGTCCGAAGGAGCTCGACCGCTGAGGAGTTTCGCTAAAGCCCGACCGCTGAAGAGTTCGACTGGTTGAAGGGGTTCGGTCGGGCCGCTGGAGGGTCCAAGGAGCTCGGTCGCTGGGAGTCCAAGGAGCTCGATCGTGGCTACTGATTGCGTTAGGCAGAGCATCGAACTGAACTTCGATAGGAGCGTAGTTTATCCCCAATAATAGTCTCCCTACTTTCGAGTTCGAAACTCGAAGGAAGGGAGTGCAAAAAAGGCGACTGTCGAAGTTCTCTTCTGGACTCCGTACTGGTTCAGGTCGAAGTTCGGGAGAGATTTGATCTGCGGTTGGGGTTGACGCGGTCGCTCGAAAGAAATCTTATCTCTGTCCGAGGTCGTCCCGGGCGCTCTGACCGAGGTGATCTCTTGATTTTATCTCTGACCGAGGTTGGCTCGGATGCTCTGACCGAGATTGATGGAGATCCTATCTTCCGTAGACTTTGGAGCTCGAATTTAGACTTTGCTTGCGTTAGGACGAGGCCCTCCTTCTATTCCTAACGGATTGTGGGGGTACATGCGGACCATCGCCCGAGCCTCTCCCTCCATCTCGTCTAAGGTGAACGAGGCCTTCGACTTTGCTCGCATTAGGATAAGGTTCTCCTCCTGTTCCTAACGGACTATGGGGGCACATGCGGACCATCGTCCGAGCCTCTTTCCTCATCTCATCTAAGATGAACGAGGCCTTCAATTTTGCTCGCGTTAAAATAAGATTCTCCTCCTGTTCCTAACGGGCTATGAGGGCATATGCGGACCATCGTCCAAGCCTCTCTCCCTATCTCGTCTAAGGTGAACGAGGCCTTCGACTTTGCTCGCGTTAGGACGAGATTCTCCTCCTGTTCCTAACGAGCTGTGGGGGCATATGCGGACCGTCATCCGTGCCTCTTCCTCCATCTCGTCTAAGGTGAACGAGGCCTTCAACTTTGCTCGCATTAGGACGAGGTTCTCCTCCTATTCCTAACAGGCTATAGAGGCACATGCGGACCATCGTCCAAGCCTATCTCCCCATCTTGTCTAAGGTGAACGAGGCCTTCGACTTTGCTCACGTTAGGACGAGGTTCTCCTCCTGTTCCTAATGGACTGTGGGGGCACATGCGGACCGTCGTTCGTGCCTCTCCTTCCATCTCGTCTAAGATGAATGAGACCTTCGACTTTGGAAAGGTCTTATTTCCTGCAGCCGAGGTTGACTCAAAAAAGATCTTATCTTCTGCAGCCGAGGTTGCCCCGGGGAAGATCTTATCTCCTGCAGTCGAGGTTAGAGGTCTCTGACCTGCTCGCGTTAGGACGAGATTCTCTTTCTGTTCCTAACGAGCCACTTTCGCTCATTTCTTTCCTGCCATCACGTAATCCTTGTACCAGAAAATAATAATGCTGAGCGAAGGAGTTTTAAAGGAAGTCTACTGATAATACATCCTTAGATTTTTTGAGTTCCAAGGTCGAAGAAGCACTATCCTTCTGAGCTCCTTCAGGTGATAAGTTTCGAGCCGGATGACCTCCACCACTTCATACGAACCTTTTCAATTTGGGGCGAGCTTTTCTTGACTCTGAGGCTGAGTGACAGCGGCTCGCTGGAGCACTAAGTCCTCCACTCTAAATATCTTATTTTTAACTCTGGAGTTGTAGTACCGAGCCACCTTCCATCTGTAGGCTGCCATCCGGACGTGGGCTTCCTCCCTATTTTCTTCCAGAAGATCGAGGTTGACTTTGAGGTCCTGAAGGTTGTGCCACTCGTTGAAGCCCATGACTCGTACAGACGGAAGCTTGAGCTCGATTGGGATAACTGCCTCAGTGCCGAAGGCCAAGATGAAGGGTGTTTCTCTGGTCGGTACCCTCTGAGTAGTTTGGTATGCCCAGAGGACATGATAGAGTTCATCCACCTAGGCTCCGTTTGTCCTATCGAGCCTCGCTTTGATTTCTTGCAGTAGGATCCGATTGGTTACCTCAGCTTCTCCATTGGTTTGGGGTGAGCCACCGATGTGAAGCGGTGGGAGATGTTTAGTCCTTCGCAGAACTCGACGAACCTTGCCCCAGTGAACTGTCGTCCATTATCAGTTATGAGGGTTCGGAGCAGGTCGAATCGACAGACTAGTGACTTTCAGACGAAGTTCTGCACCTTGGCCTCGGTAATCTTTGCTAGTGATTTGGCTTCGATCCACTTGGTGAAATAGTCGATCGCGATCAGGAGGAACTTCCACTGCCTAGACCCCGTTGAAAAGGGATCGAGTATATCCATTCTCCACTGTGCAAATGGCCAAGGTGTGCTGAGCGGAGCAAGTTCGGATGCCCGCTGCCTTTGCACGCTGGCATTCTTCTGACAGCGGTCGCACCTCTTTACGTATTTCATGGAATCGCGAAATAAGGTAGGCCAGTAGTACCCCTGTCGAAGTAGTTTTTGCGACAGGGACCTAGCTCCTATATAACTTCCACAGAGTTTTCATGCACATCCCATAGCACGAGGTCAGCCTCTGAAGGTCGGAGATATCTCAGCAATGGGAGGGAGTACGACCTCTTATACAACCTGCCTTCGTATAAGACGTAGCGGGAGGCCTAATTCCTGAGCTTCCGAGCTTCTTTTCGATCGTGAGGAAGGACCCCTTTTTCAAGGTAGGCGATCAATGGGTCGATCCAGCTGGGCTTGAATTTTGTCTGCAGGATGGCCTAAGATTCCTCTGTGGTTGGGCACTTCAAAGTTTCCAAAAATACTTCTTCGGACAGCTCGGTCGAGGCTGAAGCGGCCAACTTGGAGAGAAGATCGGCTCTTGCATTTTCCACCCTCGGGATGTGCTGAATGCCGAAACTGTCGAAGGCCGGGATCAAATTCTTCACTTTTTCGAGGTACCTCACCATGCCTTCCTCCCGTGCCTCGTAGTCGCCTGCCAACTTGACCGACCACCAGCTGAAAATTGCTGTAAACTTGAAGCCGATCTACTTTTAATTTTCTTTCTATCTTTAATCCAACGATCAGCGCTTCATATTCGACCCTATTGTTGGTCGTAGAAAACTCGAAGCATAGCGCATACTCAGCAATGACTCCCTCGGGACTGACCAAGACCAGCCCCGCACCAGCTCCAGCGGAGTTGGACGAACCATCCACGTACAGAGCCCAGGAACCTTCAGGGAGGTCGGCACTTTCCTCGGGGAGGTTCGGCTGCGACAGCTCGACTTCATCGAAGCTCGACCTCGCTCTGGTGCCGGTCCCGCTCGATTCAAGCTCGGCTTCGACTGGAATAGTGCATTCTAGTACAAAATTTATCAGTATCTGGGCCTTGATCGATGGCCTGGGTCGGTAGTTGATGTCGAACTCTATGAGCTCGATTGTCCATTTTGCAATTCTTTCGAAAGCGTCTGCTCGGTGGAGGATTGCTTTTATTGGTTGGTCCGTGAGGACTGTTATGGTGTGCTCCTGAAAGTAAGGTCGGAGCCTTCCTAGGCTGCAATTAGAAGACAGTAAATTAGTTTTTCTAACCTTGGAGTATCCTGGTCTTCTCGCGTCCCTCAGAACTCGGCTCACGTAGTAGATCTGGTTGCTTGCATCCTTTGCATCTTCTCCTGATCCAGGACAGCCGCCAGGGCCATCGGAGAAGACAGCTAGGTATAGGAAATAATTCCTTCTTCCAGGATTCGGGCTTTGCCAGCAGTGGAGGCGTGTCCGAGGTAGTTTTTAAGCTCCTTTGAATGTCCTGTTTGCACTCCGCCGTCCAGCAAAAATCTTTCCATCCAGCAGAAGTCCTTCGGTCACCTGAGAACTTGGAAGAAGGGCATGGCATCCGCTCGGCCGAACCTTGAGACGAAAGCGGTTTAAGGAATGCCACCTTTTCGAGCCAGGCGCTGAACTTTCCTTGAATTGTCTTTCGGGGCAGTCATCTCTCTGGATGGCTCAAATTTTCTGGGGGTTTGCCTCGATTCCGCATCTCGAACACCATGAATCCTAGAAAATTTTTCGGAGGTCACGCCGAAGGCGCACTTTGATCGGGTTCAACTTCATCTTGTGCCTTTCCTGAAGCGCACCGAAGATCTTCTTCAAGGTCGGCCAGGTGGTCTGTCGAAGGCTCGGCTTTTGACGAGCATGTCGTCCACGTACACCTTCCATGTTGCGGCCGATCTGCTCCCTTGAAGATCCTTATTGAACCAAGCGCTGGTATGGTTGGCTCCTGCATTTTTGAGTCCGAAAGGCATGATCCCTGTAACAATAAAGACCTCGGTCAGTAATGAAAGGTGGTCTTCTCTTCATCCTCGGGCGCCATGCGTATCTGGTTATAACCAGAAAATGGCATCCATAAAAGTGAGGAGCTCGTGGCCCGAGGTTACGTCCACCAGCTGATCGAATCCTCGGTAGGGAGGTAGCTGTCCTTTCGGGCAGGCCTTTGTTCAGCTTCTTGAAGTCGACGCACATCCTCCATTTGTTATTTGCTTTCTTTGACGAGAACCACGTTCGAGATCCCAGATCGGATAGTTAACCTTCCCGGATGAGTCCGACTTTGAAGGAGCTTATCCACTTCTTCGGCGATCCGCCTTCTGTCTCTTCTGGAGGTGTGGTGGCGTAATCTTTTCTCTGATCGGGTCGGTGCCTCGGATCGACGGCCAGCCGATGTTCTATGACCTCGGCATCAATCCCCGGTATATCTGCTGGAGTCCCAGGCGAAGAACGTCTGCATTTCCTTCTGAGGAAAGCGACGAGCTACTCCCTTGAACCTCGTCTGCCAAGGTTGGAGCCGATCCGCACCTCGTGCTCCCGAGGTTTCCGTCGCGTCAAGGGCACAAAGGACGAGGTCCTTCCGTAGGCTTCGCTCCCGCTTCCTTCAGTGAGGTCATCGCGGACGTTTAGTCCGTCAACAAGGCATAAGGGTCGGGCCGGTCTTTCTTATACAGAGGCGATTGAGTAGCAGGTACCTTTGCCAGAGTCTGGTCTTCCTCTGAACTTCTCCGACCCCATGACTCGTCGAAAAATTTCATCTTCAAATAATAGGTTGACACTACCGTCCCGGAGTGCATTTAAGATCCTGGTCGGTCGAAGAATCGCACTTATAGACGGACGGAGTCCTTACGACTAGGAAAGTCGAATCCACGCTTTGGCCAGTTTCGAGGGATTGGCCCTGCCGCTACCGATCGAAAGTTATTACCATACCTTCGACTGGTAACGGCATTGCCAGGCGAAATCCTATCCAGTGGAAAATTCATAGGTCCCCAAGCGGATGTCATTGGGTAGGGACATTTTTGAGAGCGCATCGTAAAACAATACGCCGGCCGAGCTTCCATTATCCATCAAAATGCGGCGTACATCGTAGTCAGCAATGTTCAAAAAAATTACAACCGCATTATTATGTGAGAATTTGATCCCCTGGCCATCCGCCTCGGTAAAGATCATGGGTTCCATGGTCCTCTACCTCCTCATCGGTCCCTCGAGTCCGCTGGCCTCTCCTTGTTGAAGTCCCTCCGAGATAGTGTTGATGACGCCAAAGGACAGCCGATCTTCTTACTGGTTTTTCCCACTTGGCGGTAACGCTCTCAGCCGATCTTTCCGCTCCTCAGGCCATCTTCGCAGAAATTGGCTAAGTCTGCCTCACCTGGACGAGCTCTTCGATCTTCATCCTTAAAGTTGGATGCACTCCTCAGTGTCATGATCCGTGGTCGCGATGGTAAAGACAGAACTTTGTTGGGGTTGCGTCTTGCTGGGGATGGGAACGCATCCTCTCCGGCTCCGGAAGTCGTCCCTTGATCTCCAGCAGTACTTGAGCCTTCGGGGCGTTGAGGGGGGCGTTTCCGGAAAACTCCATCAGTACTTGGAGAACTTCGGCGACGTTAAGGGACGGGCGTAGTCGTGGGGATGAAATCGGCGCCGGGGGGAACTTGGCGTCGGGTGGGACTTCGGGCCGAGAACTTCGGTGCGCCCTTCCGTCCGTGGCTGCGAAGAACCTCGGCGTGCCCTTCCGTCGGAGCTTCTCTGGGCCTCCGAGCTTGAGGGGGAGTTCGGGCTCGCCCACGACCAAGGAGAGTCTGAGAATGCGGACGAGCTTCAATCTGCTTTCTTTCTTTGGCAGGGCCTGTCCCGCTCCGCCTACTCGTCGCTTGCTTCGCGAGCTTCGTCCATCCTTAGGCGTTCGAAAGCCTCCTTCTGCCCGGGCATAGCTTTCGGTCCCGAGCTAGCATGTCAGCAAAATTCCCTGGGATACTTTCTTTTTCCAGGGAAGAACAGTAAGGTCGTTCTTCTGAAGGCCGCCCTTGAAAGGCGGCCATAGCGACTGACTTGGTCCAGGTTCCAGGACCTTCCAGCGCAGGCAGTGTTAAACCGGGTGACGTAAGCCCGGATGGGTTCTCCCCTCCTTTTTGTCCTGATGGCCATTACAAAAAATCCGAGCCTCGGCGTAGACGGCCGACTTGCTGCTGACGAAGTGGGCCGCGAACTTGTTGACTCATCTTGGTCAAACGATAAGGATGGTGCTCCGGCTTGAAGCGCCGAGTACCAATTTCCTGGCCGCTCCCTTGAGGGTAGAAGGGAAAGCCCGACACATGAATAGGCATTTGGGCGCGCCATGGAGTAACATCGTCGTCCTGAAGGCCTTCCAAATGGTCGACCGGGTCAGTGGTCCCATCGTAGCTCTTCGAACTATGCGGGAGCTTGAAGTTCGGTGGTACCTGATTCCTGCATAATTTTCTGTGAGAAGGGAGGATCAGTGCAAATATGTCGTTACCGCGTGGAGGAAGGAGTATGACGAAGTTCTTCGATTCATGCGCCGTCCCATCTCCATGAGCCTTTGGTCCAGGAGAATCTTCGCGATCTCTGATCTCCCAAGGTCTTCTCGCGGAATGGGGTGCGAAGCTTCTCCCTGGGTTGAGCCGCGGTCCGAGCAGGGGCTCTCCCTGCCGGCTGCCTTCCTCTCTCCCGAGGGCCGGAGGTTGGGTAGCCCACATCGGTCGCTCCTGGACTGGATTCCCACGGGCTCCGAAGGAACCCCGCGTCCGGTCGAGCTGGGCGCTGGACCTCGCGAATGCGTGGCTTGCACTGCCTGCACCGCCTGCCTACCTCTGTGAAGATCGCGGACCTGCTGGGCAAGCAGGTCGAACCGCTCCGCATCTACCGCGAGTACGGAGCGGGCCCGGTCGTCGCGGGGCCGGAGTGGGAGCGGACGGACCCGAACGGGATCGGGCCGCGGAGGCTGCCGACCTCCGGGTCGAGGTTCTCCTGGGAGGCATTTTTCTTTTCAGAAAAGGAATACTGAAGAGGGAGGAGAGAGATCCGGAGCAGGAAAGAGGAAATCGTCGCCGAGCACTCCTTTAAGAACAAGGGAACCTCGAAGGTTCAATCCCTCCTTCTAGCACAGACTATTGACGCCAATCTGTTGGTTGCAGAAATCCGCTCGCCGCCGGAGGTCGCCGCAATCGAAGCCGCTGGGCGTCGCCGGGGACCTGCAAAACGAAGTCCCGTCCCGGAACCGGTGGGGTGGTGGCTCCGGCAGGACCCTCCGACGGTCAAGTTAGTTTTCCGACCAACAGTAATGGAGTGCTCCGGAATGAGTTCCGGACAGAGCTTAGAGATGTGAGGGACTTAGAGCTTAGAGAGTCGAGAGTTCAGAGAGCTTAGCCTTAGTGTGTCGGGAGGATCCTTTATATAGTGGAGCTTGATGGTGACAACTGCAGCCGCGTGCTGGCGGGCCGCTCGAGGTTCGGCGGACCGTCGAGTCTCGGCGGACCGCTCAGTCCGACGGAGTCAATTCCAAGGGAAGGCGCCGTCATGCAGGCGGATTGATGGGTGACAGCCATCGCCGCCTGGTAGCGGATCGCTATCGCTTACGGCGGACTGACTGATGGTGCGGCTGGACTGATCTGATGGTGACTGACTGATGGTGACCGGTTGCAGAGCTCGCCGAATGAAGGGATGAAGGTCCTCGTCGTGTGCCTGTTTCGGAGGAGTTCGGGCTCCTGAAGAGGAAGATAGGAGGGAGTTCGGCTCCCATAGGTGTCTGGCTGGAGGTGCTCGGCTAAGGCTCGGTCGCTGGGGAGTTCGGTAGGAGCTCAACCGGCCGAAAGGGATGTCTGGGAGGAGTCCGACTCCTGAAGAAGTTCGGCCGAAGGGGAAGCTCGGAGGGGGTTTGGCTCTTGCAGGCGTCTGGCTGGAAGGGCGCGGAGAGAGTTCGGCTCTCGCGGGAGTCCGATTGAAGCTCGGCCGCTGAGGAGTTCCGCTAAAGTCCGGCCGTTGGGAGTCCAAGAAACTCGGCCGCTGGGAGTCTAAGGAACTCGGCTGCTAAGCAGTTTGGTTGGGCCGTTGGGAGTCCAAAGGAGCTCGACCGCTGAGGAGTTTCGCTAAAGCCCGGCCGCTGAGGAGTTCGACTGACTGAAGAGGTTCGGTCGGACTGCTGGGGGATCCAAGGAGCTCGGCCGCGGCTACTGATTGCGTTAGGCAAAGTATCAAACTGAACTTCGGTAGGAGCATGATTTATCCTTAATACCTCTAATTTTATTCTATAACCAAGCTGGCGGAAAGGAATACCGGCACCTTTTGCTCAACTGGCTGAAAGGAATGATCGATACGGTGACCTTTTCTCAAGAGGCCCATACATGAACCTCTAGTCTCCTAGAATAGTTTTACTGGAACACATACCAAGCACAAATATACCAATTTAGTGAAGTTTCTCCTGTTGATACAAGAGATCTAGTTTGATCGGGTTCTCACCCTACTGTTCGGCCACGTTTCTATGTCATCATCCATCATTTATTTTATTGTCATGTCACTGTTTTGCAAGGATGGAATGAAGAGAAGATAGATGTGTTGATGACTCTTGTTTGATTGCATCACGTCCGTAAGAAATTTCTTTCTAGGATAAGATCACTCGGCATAGCTCTACCGACATCAATAATATATCATGGATGTTACGGCTGCATGAACAATTTATATAGTGAATCGGTACAACTTTCCTTGGTGTAGATGGTTGCACGCCTCTCTTTTTTTTTTTCTTTTTAACTTGAGTGAACAATATTTTTCAATCGCACCTTTAAAAAGAACGGATGTGTTTGTGTGTAGAGGTTCGGCTATTTCCTCAAATTTTTAGGGATATGAAAGTCACCTCTTGAATGATCTGCTCCAAAATCACAACAGAAAAGAAGTGGCTTGTGGAGATTGGGTTTTCCAATCCTATCACCTTGGGAGAAGATATCTTATCCCCAAAAACATGGATTAGTTATGTCCATCAACGGTACCGAGCAATGGTTCTTCTTGTTTTAGTTATGAAAGGAAGGCATTCAACAGGCTCAAAACGCAAGCCACGCCATGTAACATCCCATTCATGAATTGGCAACGCGACCCGAAACCTATAATCAAACGGCAGAGATAATTTAAAGGATGCAAAGAATAAGACATACCAGGTATCAACAATGTCCGTGGTCTAACCCATATTAAGGTCTCAGTTAATATTTAAGGTCTCAGTTAATATTAAGGTCTCCTCGCGCATCTCTGTTAATTCCAGCAGAATACCTTTCGAGGTGTACATTCCATTCATGGATAAAATTTCATAGTCCAACGAACAAGCACGCCACCAGATCAAATAATCCAACAGTAGTTGATGCATGTCAGCATTAAACCTTTAGGACATCTGGTTCGAACTACCGGTCATCTTCAGCGCCAAACGAGTTATTCAGGGACTTCCACAATTGAGAAGCCATCACCTTCACATGAACACAAATGAGGAACCTCATTCCTAAAATGCGGAAAATTATATTTAGACAAAAGTTTGAGACTGATCCAGGCAATTCTCCATGATATGACAAATATTTTAATACAATTTCAAGCGACCATCAGCTTTAAGCACATACCAATCCAAACTAATGGTTGCTACAATACCCACACCTACTGGATCCTTTTCTTTCATTGCCAAAATGAGGAAAATTATATTTAGGCAAAACTTTTAGACCATCCAAGCAATTCTCCATGATATGCTACTGTGACATTTTTTTTAATACAATTTCAAGTGATCATAACATTTAAGCACATAGCCATCCAAACTAACAGCCGCCATCATATCTTCTGCTACCGTAGACGTTTTTTTCTGGTGAGCAAGCATGAGGAGTAACTGTACATTTTTTGGTATCAGAATGCTTTAGAGTTCATACGGTGCAATGTACTGAGTAAACTGAACTCAGCAACCATAAAAAAAATTAAATGTGCAGGGGGGAATTCAGTTTGTATTCAAGGAAAGAAGAGATGAACAAAGATAACCCTTGCAAAAAGCTAGTAGCTCAGTTTTGAGTATGGGTCATCCAAAGCAGAGTACAAACGCCCAGCTGCTCTTAGTCTCTCTACCGTCCCCAACAGGATGTCCGTGGTGGTGAGATAAGGATCACCGTAGAAGTGCAAATTAGTATCCATCCTCGTTGCAACAACATTTCCTTCCAGTGAGACCCAACAAAAGAGCTGGTGACACTCGTTGGGGATCTCATTATAAACCTCTTACCAAGTTCAGTGCTATGTTTAGATCATTGATTGATGTACTTGATAACATTACTAGTGATGCACATGACCTTGATGATAGATTTAAAGCATAGAGACTTCTTGATTCTTGTCAGACATTTGATTTTTCTTTCTTGTTGCACTTGATGATACAGATTTTGGATGTTACAAATGAGTTAAACATAGCCTTGCAGAAGAAAGAACAGGATATTGTGAATGCCATTATACTTGTTGAGATGGCAAAAGTTTGGTTGCAAGAGGTAAGAGAAGATGGATGGGAAGATCTCTTTGATATGGTTTCTTCATTTTGCATGAAATATGATATTTTGATCCCTAGCATGAATGAGTTGCATATTCTTAGAGAGAGATCAAAATATAAAGTTCCTGAATATAAAAGGTCGCATCATTTTCATGTTGAAATATTTTATAAAGTTCTTGATTGGCAACTTCAGGAGCTTAACAGCTATTTTAATGAGGTGAACACTGATTTGCTTTTTGATGTGCCTAGCTTGAATCCAGTTGATAAGTTCTTCAACTTTAACTTGAAGAATATATTAAGATTGGCCGAATTGTATCTAAATGATTTTGGAGAATGTATGATGGAACTTCGAATTCAACTTCAGAATTTTATTATCGATGTGAGCTATCGTGATGACAGATTTTTCGAGCTGAAAGGACTTGGTGAGCTTTCTAAGAAATTAGTTGAAACAAAGAAGCATTTAACTTATCATCATGTATATTTGCATTGATTCTACCAGTCGCCACAGTAACTATGGAAAGAGCATTCTCTACGATGAAATTTATCAAAAATGATCTGAGAAATCGGATGGAAGATGAATTCATGAATGATTGTATGATGACTTATATAGAAAGAGATTTATTTAGGGATATTTCTAATGATGTCATCATTAGAAATGTTTCAAAAAATGAAAACTCATCGAGGACAACTATATTAATGTACTTGAATTCGCTTTCACTTAATATAATGTTATTAAGTTTATTTTTATTTATTTATTTATTTATTTTTATATATTGAACCCCCATGGTAAAAATTCTGGCTACGCCATTAATGGATGACATCCTTCTAATTGGGAATGATATTTTTATGTTGACTTCAGTCAAAGTATTATTATCAAAAGAATTTTCTATAAAAGACCTAGGAGAAACATCCTTCATTTTGGAGATTAAGATCTATAGGGATAGACCAAAGAGGATCTGGGTCTATCATAGAAGATGTACATAGAGGAGGTGCTAAAGAGGTTCAGCATGAAAAATTTCAAGAGGAAACTAGTACCCTTCAAACATGGCATTCATTTTTTTAAAAGGATGTGCCTCAACACACCTGAGGAAATTAAATACATGAGCAAGATTTCTTATGCTTTGGCAATAGAAAGCTTCATATACGCCATGCTATGTACACAATCTGATATCCCTATGATGTGAGTATCACGAGCAGGTATCAGTCGACTCCAGGAGAAAAGCACTGAACTTCTGTGAGGTGTATCATTAAGTACTTGAGAAGGACTAAGAAAATATTTTTGATCTTTGGTAATAAAGAACTTTAGGTTCAGAGATATACAGACTCAAACTTTATATATGATATAGATGATCGAAAGTTGATATCTAGTAGTCTATTCTTATACAATGGTCGTGCTATAAGCTGTTGCCCAGAAATATAGCAACCCAAGAGGAGGGGTGAATTAGATTGCTTAACAAAAATTTAAACCAAATTAAAGTTTAAGCAAGTATGTGCTTCTATTTAAGCTAAGTTGTGTATTTGAGATGTATATAATGTAAGCAACAGCGGAATCATAATATAATTAGGGTTATGCAAGAATTTAATCAAGCTAAGTAAAAATTGAAAGTATGCAAGATAAGAGAGAAAAGATACAACACAAATACAAAATAATTTATAGTAATTCAGTGCACCCTCGCACCTACATTTACTTTCCAAGAGCCCCTTGAAAATTTTATTATAATCTTTTGACTACAGTGTGTTTGTTTTAATTCAGGATCATAAATAAATTCAGTTGATTTTCTAGGATCACCAACCATAACTTTATATCGATAGTTTTCTGGGCTCTATCAATTCAGTTAGTTTTCTGGATCATCAACCATAACCTTACACCGATAGTTTTTTGGGCTCACTATCAACCTAGTTGATTTTTCGGGCTCACCAACCAAAACCTACACAATGTCTAATTCTAAGCTCGGACGAGCCTTCACCTCAAATTTTTTTTCCTCAAAGAAACTTGTAAACAAATCAAAATACAAAGATAAGTAATTTCAGTACAAAACCAAAAATCATAAATAATATTTTTTGATGCATCAAGAAAAGATTGATTGATTGGCTCTTTTGAAGCTTGAACATTCTTCTTTGAAGCTTGAGAGGATGCTGGAGATGATGGTGAAGATTATCCTTGAAAGTCCTTTGAAATCAGTACTTGGTTTCTCTCTTTTCTCTCTTCTTTTGATGTGCAATGAATTTCACTCAAATCTGAAATATTTTTTTTAAATCTCTTAAGCTTCTTTTCTAAATATTTATCTAGCTTTTTATAGTCTTGGAGATGGTTGGAGAAGGAGTTTTGACCATTAGAATGGCTGATCTAGCCATTGGAGTGAAAAACTAGCCATTATGAATAATTCTGCATACTTCAAAAAATTTTGCAGAACTAGCCATTGGAGCTCAAGTCGACTCGTTCCTCTGCTCGAGCTCGAATCGACTCGAGCCTCAGCTCGAGACCTGTTACTTTGCTCATTCCTCCACTCGAGAGTTCTGACATGAAATTCATATGTTTTGTATTTTACTGAAACCTCAGCTCATGGACCTCGAGTCGACTCGAGCCTCCACTCGAGATCAAGCTGAACTTTGTTTTAAAATTGTCATTCTCTATCTTTTTTCCTGAGACTTCGACTTGAGAATCTCGAGTCGACTCGAGCTTCTACTCGAGATCGTACCATCTAAAATTTTTGCATGCCAATTTTGTATCAGTTTGAGCTAAATAACGAGTCGATTCGAAAGCTTTTATGCTGAAAATTTCTGCGTGTCTTTCTGTTTGAGGGACTTTTTATCTTTAACTTTCGAAAACTTCTTCTACCTTAATTTTTATGATCTTTTCCACTATTAAGTCTTCCAAAAACTTATAGTTTGAGCTCTATTCGATCATTAATCATCATCCTTTTAAAAAAAAAAATTATGAATAATTTCTTCATTTTAAACATCTAGAAAATCCTACATTCACTTATGAATATATGATTAGTACCATAATCACTCAATATTTTATAATTATCAAAATCAATCATAGGATCAACATAAACTAGAAGAGTTCCAAGCAGACCGTGATAGCAGACTCCACCATAGAAGTAGAATATATCGTTGCCTCGAAAGCTACGAAAAAGATGTTCTAGTTCAAGAAGTTCGTCACAAAGCTTGGAGTGATGCCATTAGATGCCGTTCCTTTATACTACGATAATAATGGTGCCATAGTTCTAGCTAAAAAGTTAAGATCTCATCAGAAATTCAAACACATCAAGCGGCGATATCACCTCATCCGCGATTACCTCGAGAAGGGATACGTCGAGGTCAAAAGAGTCGACACCACAGATAATACGGTTGATTCACTAACGAAATCATTGAGCGAGCAGAAGATCGAAGCCCATCTTGAGAAGATGGACTTAGATTTGTAGCCAATTGACTTTAGATCAAGTGAAAATTTATTAGATGAGTACCCTAAAAGCTAGATTGGTCGACACTTGTAATATACTTTCTATGAGCATTTTTATAATTTTGACTAAAATTAATAAAAAAAATTTCTATCACATTGTGTATTTAAAGTATCTGCGATACATTTTTTGAGTTAAAGGATATGATAACGCATATTTTCAAGAGTTAAAAATTTAAGACATGTATTATCGTAACTAACTCATAAATTACTTTCAATCGTAGGATCATCACGAGGATGATGATTGATCTGAAAGATCAGTGTATGATCGCTTTCTTAGGATAGATGAGTCTTGAGTCTATGGTGTGAAGACACCGAAGCGAAAGTATAGGTATTTATTGAAAACAAGGGCACTGAGTGTGACCACCTCAAACAATCATAAGGGAGTCTACCTTCTCGTCGATGACTAGCTCGATGTTGCGGTTATATGTCTAATTCTTTGACCTGAGGTGCATCGATAGTTTATCTTAAATATGTTATAGTTTGACTACACGATAACTCGATCTTCTAGCCATTCAAAATCCTAAGGTGTATGTTGGCTATAGCATATTCATTGTAGAAATTGGATTGCACTAATAGAAAATCTATCAACCTCGGTAGAGGAATAGTTCTATGATGATTAGGAGATCGAGTCCTTAAGTCCATGGCCATGGCAGTATGAATTAATAGAAAAAAGTTTCTATTAGAATTTTACATCAAACTCGAGTCGAATGATTTATTCATATGATGGATATTAGGTCTAACGAGTTTACCTTGACCTTGATCCTATCGAGGTTCAGATAGAAGAATCCAATCACACAGGTAGCTGTACCGAGAGATTCGTATTCGATTTTGATAGATTACCATCATATACTGCTAGGTGTCATTGATAGATTTTGTGATCGATTAAAATCTTTTTGATGATTAACGATTCTAATTGGATGAATCAGAAGAGTTCTGATCCATCAAAAGATGTTTTGATAATATCGATTATAAAGATCGCGACATATCTCATTATTATACAGAACTGAACCTAACTGAATTACATAAATAAGAGTTTGGATCTGGATATTATCAATTAGACTAACTCAGTTTGATTGATTTGGATTTGATCCAATCAGGTTCAAGAAAATCATGCTAGCACACGATTGAGCCTGACTTTTTTCTTCTGTTATCTTTCTGATTCATCTTGACCAAGTCAAATTAGATTTGGCTCATCCGAGAGCCCTATATGATCTTGTCCTGATCTGACTAGATCTTATCCTGGTCTGGTCAAGGCTTATCCTAAAAGAAAAGAGCTTGTCTTAATTCCATCGAATGTGGACAAGAATCAAAGGTTGACCAGTAATGTAGGAAAGAAGGGAGAGGGGCATGCACCCCCTGAAGAAATTCTAGGCACACGCACCTCCTTGTTATTGGTATGAAGAGAAGGGTGCACTCCCTCCTGGTGTGCACCCCATGTGAATAAAAGATGGAACCCCATTCAAATTGGATTTAGTTGGGTCAAAGAGTCTTGATATGATCAAACTCTAGGGGAGAAAATTGTTTGCGCCAAACCTCTTTTCCTTATCTAATTTTGATGCCATTTTTCTAGGATTTGGTGCGACAAAAATCTGAAGAAATCTGGTGTGGGCATGGAGAGGCTTAGGGAGTCCTTCTGTTTTAAGTAAATTAGTTACTTAAAGCCCTAGGACTCCAGGATAGCAAACAAGTTTAAAAAAAGAGCCCTACGCTAGGTGTTCTATGATTGCGATTAATCCACGACAAAACCCTGCTCCTCCCTCCATCTCCATACCCCCTCCCTCTGATCTTCTCCCCGCCTAAGGAGTTGGACGAAACAGCAAGCAAAGGTCAAGGTCCTATAGGTGCGAAGATCGATCAAAGCAGTTGCAGTTTGTGTGACGGGCATGCTGATGTAGGAACTGACTAGGATTTCCATCTTACTCGTATAGCAGTTTGATAGGTGTTTATTATTTGTAAGCCCCCACCTCCAGAGTATCTAAAAGGTTTATTTTGATGGGAGTGTCAGGGATAGAAGCGGTGGTGATATCTTTGTGATCGAAGGTCTGATTCCAGATTGGTGGCGATGGAGGGCCGTCACCTATTTAAGCCCACAGTTCCTAGAGTGGAGCTTCGTGCAGCTTGAACAGGGATCATGTATGCTATTGAGGGCAACTCAACTGTTGTAGTGTCGTAGATACAGGGATGTACATGGAGAGCGGCTGCCCACCCTCTTCTACGGAACGTGTCAATTTTGTTTTCGAGGTGCATAAGTCTTACAATAATGCATACCTTCTAGGAGGTGAATATAGTAGCGGACTGAATAGCGGAATATGTTGTAGAGCATATCGGAGATTTCTTATGGACTATCGTGGGGATAGCCTCTCAGCTTTTTAGAGATATTTGATCTTTTTAGATGTATTATTTATACGGATGATCCATCTTAACCAAAAAAAAAAAAAAAAAAATCAAGTTTATTATGGCCCAACCGGGTGAATACTAGTCCTACAAGTAACAAATGTTACGAAGAAGAAAAAGTTAATCTTTGTTCATACGACTCCGACACTGCCAACTCGGTATTTTAACCATCTCCATGGATTGTACCAGCAATCTTGTATGTATTGTACCATTCCTCGTGAATTGCACCATCCCCCTTGTACAATGCGATAGATGAAGCTTGTCATTTACATGGAACGGCCACCTTCTAGCATTACTCTTTTGTATGAATCCACCGGTCAATGGAACTTGGAAAGCTCAACCTACAAAGCTATGGGTTTGAACTTTGGACAGGTTGTATCACTGGATCCAAATCCATCTCAAAGTTCACCTCTGGGCAATGTGTATGAAAAAAGTGATGCACGGCACACCAGCTCTTTCGACCATTCTCATGCATTTGGATCAGAATGTGGTGCAATTATCAACTCGTTTGTGCAGATAGGTCTAGCAATGCAACCATCCATCCAAAAAGTAATGCAATTATTTGGCGATTATCACACAACATGTGCTCATTCAAGAGGGAACATTTGATGTATGACTATGATCTCATTGACCGATGATGTTTGGAGTACACAAGCATATGCTTTGTTCAAGAAGAATATTTACTAGCTAGGCTAATGAATATACTTCCTGAATTAATGAGTAACTCCCAGTTATGCACTTCTAAACTTAAATCTTTGGTTCTGATGTTGCCAGGGTACACCCTTTCAACCTGCAAAATCTGCCATAGCCCATAGACACCATAGTATTAATACAGGCTTGAAACCTGTTTAAGTTTAAACATCCAGATGTCATGTAACGGGCAAAATTTAAGTTCCATTAACCAAAGGAGATAATAGGAGTGAACCATATACAAATAATTGAGGATAACAGTTTAAATCAGCTAAGTCTCACATACATAACAAGTCACATCTGCAACCTCTCCAGATTTACTGAACAAAATAGCACACCAAGGAACCACCGGCCATTATTCAAAAATCAGGACAAATAGAAAAAGGAGCAACTTTTGTGACAGCCAAAATTGTTGGTGAGGCTCTCCACCAGCAGGAGAACTTATGCCTTAATTACTTGGCAACAATTGAAAACAGAGATCGGACCAATTAATCAGAGATCGCAACATCTCTGTTTCAGCTCCAATCGTTTTGCATCACCAGCCTGGAATGTTGATTTCTAGTCAGTAGGATGTAGCCTGCAAAAAAGAGGAGAAATAAGTACCATATTAGATAATATCTTATTAAAATAGTTGACACATGTCCTTTTAAGAGGCATGCCTCATTGATATTGAAAACAAAAAAAAAAAAAAAAAAGAGCAGATCGACAATCTCGAGAGAACAAAATCGAGGTAAAAGATGCAACATTCTTGAAGAGTTGTTTTAGAAGCTGAAGAAAAGAAGCATCGGTCATCTCCTCAAGTTGTTGATCAGCATTAAGCAAGTTAATGTATTTGATAACTATATTCTTCATTTAAAAGCTACATGGTTTGCCAATAGAACTGTAATTGCCCCCTAGCAAGCAGCAAATGTTACAGCACCGAGGTGGAAATGATTGTGTTAAGAGAGTTGGATAGCATGGCAGCCAAGATACTTTTCAGGAGGAACGGTTGAGCGCAGACAGCAGAGATAAAAGAATCCATACTAGCGTAGTTTTACGGGGAGAAGGCAAACGTCTTCTCTGAGGCCAGAGGGGCAAAAACCTGAAGCCAGGACCAAGTTGTTTATATATTGGCTTTACCTGGAATTTTTTGGTTTTCTTCTAGGCTGAGATATCACTTTATGCCAGTATCAACCACTCATGGGTACGGTATATCTAAAATTATTTCTATATATCTTTTGAATATAAACTAATGTGCTATCAAACGCCAGCCAGCCAGCAGGATACCAAAGTACCACCCAAGATTTACCATATCAGTTTATGTAATTTATTAGAAGTTTTGGTGAACAAATATTAAGATCAATACCTAAAACAACAAACAAATCTCATCTTTACCATGCCGGTCCGTACTTCCAATATATCAGACATTATAAATTGGCTTAAAAGTTTGCAATTTCACAGACAGGTCATATTACTGAACTGATATCTCGACTCATCACGACACACTACTCAATGAGGCAATTGAAATATAAGAACATAAAGATGTTGACCAGAATGTCGAAAGTTACAGGATTACACTTTGAACTCAAGTACTCCACCGTCTGGTGTCAGCTTGTTGACCACATTTTGATCAAGAAGTAACTACGATACTTAAATCAGATTTCGTCATACCCCACCTGAAAACCTAATTGGAAATTTGGGACCTGAAAATGGATATGCCCATGAAGATGGGAAAAAAAATCAACAATTATACGAACTACAATAAACCATCTACATGATAAAACACTTAAGCAGAACCTTCACATAGATACCTTTTGTCCAATGAATCCAAAACCTTCTGGTGGCCAAACATGAAAATCATTAAAAAGAAATTTAAAGAAACAGTAACATCAATTATGAAAATTATAAAAGCTACTGATAAGAGATGTGATGAACATATTCATCTACTAGTAACAATTGATTTCAAAGTAAAAGCAGTGCTCATTGTGCATCCCATGAAATACTCGCGCAATTTTTTTTTTCTTACTTTAAATGATGTATGCTCGGTCCAAATTCAAGATTATAAAAAATGAACTTGATGTGATGTATTTTTAGAGAACAAATATGTATATAACTTCACAACCAGTTTTTAAGCATAAGAAAGGTTAAATCTAAGAACAAAATCTTATTTTTTTTAGAACAAGGTTAAGACAGAGCCGAGCGCACAGCTAACTCAATAATAGATCTTCAATTAGAAGGCAGCAGTGCATGACAGCAGATATGATGATGAAATCCCATACCTACGGTGGGGCAAGAAAACTGCTTACCTGGGGTCAGATGTGCACAACATCATTTGATAATTCAAATTGAAGAGGTGGCTTAAGTTCGCTCAATTGTATGGACAAAGATGAGTGCTAAATAAGATTGAACAGGATTTGTAGAACCATTCCAAACCGCTCGGTTCAGGGCATACCTAGCCATGCGTAGGCGAACCGATACGGTTCTGACAATCAAAATGAGAAATCGACAATAAGGAGGAAAGGGAGAGAGAGAGAGAGAGAAGGAGAGGGTCTCAGAAGGCTGCCAAAGGGCAGCTGAGGTCACTGTGCCACTGTCGAACTCGGTGAAAGCTGGAGGAGGGCAGAGAGACGAAAGGTGAGGGAGAAGAAGAGGAGGCCACCAGGGGCAACTGAAAGAGGGGCGGAGCTCCTCCTCCTCCTCCGGCTTTCCACCGGCCTCGGCAATGGTGCTGCAACCTCGGCGACCCCCCCCCAAAGGCTTGTGGCGGCCTTCTCTCCCCCTCACTCTCCTCCCTCCTTCTGCCCTCCTCCAACTTTCATCGAGCTCGATAACAGCACAACGACCTCGGCTGCCCTCCAGCAGCCTCCGGAGGCCCTCTCTCCTCCCTCTACTTCCTCTCTTTCTTTTCAACTGAAATCTAAAGTAGAAAACAATGAACCTTATCTAAGATTTCCGGTTGATTTGCCTGAACAGTTTTGGATTGGATGAGATTCTTGATATCCTAATCCATTAAATATACATTGTCATGGGTAAGGTCCCTCTACGACTTCACCAATCACACATTACCATTGCATGTCTTTTAATTTTGGTTCAAAAGTGTTACAACGACAAAAGATCTGCTAAAAGGGAAAGTTATGTCCTTTTGATCTAGTACTTCCCAGAAAATTTTTTTAAAACAAATCAAAAGAGGAGAGTTTTGTTCATTCTATTTTAGGAAAAATAAGATATCATAGACGAATGCATCATGCAGTTATAGTGAAAATTTTACCATCCCTTTGTAGTTACATGCCCTGAGGAAATTCAGCAGTGGATACATGCTTTCTTTGTGTCAGAACAACATTGAGGAAAGATGACGATTAAGGAACTGCAATCCATTGCCAATGGATTTCAATGAGGGACGACGAAAAGAAGCATTGAAGGCACCAGCATGAAGCTAATTTGGCTGCTGAAAAGGAGAAAAGGAAAAGAGACAAGTAACTTTTCCAGAGAGATGAAGAGAGAGAGATATATATAGAGAGAGTGGGTGGGCGAGAGAGAGGAGATACTTGGTCATACGTGACAGAGTGAACAAGGAAAATGATAATGTTAGAACTTTTTTTTTTTTTGAATGAAAATGTTAGAACAATATGATCTACCTTCCATCCACAAGTTCTTCCTTGAACTTCCAAGTACTCTGGCACACTCAACTCTTCCACAAGAAGCTCGCTCACAATCACCAGTGCACACTCCCAGACTCCAGGCCTCGGGTGAATAGCAAGAGCAACCAACGGAGGTATCACAAAGGCAATGCACCATGGAACTACAAAAACTTGGAAGTTAGAACATAACATGGTGCAGGTCTTCACTGTACGGAACCTGTGCACGTATTAGAACATCCTCAAAGAACCTCTCCTTCAGCTTTTCTCTATCTGCTTCAAGAATTACAGCTTCATATTCAGCTAACAACTGGTGGGATTGCAGCATTCCCTTTCCCTGGCTAACAAGCCTGTGAATAAATTTTATTTAAAAAGTCAGACATCTTTCATCACCAATGCTCACAACATATGAATCAAAGCACATACAGTGCTTGGTGCAACATAACCAGTGGCTCATTGATGAAATTGTGTGATCAAGAAGGTTATGAAACCTGGAATTATGGGTTCTTCATGTGGAAATAGAGAACTAAACTATGAATAAAGGAGATTGGTATTGTAACAAGAACAACCAGCATACCAATAAAAGAGGGCTAGTTCTAATCCATATAGCTTGATACAAGTTATTGAAGGATCATTTTCTATCTGAAAATTTTCCCTTGAGTTATATCATGCAAACAGGGTCAAAACCTTGAGAAAAGGGCAGACAGTTCATTCTGATGTGAGAGTCACCAAAGGGCTCCCGAACACTGTAGATTTGAGTCAATGCAAAGTTGGCCATGGCTTCTCTTCTTTCCTCCTTCAAGCCTCAAAAAGCCTCGGACTTCAATGAAATCAAAAGAGAAAAGAGCAACCCAACATATTAGAAACTAGTGAATGAAATTAACCATACAAAGAACCACCCCAAGAACTCAAGTCCTGAATCACATGCCCCTTGCACTAGATTTTTTGACATG
Organism: Cocos nucifera; assembly: GCA_006176705.1. Classification (NCBI taxonomy): domain Eukaryota; kingdom Viridiplantae; phylum Streptophyta; class Magnoliopsida; order Arecales; family Arecaceae; genus Cocos; species Cocos nucifera. Next base: position 1,319,764 of record QRFJ01000309.1, read on the forward strand.
AAAGCATCAAACACAGCAAATTTGAAATTTTGACCATTATCCAATGCAAATAAATAGTCAAATAATAGATGATAAACAGATAAAAGACTCCTGTAAAATAGATGATTGTCTTAGGAATTAGATAAGAGAAACCCAAAAATGATCAAGGATCAAAAAAAGCCAAGGATTTAAACAAACTAAAAAAGGGAAATTTTCAGAAAAATACTTCAGAATCTGCTCACGTAGAGCTTAACATACTACAAGCAGAGAAGTTGCAGATCTTAGAGAATAGAGGTGAACGAGAGCGTGATTGTCAAAACTGGGAAGACTACATACAACTACATATTTGTTAAAAACCTTTTTTTTTTTTTTTAGTTTCTACTCTACTAGAACTGACGAGTGACAATGCATCAGTTGAAAAGAACAGAAACTAAAAACAACCATCAATAAGTTTGTTACTCATTAATTCTAGGAGGTTATACCTTTCTCGGCCTTTTGGCTAAAGATAAAACGTAATTCTAAGAAGTTAGGTTTTTCTGAGTCAACATCAATACCGAGAGGCTGGTTACAGAAAAAACCAGACGTTGGGGATAGAGGGGGTGGCAGGTGTCAGCTATTCTGAACAGAGAGCTCTTTCTCCAACACGAAATGGTTATGATACGTTAGGAAGAGAAGTGAATGCTTCCAGACTCAAAGCTAAAGTTCTTTGGAGTCTTCGAAGCTGTTGGAAAAAGATTCAAGGACCAACATCAATACTGAGAGGCTGGTTACAGAAAAAACCAGACGTTGGGAATAGAGGGGGCGGCAGGTGTCATTTATTCTGAACAGAGCTCTCTCTGCAACACGAAATGGTTATGATACATTAGGAAGGGAAGTGAATGCTTCCAGACTCAAAGCTAAAGTTCTTTGGAGTCTTCAAAGCTATTGGAAAAAGATTCAAGGACCAACAAACCAAAATTGAAATTCTTTAAACTATTTTCTCCATAGGATAATAGAGAAAATCACAGAGAAATTGTATGTTTTTCAAACAAGAAAAGGATGGTGACGTAGGAAAGCCAAATAACAGAAACCCCGAATAAAAGGAAGGCTGATATTGTGAGCATCCGTGCTGACGTATTTTTAATCCTTATATATATATATATATATATATATAGAGAGAGAGAGAGAGAGAGAGGATCAGGAGATTCAAATAATATAGCCTAACTAGTATTTCTGGATGAAATCTTTGGTTGTGACTAATAATATTAGAGCAAACCCGATTCACGGCCAATATGGAGTAAGGGGCATACAACATGGGCTAGATTGAATTTGTAATATTTATTATTAAATTTAAATAAATTTAAATTATTAGTCTAGTGAACCCATATGCTTAATCTTGAATACGACGATCCAGAAATCAAAGTAATATGTTTTTGCTAGTCTTTTTTAGATGAGACAGATGTTTTTCATAAACTAAAAAGATTTTTAGTATGGGGAATAAAAAGAAGAAATTTTCATAGAAAAATGAATAAAGGAAAATGCAAATAGAACTTTCTGATTACATTAGCATAGCGGGTAATAATCGAGTTATGTTGGATGAGATACGGTACAAGATGAGGTCAAAAATTTATCTATTTAAATTCAACTTATTTATTAAACATGTCAAAAATTTGAACCCATACCTCACCATTTAATTAAATAGACAATCCAACCAACCAGAACTGAATCTAGTTAAATAGATTAGATTAAACAGTTAAGCATCGCCACCAAAGAAATCACAAATGAAAATATATATGATAGAGAAGAGAACAAACTTGTTTATGTCTTGATAACCGTAGAGATGACCGAACTTCACTTCCCTAACAGGCAGTTTCTCTTTAAATAAAGGTATGATGGCAACCTACACCTCTGCAAACCTTGCCAACTCCAGCAAATCAATCAGAAACCGCGTTACTTGGACATGGATCAACCATCACAAAATGTCGCCTCAGAGGTACAAAGACTAGAAATTCTTGTCACCACGCACACAACTCCAGCATCACGGATCAAAAGTCGAGCAGCACACTTTTCTCCAACTTTCCTATCTTTTACGGCAGAAATTAATACTTATTTTATTGAGCATCAAATGGCAATTAAGCCTTACATAACATGGAAATTAAAAAGTAACAGCAAACACTTCTCAAATTTCTCCAAAATCAGCTCTAAACAACAATGGCGCAAACAAGAACAGAAAGCAAAGTTCCTCCTAAATCTCTTAAATCCAAAAAAAAAAAAAAAAAAAAGGGCGGAACACAGAACTCGTGCTTGCCTCCCATCCAGACTACTTGGTCCCGTTGGCTGCAATCTCACCATCAGCATGCAGAGGAACAGACTTTGCCTGAAATTAGAGATTGAAACAAAGCAGACAATTACTCAGAAGGAAATGCATCGTCTCTCAAGCATCAAGTAGATTCATCAATGAATCTAACTTACCAAGTTACGGTACTTGAGGGCATAAAACATCTCCAGGTAACGACGGGTCTCACGCCTGTCCAGGTTTGAGACATACTTCCAGAAGCCATAAACACCGGATAAGGTCATCAACCTCTCGGAATAGAGCTTCCAAGTGTACCTGCATTAATTCCAAGAAGAGCACAAAATCAAAAGATTTAAGTCTTGAATCTTCCATACAAGCTCCTTCGATTCATGAAAGAGTGTTGCTCAAAGAAAACATCATGCTTACTTCTCTTCAATTCGCTGCAACCCTCCTCGCGAGATTTTGGCCCAGTGGACCGGGTCTTCCTTGCACTTCTCAAAGAAATCTACAAGCAGTTCAGCAGCTTTGTCGCCCTGATAAGGATCAATATGGAAGCCAGAAACACCATGCACTATAATCTCGGCAGGTCCACCATGGCACGTCGCGAATGTTGGCAGTCCACATGTCATGGATTCAACAACAGTGAGCCCAAAAGCTTCATAGAAGGCGGGCTGAACAAAGGAAAACAAAGAAAGAGTAAGTAAAAATCGTCATCTAGCTATTAAATACGATATCAAATGTGAACAAATCTACTTTTAAGAAGATAAGAATACCTGCACAAACACTCCCTTGGTGTCGCAGATGTACCGATAGAGCTCACCATTGCGAACACGGTTCATCTGAGCAGAGATCCACCGGATGTGACCATCCAATTCGTACTGTTCAATGAGACTGTACATCTTCTTCATCTCTGCTTGTTCTTCGAGATCTTTGGATTCTTTGCCATGGTCTCCAGCCACCACTACAAGGTTGACCAACTCCCTCAGACGAGGATTCCTGCCATAAAGCTCAACCAGACCAGTAATGTTCTTCACTCGGTCCAGCCTCGCCATGGAGAATACAATGGGTTTGTTTCTGTCCTTCAAAACAAACCTGCAAGAATCTCAGAGTTAATAATCGAATCGAACAATAACATATGGAAAGACATGCAGGTGATGTGGATAGGTTCTCACTTGTGGTCAGAATTCTCAACAGGACTATAAATCAACTCCTCAATCTCTGGATGGAGGGAGGTGAGTCTTTTGTGCTGCTCGGTGTATGGGAAGTAGATGGACATATCAGCTCCAGGGGATACAATATTGAATTTTGGATCGAAGACATCAATCCCATGCACGACGCGGTAGAGCCCAGGAAGAGTGAAGGCAGTGTGAGATTCATACTGTCCCACAGTGTCCTTGCTGAGATAACAAAACATAAAAGGAAACCAGTCAGGTAATGGTAGTATTTTTTTGGTGCATCTTAATATAAACAGAAAATTAGTGCATTGAGACACTATTGGCATGAACAGCAACCTTCCAGCAATCTCTTGGAAGGTACTGGTGATGATGAAGTCCGCATGGTTCATTGCAATTAAATCAGCTGTGAACTGGCAAGAGAAGTGATACTGGTTCTCAAACTTCTTCCAATATATATCTGAATTTGGATACTTGGTTTTCTCCAAGGCATGGGCGATGGTGCACTACATGCGAAGCAACAAAGGTTATTAAATTCAGATGAAAAAAAAAAAAACAAACGATTAAGTAGAGCCAAGGGTTGATGTTCTAGTATCAAAACCTGAGTAACTCCCAGTCTATGCGCCAATAAAGAAGCTACTAGGTTTCCATCACTGTAGTTTCCAATTATCAGATCCGGCTTGGCTTGCAATTCTCCTGTTAGTTCATGTGCAACATCCTGCAGCATAAAGGAAAACAATATAAATTTCCTTTCATAACTTAAGTGCTGCAAAGAAGATTTTACACTGAAAGGTATTGAATGGGAACCAAAGCTTAGAAAGATTGAAGAAAGGTGTACCTCAGCATAGGTCTCCAAGTAAGGCCATACTTCAAAACGTGAGATCCACTTCCGGATGATCCCATTCTCCGTTCTAAATGGGACGCGAAGGATGTGTGTGTGCTCTGTTCCGAGGACCTTCTCAAGACGCTGACCACAAGTGGTGCCTACTGCATCAGGTAGCAATCTGGTCACCTGCAATAGATCACAGGGGAGTCTTCATCAGAAGACCATTACAGGTGTGTACCATTCATATTGTTACTAAATTGACACCATGATATTCTTCATGATTTCTATATACTGGAAATAAACAACAAACATTATGCGAAACCCACCGGAAATCAATTTGAACTTACAATGAGAATACGAGGTGTGATATCGAGACCTTGTTTCTTTATTCTTTGGAGCATCTCATTCTCCAAAGCACGAACTTGATCCAAAATATAAACAACCTGCAAATTAATATTTAAAGCTTCGTAAAGTTAAAGAAGTGAGTTCAGATATGCGTCCAACTCAATTTTATTTTAGAATTATACCTGGCCACCAGTGTCAGGGTAGCCCAAGACGTTAGCTTGGGCAAAGTAGCCATGAGGAGAAAGGATGACAACATTAAACATCATAGGAACCGTGCCAAGGAAGTTCTCCAAGGTACAAGGATCAGGTGCCTCCAGAAGATCTAGGAGGAGATGGATGGTCTCATAACAACGCTGAGCTGTGTCACCCCATCCCTTGTCCAAACCAAGCTCTTGAAATCTAACATCATGCAAATGGGAAACAATGTGAGCAGCTGTGATGACTAAACAAATTTTTCACCGCATAAGAATCTTCGGTATCATCATTAACCACATAAATAATGGCACAGAATTTACCTGTGGTTGAATTCCGAGTATGGGGTGTCCGATGGGATGCTCAACAAATATTCCTCTGCCTTCCTTAGTGCAGCTTGGAGAGCACTAAGACTGCGAATTCTATCATTTAGCATCATCGACTGCATGACATAACAATAATATTAGCATAGGACTTAAAATTAATTTGAAACGCTTTAAAAGTTTAACACTTGGATGATTTATATATTATAAATAAAATTAATATAGAATTTAAAATCTGTCAGCAACAAATTAAGATCAATAGCTTGGATGATTGTATAATATGATCCTAGCATGCAACCGAAAGCACTAAGGGCCTGTTTGGATAACTAGACCCAAAATCCCACAGCAATCATGTGTTTGGGCCTTTACAACCACCTAAATGAGGCTGGACCAGACCTGTCTTTATAAATACCCAAAGAACGATTGCAGTGGGCCAGCCCGAATGCCATTCGGAGAAAAAAAATAATAAGACTCCCAATAGCATTCGAGCCAGCCCTCTGCAATTGCTTTCAAGGTATGTACAAAAACAGACTGGGCTAGGCCTCATTCGGGTGATCATCATGGTCCAAACCCATGATTCCCATGGGAATTTGGGCCTAATCATCCAAAAGGATCCTAAACAGGAAATCCAGGTACAGGTTTTTTTTCCTAATCACCGGTGCAAAAGTTTTGCTAATATTTTGACCATCCACAGCAGATTAACATCAAGACTCATCATTGACTAGAAACAATATAATCTACTGCTGATAAATTTATACATATCTATTAGAGAAAATAACAGCAATCTAGTTTTCATGTGAATATCTTCATTTTCAAAATTTCTTGCAAAATATTCAATTGATCAGACTAAATACTTTAGCGTTGGATCAAATTCTTAATATCATATTCCTTGGTTCAGGTTATTACTCAACATCATATAGGCGGTCTTCTTATTATGTTTCATCCCGGATTCTCAACAGGGCCAAAGCACTTTTAAAAGCAGAGATTCATTAATTTTAACTTTAGGAAAAAAAAAAAAAAAAATGAAAGAAAACGGATAAATGCATTATACAGTTGTAGAAAGTTTACCGTCCCCTTGTAGTTATGCGCTCGGAGGAAATTAAGCAAGGGGTACATGCTTTCTTTGTCATGGAACAACTTTGAGGAAAGATGACGATTAAGGAATTGCACTCCATTGCCAATGGATTTTGAAAGCGAGGGACGAGGGAAAGAAGCGTTGAAGGGCTCGAAATCCAATTCCAGCACAAAGTTATTTTGGCCACTGAAAGAGGGAAAGCAAAAGTACAGAAATAAGTTGCTCAACTAAATATGATGATCTTATCAAAATACATTAGTTCTTCTACCATGGCGAAATCAAGGAAAATGATCTACTGGATTCATATCACCTACCTTCCATCCACGAGTTCTTCCTTGAACTGCAAGTACTCCGGAACGGTCAACTCCTCCACGGCAAGCTCGCTCACATTCACCCTTACATACTCCCAGACACCAGGCCTGGGGCGAATAGCAAGAGCAACCCATGGAGGCAAAACAATTGCTTCCTGCATCACAAGAACAATACACAACATAATGATCAACAAGACTCTAGATGTTAAGCATAACATGATGGGGTAGGTTCCAACCGTACTTCACCTGTGCAGCTTTCAGAACGTCCTCAAAGACCCCATCCTTCAGCTTTTCTCTATCCACTTCGGGGATGACGGCTTCGTATTCAGCTAATAACTGATGAGGCAGCAGCATTCCCTTTCCCTGGTTAACAAACCTGCAAAGAAAAGAACAATCGATCAGACAACCCATCGGAAATTCTCATAACCTGTTTACTAAAGAATAAATTTCACAAGAAAACCAGTGATTGTTTACAGTGATCCAGGATGAATCATGCAACAAAAAGGGCTTAGCTAATCATGCATGCCATTCCACGCCATAAATAATTGAGGTTACAAGAACAGGAAGAGATAACTTTGGGGAAATAAGATATGCAACTGCGTGATTAGTTCGGTGTTCCTGGTCCTCGGACGTTAGAAGCATAGAAAGCAGTTTGAGCATTCGTTTGTATGTTTAACATCCATCAAATGTCTAAATCTAACCCCCCAGATTGACAAAAGAATCATGGAAGCAAACATTATGTACTTGAAATTTTCCAAAGGGAGGTGGACGCAACCTTGAGAAGAGGGCCACCAATTCATTTGGATGGGCGGACAGAGTGTCACCGAGGCGCTCACGCACACTGTGAATGCGACTCAAAGCAGGAGTTGCCATGGCTTCTTTTTGCTTCCTTCTTCAAGCCTCAGACTACAGCACCACAAAAAAAAAAAAAAAGAAAAGAAAAGAGCAACCAAAATCTATCAGATCAGAAACAACTGGAAGCAAAACTACCATCAAACATACTTTGAAGAGATGACTGAGAAAATAAAAAAGTCAAACTAAGACCACCCAGAAGAAAATCTAGAAACCCAGAAGTCTAAAAACCCCTCCGCACCCGCCTAAAATTTTTGACATTAGAGCACCAGATACAAACAAACTTCATCATATCTCAAAAGAAAAAAAAAATTATATATATATATATATATATATATATATATATATTAAAAAAAAAAGATAATGCAAACTTAAATGAGAAAGCTTCGATGAGACGATAGAAAGGGTAATACCAAATAAATAAAAGATTTTAAATAAATATCAAGGATGGAACAAAATCCAAATTCTTGGGCATATTAAAAGGGATGTCCAAAGTTCACAAGCAGAGAAAAGTGCAGATCTCAGAAGGAGATTAAATCTAGAAGAGAGATGGATGGTAAAAATTAAAAACTGAAATAATTAGATATAGATACGAGCAGGGGAATTAAATGTTAATCAAGAGTCTCTTCCACTCTTTTTTGTGCTGTCAATTGAGATGGGCTCCAGAAAAAAACAGGAATTGCGGTCAGAGTTAGCGAGGAAGGGAAGGTGGCACGTGCCAAACGTCGTTTCCTAAACAAAGATCTATTTTTCCGACACAAAACAAGCTGTATCGCATTCCAAACACGAAAGAAACTAGACCCTCCTACCTAAAAACTATAACAGTTCTATGGATTCTCCGGATCTCCTTGGAAAAAGATTTCAAGTCGACAAAAGTTGAACGTTTTTTTCAACTGTTTTTAATAAGAGTGAAGACAGAGACATAGGAAACTCGTATACTCATCCGGAAGACCGGGATAAGTGGAAAGAGAAGAAAAAACTTGCCTTAGACAAGGGAAAGGATAAATATTAAGAAACTTAGAATTTTTTTTACTAATAAATTGCAGAAACTTAATTTAAAACATATACATACATAAACAAACATACACACACACACACACACACACACACACACACACACACAGAGAGAGAGAGAGAGAGAGAGAGCAACTGATAATGAAAAGAGTTCGAATAAGAAGAAATTGCAGATGTTTGCAATATCAACTGAGGGCAAAATTATGATTTTTGGCCTTCAAAAAGTAGTTCAGTTCCCCATCAAACTGAGTTTATACACCATTAAAAAAAAAAAAAAGCATATTTGTGGAAACAGAGGACCGGATCTACAAGAAAACCCATAGCAAGTTCTAAATAAAAGGATTTTTTAGCCAAATAATCAAGAAGAAACCAGATCTGCCACTAAATTATAATATTGTGCAGAAACTTCAAAGATTCCACAATAGATCTTCGCTTACACTCTCCTAGAAAACTTAGATCAGACAAGATCCAAACTAAGTTTGTAGAAAAGAATATAGCTTGCAGAAAAACGTTACTAGTCTGAGAAGATCTCCGCTAAAAAGTGGGAAGAAAGAAAAAAAATTGCAGTTACTCTGCGACGACCGACCGAAGCTAGTCTATCTATTGAGAAGGCAACATGAGTTTCTTCCATTCGACCAGTGAACTGCAAGATTTTAGTGAACGGTTTGCAAGATTATGAAAAAGGATCGACGTTGGTCGACCCAAAAGAAATCATTCCCCTGCTTGCGATCTACCAGAGAATCCAACTGAAACAAAAGCCGAATAAGTTCATAGAAAAGGACAGCTCTTTTTAAAGCAAACAAGATCCACGCTTAAGAAACTCTAAATTTTTTACTAGATTTTGGAGGAAAAAAGTGTTTGGCCATCATCTATTCAAACTACTCCAAAAAAAACAGTATTGTTCCATGCAACCAAGATCTGTATTCGGTACGAAAGAAAGTCGTAATCTTTCACCAGATCAGTGAAAAAAAAAAAATGCTCTTTGGCATCCTTGCCGTTATCGAAACAAAGTACTCGATAAACAGCCATGCAGACGAGATCGGTACACGATAAACTCAAAATCTTCCACCAGATCAGAGAAAGAAACAGTTTTCTGCTGCAATAGAACAAGAACTACCAGAAAACAACAGCTCTCTTTTTCATGCAAACCAGATCAAGTAGTCGACAGGAAGAAGAATCGAAATCCTTCACCAGATTCTGGAAAACAACAGAGTTTCTTTGCCTAAATCTACCCAAGCTACTCGAAAAGAAACAGCTTTTTCCATGCCAACAAGATCGGCACGAAAGACACCAGATCACACGTAACAGATGTTTTTTTTTTCTTTTCTTTTTTTTTTTTTGCTGCAACCGAAGCAACCAAAAAATTAAAAAAAATCCTAAAAGAACGTCTCTTTCCCGTGCAAACAAGATCAGCAAGCCAAAGAAACTCCAAAACTATGACCACATCAGAGAAAAGCACAGGGTTTTATGCTGCAACCAGACCAAACTACTCCCAAAGAAACAGATCTCTTCTTAGAAAACCACATCGACACCAAAGAAAGTCGAAATCTTTCACCAGGTTGGCAGAGAAACAGAGTTGTTTCGTAAAAAACGGGCAGCTATTCCCCTCAAATCGCAGAAAACTACCCAAAACCCCTATGCCCAGAATACCAGAACTCCCGCCCCGCCCCACCCCCACCCCCCCAACAAGCAGAGGAGAGACCCTTACCTTCCCGAGAGACCCCAATGGCGCCCCAAAGAGAGAGAAGAAAAGGAAAACAAGAGAAACAAAACAACGCAACAAAGGAAGGGGATCAAGAAAACGGAGTGAACGGAGTTGGGGGCGATGGGATGAAGAACCCATCCCCCTAAGGCCCCTTTTATAGGAGAAAAATGGTCCCACCTTCAGCTTTGGTGGGTGCAGCTCCTCTCCCCTTTCTTCTCGTATTCTCCCCCAACAAACCGCTCTCGGCCGCGGGTGCCGGTTTTGCCGCTCGCTGACAGAATTTGATAACCACTTCCCTTATTTTCCCGAAGTGCACAACCCCCAAACGTCTCGTTTGCTCTACGCATACTACAAATAAATGAACTCCAGAGAGGAGTTGCCTTTTATAACGATGGAGGGCGTTTATCTTTTTCGGGTTCGGGTATTGTGTTCGGGAAGCATACAATCTCTGATGGGTTTCTTTAATTTATATTTGCTGAAAATAGAAAGCTTTTTTTTTAATTTTTTAATAATTTCGGCTGGTTCAGAGCTCCGCCTTTTCCTCGTTTTATGCTGCCTGAGTTTTAGACCGCTAGTTTGTCAAAATTATAACATTGGAGTCTCGTCAAGTCCAGAGATATTTACCTTTCCACCATTCTTTTTAATTACCGCTTGCCACGTCAAATTCTATCCCTTGGTCTGCTTCATTTATTTTTTTTATTTACCGAGTTTTGTAGCATAAGAGAAAAACGCTTGAAAAAGGTAAAGTGTGTACCAAAAAAGGCAGCAATAGTCTAGAGTGTAATTATGTCAAGATCTGATTCCGTGATATATAAGATCTTATAACCTAGATGAATTATATTTATATTTTTTAAAAAATATATAAATTTTAAATTATAAATTGATGAGTGATCTCTTAGAACCACCTATGATGTTTAAAAAGATGATGACAGACGTTAAAATGGATCGATGAATTCATCTAAATTTATCATCCATTTAGTAATATATTTAATTTTATAATTATAAAATTTAATTATCTAACTTATATTTTATATCTATTATTCAACTTATATTATATATATTTAAAATAATTTAATTAATATTTATATCTATTTTTATATTTATTAAATAAAATAAATATAGATATATATATATATATATATATATATATATATATATATATATATATATATATATATATATATATATATATGTTAAGTAAAACATTACAATATCCACCTGCAAAATAATTATTTTTTAATAAATTATTTGATATGAAATAATGCTTAAGCCTAAAAAACCTTTGCAATCCCCTCATGAACCAGCATGAACTCACAAGCACTTCATCTAAATTATAGTCCCTTTTTTTTTTAATGTATATATATGTTGGGGATAAACTCTACTCCTGCCAAAGTCAGGTTCGATGCCTAGCCTGATACGACCAATAGCCATGGAAGAGCTTTGACGGATGCGTCTTAGCCGAACTCCTACATCCGGTCGAACTCCTCAGCGGTCGGGTCTCAACCGAAGTCCTTCAACCGATCAAATTCTCCAGCGGCCGAGCTTCGTACTCCCAGCGGCCGAACTCCTCAAGCGATCATCCCTTCAGCCGACCGAGCTCCTTCGGACAACCAGCGCCCGAACTTCTCAGCAGTCAGCAGCGGGCCGAACTACTTAGCTGCCGAACTACTTCTGATTGCCCATTCGCCGAGCTTCAGTCAGACTCCTACAAAAGCTGAACTGTCTCCGCGTCGTTACAGCCAGGCGCCTGCGAGAGCCAAACTCCCCCCAAAGCTTCCTCTCCGGTCGAGCTTCTAAGGAAGTCGGACTCCTTACGGAACCCTCCAGCAATCGGGCTTCTATGGAAGTCGGACTTCCTACGGACCTCTCCAACGACCGAGCTTCTACGAAAATCGGACTCCCTACAGACTTCTCAATGGCCGAACTCCTTATGATGGATTCCTGCAAGCGATCTCGCTACAGTTACACGACAATAACAATCGGAATAACGATCGGCATTTATCGACAATAACGATCGGCATTGATCAGGACAATTATGACGCTCATTAACCAAGGCGGTTACAACAAGCTTCCTCTATAAAAGGACCCTCCGAATACACTTACGCCAGGTTCTGAAAATCCTTTTCTCTTCCTCTATACTCGACCGAGCACTCCATTCCTGTTGGTCAAAACTAACTTGAGCGTCGGAGGGTCTTGTCGAAGACACCTCCCCACTGGCTCCGGACGGGACTTTGTTTTGTAGGTCCCGACGGCGACTTCATCGGCCTCAACTCCGGCGAACTCCGGTGGCGACTAGTTTCTGCGTCAATAAATTGGCGCTAGAGGAAGGGCTCACCGGCAAAGATTCCTCTCTTAAAGGAAGCCAGAGTTCCTTTGTTCTTAAAGAAGTGCTCGAGAAATCTCTCTTCCTCTTAATTCAAATTCCTTTCTAAAGAGAAAAGATGCCTCCCAGGAGAGCCTCCACCCGGAGATCGACGGCCTCCGCAGTCCGATCCCGTTCAAGTCCGCCCGCTCCTGCTCCAGCCCTGGTGACCCAGGCTCATTCTGCAGTCCGACGATCGACGGCCTCCGCGGCCCGATCCCATCCGGGTCCGTCCGCTACCGCTCCAGCACCGACGGTCCAGGATCAGTCTGTGGCCGCGGTAGACGCTGAACATTTCAACCTGCTCGTCCAGCAGGTTCATGGCCTCACTTAGGCAGTTCAGGCGGTGCAGGCTATGTACCAGCAGGCCATCATACCAGTTCAACCGGCGTAGGATTCTCCAAAGCCGTGTGATCCAGTCTAGAGGCAATCGACATGGGCTACCCGACCTCCAATCCCTGGAAAAGGAAGGCAACGGAAGGAGAGCCCTTGTTCGAACCGCAGCTCATCCCAGGGAGAAGCTTTACACCCATTCAGAAGGAAGACTTTGGAGATAAGAGACCGTGAAGATCTTCTGGATCGAAGGCTCTTAGAAATGAGTCGACAAATCGAAAAACTCTACCACGCTTCCTCCTTATACGGTAATGAGATCCGAACCGACCCTCCTTTCTCGCAGAAAATCATGCAGGAACCGATCCTGCCGAACTTCAATCTCCCACAGTTCGAGAGCTATGATGGGACCACCGATCCAGTCGATCACTTGAAAGCCTTCCGGACGACTATGCTGCTCCATGGCGCGCCAGACGCCATCCTGTGCCGGGCTTTCCCCTCTACCCTTAAAGGAGCCATCAGGAACTGGTACTCGGTGCTTAAGCCGAGTACCATCCTATCGTTCGACCAAATGAGTCAATAATTCGCGGTCCACTTCGTCAGTAGTCGACGTTCACGCCGAAGTTCAGACTCCTTAATGGCCATCAGGCAGAAAGAGGGAGAATCCATCCGGGCTTTCATTTTCCAGTTTAATACTGCTGCGCTAGAGGTCTGGGACCTGGATCAGTCGGTCGCCATGGTCGCTCTCAAAAGCGGCCTTCAGAAGAACGACCTATTGTTCTCCCTAAAAAAGAAGCATCCTAAGGACTTTGCCGACATGTTGGCTCGGACCGAAAGTTATGCCCGGGCAGAGGAGGCCTTCAAGGCTAAGGACGGCGAAGTCGGCGGCAAGCGGCTAATCGGCAGACTAGATAGATCCGTCGAAGAAAGGAAGCGAACTGAAGCTCGACCGCATTTTCGGACCCCCCTGATCGCGAGCGAGCCCGGACTCCTCCTCAAGCTCGAAAGCGGGGAAGCCCTGATGGAAGGACGCACCGAGGTTCTCCTCAGCGTCGAAGTTCTCCTCGATAATGACGATTTCACAACTACACCCCTCTTAACACCCCGAAGACTCAAGTTCTGATGGAGATCCGAGAACGACTTCCAAGACCAGATAGAATGCATTCCCACCCTAACAAGCGCAATCCCAACAAGTTCTGCCTTTACCATCGCGACCACAGTCATGACACTGAGGAGTGCATTCAACTCCAGGATGAGATCGAAGAGCTCGTCAGGCGAGGCAGACTAAACTGATTTCTTCGAAGACGGCCTGAGGAGAGGGAAGATCGACCGAGAGCACTACCCCAAGTGGGGAAAACCAACAAGAAGATCAACCGCCCCTTGGCGTCATCAATACTATCTTAGGGGGACCTCAGCAAGGAGAAATCAGCAGGTTCGAAGGATCGATGAAGAAGCGGAGGATCATTGAGCCTATAGCCTTCACCGAGGAGGATGGCCAGGAAATCTAATTTCTACATAATGATGCGGTTGTAGTTTCGTTGAATATTGCTGACTACGATGTACGCCGCATTCTGGTAGATAATGGAAGCTCAGCTGATGTGTTATTTTACGATGCCTTCTCAAAAATGTTCCTACCTAATGATCGATTGGGGCCTATGAATTCTCCGCTGGTAGGATTTACTGGCAACACCGTACCAGTCGAAGGTATAATAACTTTGACCGTAGCAGCAGGGCAGCGCCCAAAGCTGGCCAAAGCTCGGGTCGACTTTCTAGTCGTAAAGATCCCGTTTGCCTATAATGCGATTCTTGGCCGACCTGATTTAAATGCACTCCGGACGGTAGTGTCGACTTATTACTTGAAGATGAAGTTCCCTACGAGCCATGAGGTCGGAGAAGTCAGAGGAGACCAGGCTCTAGCGAGGTATTGCTATTCGATCGCCTTGTATAAGGGAGATCAGCCTGACCCCTATCTTGTTGACGGATTGGACGTCCGCGACGACCTCACTGAAGAACGAGATGAGCCTGCAAAGGACCTCATCTCTGTGTCCTTGAATGATGGAAGCTCGGAGCATATGGTGCAGATCGGCTCCAACCTGACGGTCGAGGTTCGGGAGCAGCTCGTCGCTTTCCTCAGAAGGAATGCGGACGTCTTCGCTTGGACCCCAGCGGATATGCCAGGAATCGACGCCGAGGTCATGAAACATTGGCTGACCGTCGATCCGAAACACCGACCGATAAGAGAAAAGCTATGCCAACATGCCCCGAAGAGGCAGAAAGCGATCGCTGAAGAAGTAGATAAACTCCTCAAAGCCGGACTAATCCGAAAAGTCAACTATCCGACCTGGGTTTCGAACGTGGTTCTTATCAAGAAAGCAAATAACAAGTGGAGGATGTGCGTCGACTTCAAAAAGCTGAACAAGGCTTGTCCAAAGGATAGTTACCCCGTGCCCAGGATCGATCCATTGGTGGATGCAACCTCGGGTCATGAGCTCCTCATCTTTATGGACGTCTTTTTTGGTTACAACCAGATACGCATGGCACCTGAAGACGAAGAAAAGACTGCCTTCATTACTAACCGAGGTCTTTATTGCTACAAGGTCATGCCTTTTGGACTCAAAAATGCAGGGGCAACATACCAGCGTTTGGTCAATAAAATTTTCAAAGAGTAGATCGACCGTAACATGGAGGTGTACGTAGATGACATGCTCGTCAAAAGCTGAGCTTCAGCAGACCATCTGGCCGACCTTGAAGAGACCTTCGGTGCACTCAGGAAGCACAAGATGAAGCTGAACCCAACCAAATACGCCTTTGGCATAACCTCCGAAAAATTTCTTGGGTTCATGGTGTTAAGACGTGGAATCGAGGCAAACCTCCAGAAAATCTGAGCTATTCGAAAAATGACCACTCCAAAGACGATCAAGAAAGTTCAGCGCCTGGCTGGGAAGGTGGCGTCCCTAAATCGCTTTGTCTCAAGGTCGGCTGAACGATGCATGCCCTTCTTTAAGGTTCTCAGGCGACCAAAGGACTTCAGCTGGACGGTGGAGTGTCAACAAGCATTCGAGGAGCTTAAAAACTACCTCGGCACGCCCCTGCTGCTGGCAAAATCTGAACCTGGGGAAGAATTGTTCCTGTATCTAGCTGTCTCCTCGGTGGCCTTGGCAGCAGTCCTCGTCAGGGAAGAAGCAAAGATGCAACAACCGATCTACTACGTGAGCCGAGTCCTAAGGAACGCAGAGACCAAATACTCTAGGATAGAAAAATTGGCTTACTGTCTCGTAATTGCTGCCAGGAGGCTCCGACCTTACTTTCAGGAGCACACCATAACGGTCCTCACGGACCAACCAATAAAAGCAGTTCTCCACTGAGTAGACACTTTCGAAAGAATCGCAAAATGGGCAATCGAGCTCACGAAGTTCGATATTAACTACCGGCCCAGGCCATCAATCAAGGCCCAGATACTGATGGATTTTGTACTGGAATGCATCATTCCAGACGAAGTCGAGCTTGAATCAAGCGAGACAGACACAAAAGCAAGATCGAGCCTTGACGAAGCCGAACCATCGTAGCCGAACTTCCCCGAGGAAAGCGCCGACCTCTCTAAAGGCTCCTAGGCTCTGCACGTGGACGGTTCATCCAACTCCGCTGGAGCTGGTGCAGGGCTGGTCTTGGTCAGCCCCGAGGGAGTCATCGCCGAGTATGCGCTGCGCTTCGAGTTCTCCGCTACCAACAATGAAGCCGAATATGAAGCACTAATTGCCGAATTAAAAATAGCGAAGGAGCTAAAAGTAGATCGGCTTCGAGTCTACAGTGATTCCTAACTAGTGGTCGGCCAAGTTGATGGCAACTTCGAAAGCGCGAGAGGAAGAGCATGGCGAGATACCTCGGGAAGGTGAAGGAGTTTGAACCCCGGCCTTCGGCAGTTTTGGCATTCAGCACATCCCAAGGACAGAAAATGCGAGAGCCTATTTTCTCTCCAAACTGGCCACTTCGGCTCCGAGCCGAACTGCCCAAAGAAGTATTTTTCGGAGAACTCTGAAGTACCCGAACCATAGAAAGAATCTCAGGACATCCTACAGACGAAATTCGAGTTCCAGCTGAATTCGACCCATTGGTCGCCTACCTTAAAGAGGGGGTTCTTTCCTCACGACCAAAAAGAAGCTCGAAAGCTCAAAGAATCAGGCCTTCCGCTTACGTCTTATATGAAGGCACAGCTTGTATAAAAGGTCGTACTCCCTCCCATTGTTGAGATGCCTCCGACCTTCAGAGGCTAACCTCATTACACTATAGGGATGTGCACGAAGGACTTTGCGGGAAGCCACATTAAGGAGCAAGGTCTTTGTCGCAAAAGCTACTTCGACAAGGGTACTACTGGCCGACCTTATTTCGCAATTCTGTGGACTATGTAAAGAGGTGCGACCGCTGCTAGAAAAATGCCAGTGTGCAGAGACGACCGACATCCGAACTCACTCCGCTCAGTTCACCCTGACCGTTTGCGCAATGGGGAATGGATATACTCGGCCCCTTTCCAATGGCGTCGGAACAGCGGAAGTTCCTCCTGGTCGCGATTGACTACTTCACCAAGTAGGTCAAAGCCAAACCACTCGCAAAAATTACCAAGGCCAAGGTGCAGAACTTTGTCTGAAAGTTACTAATTTGTCGGTTCGGCCTGCTCTGAACCCTCATAACCGATAATGGACGACAGTTCGCCGGGGCTAGGTTCACCGAGTTCTATGAAGGATTAAACATCTCCCACCGCTTCACCTCTGTGACTCACCCGCAGGCTAATGGGAAAATTGAGATAACCAACCGAACCTTGCTGCAAGAAATCAAAGCGAGACTCGATAAGGCAAAAGGGGCTTGGGTGGACAAACTCTACCATGTCCTCTGGGCATACCGAACTACTCAGAGGATGCCAACTGGAGAAACATCCTTCGCTTTGGCCTTCGGTACTGAGGCAGTTATCCCGGTCGAGCTTAAGCTCTCTTCTACACGGGTCGTGGGCTTCAATGAGCAACACAACCCCCAAGACCTCAGAGTCAACCTCGACCTTCTGAAAGAAAAGAGGGAGAAAGTCCGCATCCGGATGTCAGCCTATAAATAGAAGATGGCTCGGTACTATAACTCTAGGGTTAAAAGTAAGACATTCAGAGTGGGGGACTTAGTGCTCCAACGAGGCGCTGTCACTCAGCATCAGAGTTAAGGAAAGCTCGCCCCAAATTGGAAAGGTCCGTATGAGGTGACGGAAGTTATCCGACCCGGAACTTATCGCCTGAAGGAACTAGAGGGATAATGCTTCCCCGGCCATGGAACTCAGAAAATCTGAGGATGTATCATCAGTAAATTTTCTTCAAAAATTTCTTTGCTCTGCATTTTTGATTTTTGGCACAAGGATTACGGGATGGCAAGAGAAAAATGAGTAAAAATAGCCCATTAGAAACAGGAGGAAGACCTCATCCTAATGCGAGCAAATTCGAAGGCCTCATTCACTTTAGACGAGATGGAGGGAGAGGCTCGGACGACGGTCCGCATGTGCCCCCACAGTCCCGTTAGGAATAGGAGGAAGACCTCGTCCTAATGCGAGCAAAGTCGAAGACCTCGTTCACCTTAGACGAGATGGGGGGAGAGGTTCGGACGATGGTCCGCATGTGCCCCCACAGCCCGTTAGGAACAGGAGGAAGACCTCGTCCTAACGCGAGCAAAGTCGAAGGCCTCGTTCACCTTAGACGAGACGGGGGGAGAGGCTCGGACGACGGTTCGCATGTGCCCCCACAGCCCGTTAGGAACAGGAGGAAGACCTCGTCCTAACGCGAGCAAAGTCGAAGGCCTCGTTCACCTTAGACGAGATGGGGGAGAAGCTCGGACGACGGTCCGCATGTGCCCCCACAGCCCGTTAGGAATAGGAGGAGAACCTCGTCCTAACGCGAGCAAAGTCGAAGGCCTCGTTCACCTTAGACGAGATGGAGGAGAGGCTCGGGACGACGGTCCGCATGTGCCCCCACAGCCCATAGTCTATAGAAGAGGAAGACCTCGTCCTAATGCGAGCAAAGTCGAAGGCCTCGTTCACCTTAGACGAGATGGGGGGAGAGGCTCGGACGACGGTTCGCATGTGCCCCCACAGCCCGTTAGAAATAGGAGGAAGCTCGTCCTAATGCGAGCAAAGTCGAAGGCCTCGTTCACCTTAGACGAGATGGGAGGAGAGGCTCGGACGACGGCTCGCATGTGCCCCCACAGTCCGTTAGGAACAGGAGGAAGACCTCATCCTAATGCGAGCAAAGTCGAAGACCTCGTTCACCTTAGACGAGACGGGGGGAGAGGCTCGGACGACGGTCCGCATGTGCCTCCACAATCCGTTAGGAACAGGAGGAGGACCTTGTTCTAATGCGAGCACCCGCATCAACCTCAGCCAGAGGAGATAAGATCTCCTCCGAGCGATCCTATCAACCTCGATCAAATAAGGTCCTCCCCGAGTGACTAGGCTGACCTCGACTGAAGAGTGCCGACTTCGACCTCGGCGAGAGATAGGATCTTTTCTAAGTGACCGAATCAACCTCGGCTAGAGAGCTTCAACTTCAGCATCAACTTTAGCCGGAGATGAAATCTCCCTCGAGCTTCGACATGGACCAACATGAGGCTCGGAAGAAGACTTCGGCAGTCATCTTGTCTGTACTCCCTTCCTTCGAGTTTCGAACTTGGAAGTGGAGGGGGCTAGTGTTGGGGATAAACCCCGCTCCTACCAAAGTCAAGTTCGATGCCCAGTCTGATGTGGCCAATAGCCATGGAAGAGTTTCGGCGGACGCATCTTAGCCGAACTCCTACATCCGATCGAACTTCTCAACGGCTGGGCCTCAACCGAAGTCCTTCAACTGACCGAATTCTCTAGCGGTCGAGCTTCGTACTTCTAGCGGCCGAGCTCCTCAAGCGACCATCCCTTCAGCCGGTCGAGCTCCTTCGGACAACCAGTGCCCGAACTCCTCAGCAGTCAGCAGCGGGCCGAACTACTTAGCTGTCAAACTACTTCTGATTGCCCATTCGCTGAGCTTCAGTCAGACTCCTGCAAAAGCTGAACTGTCTCCGTGTCATTACAGCCAGGCGCCTGTGGGAGCCGAACTCCCTCCAAAGCTTCCTCTCTGACCGAGCTTCTAAGGAAGTCGGACTCCTTACGAAACCCTCCAGCGATCGAGCTTTTACGAAAGCCAAACTTTCTACGGACCTCTCCAATGATCGAGCTTCTATGGAAGCCGAACTCCCTACAGACTTCTTAATAGCCGAACTCCTTATGATGGATTCCTGTAGGCGATCTCGCTACAGTTACACGACAATAACAATCGACAATAACGATCGACATTTATCGACAATAATGATCGACATTGATCAGGACAGTTACGACGCTCATTAACTAAGATGGTTACAACAAGCTCCCTCTATAAAAGGACCCTCCGAATATACTTACGTCAGGTTCTGAAAACTCTTTTCTCTTCCTCTATACTCGATCGAGTACTTCATTTCTGTTGGCCAGAACTAACTTGAGCGTCGGAGGGTCTTGTCGGAGCCACCTCCCCATCGGCTCCGGACGGAACTTTGTTTTGCAGGTCCCCAGCGGCGACTTCATCGGCCTCAACTTCGGCGAACTCCGGCGGCAACTAGTTTCTGCGTCAACAATATGCATTGAGATATAAATGGCAATGCCTCTACTAATATTTTTTATTTTCTTATTTTAATTTTTAACTTATGGCATTTGGCATGACACTTTTTTAAATTTGTTAGATATAATCTGAATTTTGTATTCTAAAAAAAATTATTGATAGCTGAAAAATAATATATTATATTGATATTTTAGTTTGATATTATTATTATCATTTTTAGCATTATTAATCTACTAGACATTTTTTTTTTCAAATCAATATTTTTTTTACTACTTTGTAACCGAAGCCAAAAGGTTTTTTTGTGAAGGGTAGGGCTGAGCACGAATTGGGTTGGATCGAGTTGAGAGAAAAATTTGATTCGATTGAATTCAATCGGATTGAAAAAAAATCCAATCCGCTATCGATCATTTATCATATATAAATCATTTGAAATTGAAGTAAATAATTTATAGTAGATTCGGATGGATTATATCAGTTTGGACTTCAATGTTGATCTAATATTAATTTTAAACTTACAAACCAATACACCATTAAATTTATATCGAAACTAAGATATAATAATTTCATAATATCTATAAGTCAATACATAACATGCATAATTGCTAATTTTCAATCTCTAAACATCTAAATATTGAAAATACTATATCGATCGGTCGGATTCGATTTCATATAGATTAAAAATGTAAAAATCGAATTCGATCATAATTAACCAATTTTTTTATGGATCAGAATCCGATTCAACAAGATTTAAGTTTTTCAATCGGTTGAAATTAATGTTCATCGAATCGAATTTCGTGGGTTTCTTTGGATTTCGATTTTTTGCTCAACCCTAGTAGAGAGCTAGATGAAAACCAGCTAAGTTAACAACTATCAACATGAATAAATAATCATATAAAAATATAAAAAATAATAAAATTTGATTGTTTTACGATAGAAGTTTTAGGTTCTTAAATTTGGTTTCGACCGCAACATCTCTAATATTTGGGATGGTCACTTTGCATTCGAGAGCACATACTTCTTATATGCTCATCAACAATATTAATGGCACATCAATTTTACAACCGGCCACTTTTTCATCATTAAATTCAGCATTGATTGATAAATCACTTATAAGTAGATTTTATGCGGAAACAAATCAGATAACGTTATGAACTTTTGACTATGTGGCAGTGCCACCATTTACAAGGTAAGTATCATGAGATATTTGATATTTATGCTGACTTATACTTCAACATTGACTCACCAGTATCGTAACCGACCATCCTGTAGTTGTGATTAGTTTAAGTATTTGTTGATATTAATTAGTCACAAAGGTAATATCATGTAAAAATATATTATATAATTTAATAAACCTTTAAACAAAGTCTGGTGGATGATCTAAGTCCCGTGGAATAATTAGTAAGTTATACTTTTCTTAGAATCCCCTTTGGCTTCTTTATTTTTATTTATTTTGAGGAGATTGGCTTCTTTAATTTTCCCTTTCCTTCGTTAAGGTATTTGGCATTTTGACACTTGGACCATCCTTGGCGTGCGAAGCGTTCCAAACGGAGGCCTCACGTGAACCGACCCTCACCTGCGCTCTGGTGTGACGCATCCTGCCAAATCAACGAGATGGACGGCTCTGATCTCGGTCCAGCTTCAAGAGCATCCCAGCGACAAGGACCCATCCGGGATCCAATCCACCAGAAGACGCCTGACCGTCCGCCTGCTCCGGTGGGACCATCACCGACGTACGCGAAGTCCAAACCCGAGTGCCAGCGCCGAGGGAATCGCCGCTCGCGAAGAATCGCCTCGCCCGAATCCGATACGTCCCGACAGGTTTCGGATTCGTAAGGTTTAGACCCGGATCCGGTCTGCACGGTCTGGGTGACCTCGTGCTGAGCTGGCGCGCACGCAGGCGCGGACTCCGGCTTCCGGCAGGCCAATCGGATAAAATCCGTGGGCCCACGACTCTCAAAGCACGGCGATCACGTGCTCTGCTCCTTGATGGGATAAATTAAAGTTGGCACAAAAATTAAAGAACGAGATAAAATAAAAATTAAGTGACGTGCACTCTCATGTTTATGAAATAAAAATTAATTTTGAGGTATCGTCCATCTACTCGTTCCAACCATATGGATATTATCAATGAGCGATTGTAAATGGTCGTGGTAGGTAGAGGCATTAGCCGCTGGTAAGCATGATGTTAGCTGACACAATTAACGTTAACGATCATTATTGATGGCCGAGGTGGTGGTTAAAATAAAAGTATGTAAAGATATTATAATGGTCAACTAAATTATTTTTTTCAAGAAATACTTGTATCCTTTCGTCATATTAGGATAATTCTTAAAAGTTAAGTTATTTTAATGATAAACTTTTGGTGGCAAACTAGACAAAAGAAGGGTAATTTTTCCGCAATGTGAGACGCCGTGTATCAAAATGAAGGCACGATAAAAATATGTTCACCTATTGTCCTTTTCAATTATATTTGCGGTCCTTTAGACATCATACACGGTTGACGTTTTTTCTCCGACGGCAAAAGAGAAGACGAAAAAAATTTTTACTGTTTTGGGTGCGGCATGATATGTAGCTTGCCAGCTTTAAATAAGAGGACAGAGAAAAATAATAACTCAACTGAGTGGAATGAAACTAATAGCACAAGTGTCTCCGGCTTTCGCCTTCTATCGTACTAAATCATGATCGGTACTATAATGTGTTTTATTTAAAATTGATAATTTATAGTCCACAGTTTTCTTAGATGATTAATATGGCACCTTTCAATTGGTCACCTCTCCAATAATCTATGATTATATTTATATCAAGAAAAAAAAAACACAAGATGATAAATTTAATCTTTTTACAAGACAAATTTACTAGCTAAAATGACAATTATTTTTTGTTATATTTCGTGATCCTGGAATGTGTTCATCCATTATTTGTCAGAAACATTCAAGTAATGCATGTAATGAGTGTCTAGAAACGACAATGTTCGATACAATCTTATTCTCTAAGGTCATCACCCCTTTTGCTTATATCTTGATAAGCTACCTTTAATTTCTCCATCCTTTTCTTTTGATAAAGTCCGCACAATAAACAGTTCTGCTCCTCCCTCACCGTCGGACACGGAGTCTCACAAAATAATAACCAGCAAAGAATCTCTTTTCTTACTTTTTATTAGATTTTACTTCACAAGAAACCACCAAGACGGCTGACCTCAAGTTTGGCATCCAAATGGACGGTACGCGCGATACCTCCACGGGCCCAACTCACTCCTTTTGACGGACCAGAATGGATTATTTCTGGTGCCCCGCAGGAAGAACATAACAAAAGTAGCTGAAGACTTCGAATTGCGAAGGGTGAGGTCGGGGCGACCTCGCCACTGCTTAAACTGCTCCAGCGAGACGGGAAGCCCATACCTAACGTAAGGTGGCCCGCAGGGCCCCACCATGTTTCTGGAATTGCACGTAAAGGGTCGCAATTATTCGGCTGCCAACTCGTCAGAGGCACTCGCAAAAATCCACCAACTGATGTACCCCACTGACCCAACCTAGGCCCCCCTCTCTTTAATTTCTCCATGTATAAGGTAATCAAATTTCTTACATTAGTCACATGCTCTTAAAATCTATCCTTATCCATGGGGCATGGATGGCAACGTTAAATAGGTCAAGAAGGAAAACTTATAGCCATTATTGAGCAGAACCCATCACAGGAGAGGGAGTGAAGTTTTAATCACATCGAACTCCCCATCATATATTGTATTATTGGTTAGTCACGCTCCTTATCTCTAACATCAAAATAAAATCGATTCATATAAATGAGACATCAATTCGAGAACTTTAAAGCTTTAGAACGAGAGCTGGCAAGCTTCGATTATTTTTTTATTGCTGCCACTTGTGCGATCCATCTGACTGCAGTATTTTAAAAGCTGTGCGGCTAGAGGATCTCATACTCTGATGGCATCCACACGACCAAGCCAGCGTGTTGATGTAGATGCTTTTCCAATAGGATTTGGCCATCCCTGACTTGAAGAATGACGTGGCATTAAAAGCCGAGGACCAGCTAGATCTGATAAGCCGTAGTTATTCATGTAGGTGAAATAAGCACATCAGAGATCAGATATCCACGGCCGGAGACCTTTCTTATCTCCCGCAATGAGGAAAGAAAAATTTTACCATGCGTCCCTATGGCCCCCATATCTTATAAAAAGCCGTTATTCATGTGATATATGCTGAAAAATATCACCTTGGTTGCGTTGCGCCTGCAGAACCGGCTAAAATGACGTGGCGTCACGTGACAAGTCATGTGCTTAGCTCGTTCCAGCTAACGGACATAGTTTTATTATTTTCCAAGTTGTCCATTTATGTTATCGATTTGAAGGGGCCAAGTCCCGACCCCAAAGAAGGAAGTCTAATGCAAGCCGAGAAGGTGGTTTGAGATGTGAAGGACGCGGTTTTTTATGGCCCACAATGCCTTGGATTTACCAAGTGGAGTAACTTTCTGCAAGCTGGCGAGGTGTTGCGTGGGGGGAGGGGAATTCTATGGGCGGTTTTCGTTAGTTTACATGGCTAGGTGAAATAAGATATTCGTGTTGACATTGGAT
The DNA here is from genome assembly GCA_006176705.1 of Cocos nucifera. Classification (NCBI taxonomy): domain Eukaryota; kingdom Viridiplantae; phylum Streptophyta; class Magnoliopsida; order Arecales; family Arecaceae; genus Cocos; species Cocos nucifera. The sequence goes on from QRFJ01000309.1 coordinate 1,344,750, forward strand.
TACGATAAAAACTAATACGCTCCTTGTATGGAGATTAGCGTTTGTTTTTGCCTTGTGGATCCAAGATGGTTTGTTCAAAGCAATTGCTCGAATGTGGATCATGTATTAGTTGAGGGAGATCGGTTAAACATATTGCCATCAGCTTGAAACATATTAAAAAAATGAAGAAACTGGATTATACTTTAGAAAATCCTTTTTGTTTTAGTAAACTAGATTTATTATACCGATCTTGAGTAAATACATCCTGTATATATATATAAAAGATTTGTCAGAACCAAGCTCTTATGATAATTATTTTTATGCTCTAATAAACAAATCAATGTCGCACATGCTTTTCCAAAATCTAATGTTTTAAAGCGGGACCGGATCGGTCAGCTTGATCGATTCTATCGAGGATCGGACAAGTCTCCAGTCTGAGTTATTTAGAAGTTTAGGAGTAGGCAAAAACCTGCAGAATTGGATGAATTGGTTCATCCGGTTGGTTCAAGCTTGGGTTGCCCAAATTTTCTGGCTTTCGGGTCTGCAAGATCTTTATGATTCAGTCTTTTTGTGGGTACTATTATGCTTGTCGCCTTCTGATCCTCCACTTCATTACCCTTATCTCCATGGTTGTGTCTTCTATGTCTTTTAACACCCTCAGTGCCCTAGCTTCTCCGTTGACTCTTTCCGCCTCTTTACCCTCAACATCACCTCTTGGGAACACCAATCAGAAGGTTGCCATCCTCTACGATGGTGTCGCCATCTTAGCATACTCTGACGGGATAGAGATTAGAAAGGGCTCATTGTTCATCCATGGCACCAAATATATCACCTTTGTAGTACCACGATGGTAGCCTAGCGGAACGAATCTTACTTTTTCAACCAAGTAACCCATATTCGAATTACAATGGATGTCGAAATTATGATTAAATACCAAGACTTACATGACCTACGATGATTCATTCCTCTTAGGCATGGGATCTGAAATGGTTATCTACTCCACTAGCTCGTGGTGGAGTTGGAGTGATATACTCATCATTTAGATTCGCTCATGTGATGGGGAGGAAGATCCCTCTAATTAAATATGGCCTCCGAATCAAATATTCTCTAACGAGAGGTGTAGCTATGCCGTCTCCTTCCAAATCTCTATTTGCTTATCAAAAAAAAAAAATCATCTTTGTCAAAACCACAATGCCGAGCATGAGGCGGAGCCTAGAGCCAAAAGAGGCGGTGAATCTTAAAAAAATGGAAGAAATTATCCTTGGAGATCAAGCTAGAGGCAAAGGTTGGGGTCAAGATCGCAAGGTTCAAGTCTAAGCAAATCGGAATTAGGGTGTCATGTGATAGCTGTTGCCACTTCACTAGCCTGCTAGGTGAAACTTTGGATCTATATACATAAAGGGTAGACTTAGATAAGATGGATCGGATTTGAACTAAATCTGATGAGATCAAAATTGGACAATTAAAATTCTACATCAACGATCCAAATTGTTGGATATGATCTACTAACTTAAAATTGCTTGTACACCAAAAATTATATGATTTGAAAATCTCTATCATATGCATTATGATCAAAAAATATATCTAATTTAATTTTATTTAGACTGTCTAATTTTTGACTACTTGATGTATAGACTTGGGGTCTCCAAATCCTATAAATTTTTTTTTATTTAAGTAGTTCTGAGATAATAAATTATATTCGATGGTTTGAATCATTGATGTAGGATTTTTGTTATAGAATTTTGATTTGATCGGATCTGAAGTCAAATTTAATCAATTTTATTTTAGTCTCTTTTTATACACGTATGTGTGTGTGTGTTGGGGAGTGGAGAAGGGAAGGAGGAATATAATTTTTTTTATTTTTAATTTTTTTAATAATTTTTATAATTTTTTTAAAATAAAAATATTTATGATATCAATATGCTGTCATGTTGATGTCATCTGTTGGACTGGACGATCAAACAACCTGTCTGACTAGCGAACCAGCGAACGGGGTAGGCCATCGAATTACCTTCCGCTCCAATTTTCAGAATATTGGCAATTAGATTATGCTGCCCTTGTTGTATCTCACATGCTGACATAGATGTAAGGAGTTGCTCGTTAGGTAAACGATGAAGTCTCTTTTTAATGCTCCATGTATTATGTTTTGAGCTTGTAGTAGAAATAATTTTTTATTATGTAACATATAGATTTCATTTGGCTATCCAAATGGGATCACCATGATGATTTTGGATCACCGATGATCCAAATCCTGTAATCATCAATAATTTAAGATCACCATATTTGATGGGCCATGATTCATTGATTAAAAATCTTTGGATATCCATAAGTAATCTATTTGGTATTCTATGAGAATCCAAGATCATTGATCATATAATACCTAAATTATTCTTAATATATTTTATAAAAATATATTTATTAATCATATATAATATATTATAAATAAAATATTACTATATTTATTAATATATTAATAATTAATAGATTATATAAAAATATATTTATTAGTCCTATAAAAATATATTAATTATTATAATAGAATTAATATGTTATTTATACTTATAATATATTATTTATTAATATAAATATTTTTTATTAAAAAAATATGATAAATAGAATATACTAAATATTTTTATTATATAAATATAAAGTATAATAAGATATTTTTATTTTAATTTAAATTATTATTAAATCATAATATAATAATAATATGATTAATAATATATTTTTATAATAATAATTTGCTAGATTAAGAGATTTTTTTGTCTTTATATTTTAGTCCAAGATCACTCTCTATGGGTGATCTTGGATTCCCAACCTCGATGATGGGTATCCCATCATTAGATTGAAAGGTGATTTGAGAAGTGGGAATGATTTAAAATTATTGCCACATAGGATCATTATAGTACAACTAAATACAGTTATCTCATCACCTTTATCCACATCATTCTTGATCTTGAGTTGATCATTCCATACCAAACGTTCCTATAAAGATATCAATAAAGACAATTATCTAAATATCTTAACCCTCTCTAAATTAAATATGATGGTTTTAACTGAAATTAAATAAAGATAGTTTTGGTGATAGCTTTAAAAAATAAAAATTATTTAATTCGATGTCAATTTTAATTTTGATTTGATGAATTCTCCAATCCAAACCCAACCTACAACTGAACCCAACACCAAACCCAAAATCAAACTTGCTTGATATCTCTTAGTATCTTTTATATTTAGTATAAATGCTAGCTCTCTATCTTATTCAGGCTAGACCATTCATAGACTATGGATGGTTATATGATTAAATTGGATAAATCCTACAGACTAGAGAGGCAACTTTTTTCCTCCCGTCGGTTCTTCTTCAGAATTATTATATTTATTAGACTTATTTTTTAGACATAGTGGGACTTATTTTTAACTTGAATTTATTAGTGTTTTAGAATTATTGAGTTTATTGGATGGTGGTGTTATTATTTCTATATATTTTTATTAGTCGAGTTGGTATAAATTATATAAAAATTATAGATGATTTAGATACTTATATATTAAAATTAGAAATGAATAGTATTGGATCCTAGTCGAAGTCCAATAAGATGATTGAACTTGATATGACTTCATTCGGTGTTGCAACAGCTGTGGCTAAACTTTAATTGAATTGGTTTAGCTCAAAAAGGTTGATCTTTAAGCCGTATATGCTAGACGAACTTTTTAGTGAAAACAATCCTCATTTTCTCAGTAATTACAGAACTCCTTTAAGGCATGACAAATTTCGTCCAATCGAACTTGAATAGTAAAAATCATGATAACTAACTCTGATCTTGATGACAGCAAAGCCTAGCTAAAAATTGAACCTCAACGTCCTTTGATTTTGTCTGTAACGGATCTTAAGTATGGCCGAACCCCTTTGTGGTATACAACATATCTCATTAACCTTACGGCAGAAATCTCGCCCAATCGAATTCCTTCCTAGCTATATTCTGTCCCGGCCAAATTCTTTTTCTCTACTTTATGGATAATGGCAGAACCTTATGTGGCTAAATTTCTTCATCTCTTTCTGATAATTACAGATCTAGCCAGCTTGCACCATACATGTCGATTGGATGAATTTGAATAGTGAAAGAATCTCGTCATCAACACGAATCTGATTTTCAATCCAGAATAGCAGCCACTCCATAATAAGTCATAGCACTTCTTCGATCCAAACTCTAGGCCGATCTTGAAGGTAGTAGAGCTTTTAAAAATAAAGTGTTCATCCATCAATCTTAAAGCCAGCCGAACTCCTTCAGAAAATCTGACGATGATTTGAGAAATTCAACATTCTCCTCTCTAGCCTCTAGCTTGAAAGCTTCCGTCAATCCCTGGTCGACTTTGAAAACAGATGAACTTTTCGAAGTCGGCCGAACTTCTCAAAGCTATTAAAGGCAGCACCAATAGAGTTTAGTTAAAAGTTCACTACCTACTATTCACAAGCCAATCTTCAAGTTCGGCCCGTCTAGCTTCAAGTTATTCATCCCAACACACACGACGTGCTAATAGGTGCGAAGCTACATCCAAACTCCAATAAATAGAACTCAATCGCTTACAAGTCACGACAAACGACAGCCTACTCTTCGTAACAAACTCTACGTGATTCGAGCGATCCACTAACATTCTGTTATAGCTGTCACTTTCATTTTGTTACAAGTTTTGCCTATATAAGAAATCCTCTAGATACGTTTTTCTCTAAGCTCTCCTTTCTGCTCTTAATTCTTTCGAGTAATCTATTCTTATTGGCCAAAGGACTAACTTGACTCGGAGCTATCTATCTTCGGTTTGGACTTTGCCTTGCAGGTCTTATCGAAGACCTCATGTTCACCAGTTTCAGCAAACTCTGGCAGCATCATCATTTTCTGCACCAAGAAATAGAAAAAGTTAATAGTTTTTTTTAGCCTTGATTTTGCTTTTTTTGTCTTTGGTGGTGGTCACGATCTTCTATTTAAAAAATTTCTTTGATTTTTGGTTTTGGTTTAGGGGGTGGTGGTAGATTTTGGTTTTGGTTTCGGTTTTCTTACTAGATCCATCTTGTAGACATCCCTATCAGCATGCAACTTTTGCATGTATGATTTTTAGTCTAGTTTATGGGAAAAGAAAGAAAAAAATCTCTTAAAACATTAGATTGTTTTGGTAAAAGCAAAAATACATATTTTGTAGGATATTTTCTTATGCTAATTAGAATTAAGATTACTTATTTGCATTCATCTCCATCAATCATTCTAAAATTTTTGAGATTGGGTCTCCCCCGTGTTGATGACATGAGATGCTTACCTATGTTTAGAAGTTTCATCCTTTATTCTACCGAAATGGCTAGTTAAATTTCTCTTTCCTTCACTTTTTCTATCTTTACTTTTTAAAAGATTTTATTAAAAAATTACATATTTAGCCCACAACATATTATTTTTATCTACTTCCAGGCATATCCAGTTGGGAAGAATTGGACTTTAGAATGAAAATAGGATGTAACCCGCATTCCAACTATTTAGTTGGAGGAAGTTGCATTCTTGGTCTAATTTTGGGAGGGAATGAGAATATCTTAATCCCCAAAATTCAATATCTACTCTTTCATGGTATGTTAAGCCAATTCTGATTCTGATTCTAATTTCGATCATGAACTAAACGTATTCAGGGATATGGCCATTTCGATTTCTATTTCAATTCATTCTAACTTCCATTCCGATTCTAACTTCGGTCATGAACCAAATGTACCCCGATTATTTATGATGTGTGAATCATGAATTGAAGTTGCAATTTTGCATTTGTTAAACATGTATTGAATGGGATACAAGCTAGCAATTAAGATGAATTTATACAGCCAGAACATTCCATTTTTCAAAGATTTAGTAATATTCTCTCAAGCAATTAACAATATATGTGCTTTTTATTTCATCAATCATATCTATTTAATTTCAAGATAAATGAATCAAATAAGCATTTATTATTTTATGATATTATATATATTTTCATTAATCAATATATATCAAATTTCTCCAAGCATATATAATTCATGAAGAAATAAGACCATTATTTTAAAATAATAATAACAATAATTTCTATTGAGGGAGAAGATCTTGGGAAGGCTTCTGCCAAACACCTAAAAGAGGGTGAAATCAAGATTTATACATGTAAAAGTATAAGTGAGATCGCATGGTATGGTTCTATATATCCCAGTATTTTCGTTGATTATAATTATATTATAGAATTAGAGAAACTTATTCCCTCCAATTACCTTTATCTTTATCTATCCAATTGGTACATAAAAAAGCAAGGTCAATTTCACCTTTACAATATATATATATATATATAGAACACTTCAAAATCTAACGCAGCCACTTATCTCCCAAACTTGCATCGATCTCTTACTAAATGCCAAAAAGCTCCTTTTTTTTAACATGATAAATTTATTCCTCCAATAGTATAGGGGATATTCTTTCCAAAATTTATTCGATGGCCAAATCTAGCTAATGCTTATTTCGATGGGTACCATATATACCTTGTTACAATCAAGAGGGAAAAAGATGAATCATTCAATTAAGAACTGAAAAAAACTATTCCTGTTCTATTTCTCCTCATACTTATCATTCTCTTTCTTATACATATTGATCCCTTTATTTTCTAGTTCCTTTGTCACATATTTGTAGCAGATGATAAAAGATTCTTATATCATATATGTCCTGTTAGCTAAATTTTTAAACTTTAGATATATAGGCCTAAAAAATGACTTCAAAGGATGGCCAACGAGGTGGCATTTACAACAAAATTGAAGGGTCACCCACACTTTCTGGTAGGGTAATGAAGCAATTGATTGGCTGGTCCGAAATGCGCTTCCCGGATATTTTCTAATGCATAAGGGCAATGCAGTCCGTGCAGATTTGCTTCAAATCCTAATGGCAAATGCTTATGGAATTGGATATTGCTGGGTGAGTTGGCTACTCTGTACGATTTCTTCTTGAGCTTGTTGTTTTGTGTCTATCATGGTTAGTATTTCGGGTAAGATTTTTATGGTCTATATACAAAAAAAAAAAAAAAAAAAAAAAAAAAAAAAAAACCTAACGAGAACAACCAATCGTTTTTGCTCCTATTTTATCAAGTGATATAAGTGTCTAGGCATTGGTTGATGGCAAAAGGTGGCTATATTTAGGGATGGGGGGTGATCATGGTGAGATAGAGATAAGAGTTAGAGCCCCAATGAGTGTTCACTTTTCTCTTGCTTGGATGACATGGAGAGTTGATGAATAATAGGAATGAATTCTTTGAAAACTTTTCTATATATATATATATATATATATATATATATATATATATATATATATATATATATATATATATATGAGTTATTGGTTCAGGTACGTGAGTTCAAATTAGTGGGGCAGATGATATCTAGATTGCAACATGTATTTCTAGGATGTTCAGTTTTTTAATTTACAAAATAAAAGGATAAAGCCTTTAAGGCATTGTTTGGAAGTAAAATAATTTATTACTATTTAATGGGTGGTTTTTTCATCCCATCTATATGAGTATCAGGATCCTAAGAAACTCAATTTAAGTTGGTGGATGAAGAAAAGCAATGAGTCTTAACGGCAATAAGATTAGCGTGAGGGCATGCTATTGGCAAGTGATCAACCCAAAGAATGATGGTGCAGATTGAGTGAAGGATATAAAGTAGTGTGAATCCAAACAGCCATGATCTTAAAAAACTTTCATCATTGTTCCACCATCATGTGAATATGGATAAAGAGGTATAATGCTGATCTAGATAGAGATGTAGCGCTAGATTATGATAGGAGTATAGTATCAGATTATGATAAAAATATATGTTATACTTATTTCTAGGATAAAAGCTATTGATATATATAACAAAACTAAGATAAAAGATACATTTGATTTATTGTCAAAAGATTTTTTAAAAGATATTGTTGGTGCAGAATCTGGTTGACGCCGGATCGAGCTGAAGTGGAGGAGGACAAGGTCGCCGTCGGTGACCTGCAAAATAAAGTTCCATCCGAAGTCAATGGTGGTTGCTTCGACAGGACCCTTCGACGATCAAGTCAGCTCTTCTGACCAATAGAAATGGAGTGCTCAGGAATGGAAAGTGAGCTTTGAGCTTTTGAAGAGGAAGGAGAGCTTAGAGAAAATATATCTGGAGGGTTTCTTTTATAGACGGAGCTTGAATGATAGTGATGACCATCGTCTGATAGCGGGCCGCTCGAGACCGTGTGGGATTCGATACGGAGAGAGAGGTATCATCAGACTGGTAGTGGCAGCCATGTCGTCCGATCGTGGGCCGCATGGGACTTATTATGGAGAGAGCGGTGTCGCCAGACTGATAGTGGCGGCCATACCGTCAAGGTCAACAGCCATAGTCTGAGGGAGCAGGCGTTGGTTGGTGGACTTCAGCATATATCAATTTCAAAGAAGTTCGGACTTCTGAAGGAAATACGTCTGGTGGGGATTATCTGGGAGTAATCCTCTGGAGGAGTCCGACTGAGGGAGAAGTTTGGGAGTAGTTCGGCTCTTGAAGGAGTTCAGCCAAAGAAAAAGTTTGAAAAGGGTTCGGCTTCTGTAGGAGTTCGACCGAAGGGGAAGTTCGAAAAGGGTTCGACTTCTATAGGAGTTCGACTAAAGGAGAAGCTCGGAAAGAGTTCGGCTCTCGTAGGCATCCGACTAGAGGAGTATGGAGGGAGTTCGGCTCCCGTAGGCGTCCGATTAGAGTAACGCGGAGGGAGTTCGGCTCTCGTGGGCGTCCGACTGGAGGAGTATAGAGGGAGTTTGGCTCTCATGGGAGTCTGCCTGAAGGGACATGGAGGGAGTTCGACTCTCATGGGAGTCCGACTGAAGGTCGATCACTGAGAAGTTCGACTGGAGCTCGACCGCTAAGAAGTTTGGAAGGGGCTCGACTTCTGAGGAGTTCAACCGATTGAAGAAGTTCAGCTAAAACTTGTCTGCTGAAGCTCTTTCATGACTACCGATTGCATTAGGCTGAGTATCAGACTAGACTTCGGTAGGAGCGGGGTTTATCCCCAACAATAGTCCCCCCACTCTCTAGTTCGAAACTCGAAGGAAGGGAGTGCAAAAAAGGCGACTGTTGAAGTTCTCTTCAGAGCTCTGCGTCAGTTCAGGTTAAAACTTAGAGGAGATCCACTTTCAGTCGAAATTGAAGGAGATCTTGTCTCCTGCGGCCCGAGATTGACTCGATCGCTCGGGGGAGATCTTATCTCCTGCAACCGAGGTGGAAGCTCGGAGGAGATCTTATTTCCTGCAGTCGAGGTCAAAGCTCGGGAGAAATCTTATCTCCTATAGTCGAGGTTGACTCGGAGGAGATCTTATCTCCTGCAGTCGAGGTCGAAGCTCGGGAGAGATCTTATCTCTACAGTCCGAAGGTTGGCTCGGAGGAGATCTTATCTCCTACAGTCGAAGTTGGCTCGATCACTTGGAAGAGATCTATCTTAGTCGAGTTTGGCTCGGAACGCTCGAGATCTTATCTCCTAATCGAGGTTGGTTGGTCGCTCGGGGAGAGATCTTATCTCTAGCCGAGGTTGACTCGGTCGCTCAAAAGAGATCTTATCTCTAGCCGAGGTTTAGACTTTGAAGCTTGAAGAGATCTTACTCCTTCAACCGAGGTTGAAATTATAGTTGAAGCTCGGAGAGATCTTATCTCTAGCCGAGGTTGTTCTCGGAGGAGATCTTATCTCCTAGTCGAGGTTGTAGCTCGATCGCTCGGAAGGAGATCTTATCTCTAGCCGAGGTTGTCTCGGTCGCTCGGGAGAGATCTTATCTCTAGCCGAGGTTGACTTCACTCGGGGAGATCTTATCTCCTAGCTCGGGTCGCGATGCTTCGAGGTTGAGGACTCGGAGAGATTCTCCTAGCTGTTGTCGACGCCCGGGAGAGATCTTATCTCTAGTCGAGGTTGATTCGATCACTCCGGAGAAATCTGATCTCTGGCTGAGGTTGACATCGGATGCTCGGAGAAGATCTTATCTCTGGCCGAGGTTGACTCAATCGCTCGGAAGAGATCTTATCTTTGGCCGAAGTTGAAGCTCAGGAAGATCTTATCTCCTACAGGCGAGGTTGGCTCGGGGAGATCTTAACCTCGTACAGCCGAGTCGAAGCTCGGGGGAGATCTTTATCTCCTACAGTCGAGGTGTGACTTGGAAGGAGATTCTTTATCTCCTACAGTCGAGGTCGAAGCTCGAAGAAAATCTTATCTCCTGTAGTCGAGATTGACTTAGAAGAGATCTTATATTTTCTGCAGTCAAGGTCGAAGCTCGAAGGAGATCTTATCTCCTACAGTCGAGGTTGACTCGGGGGAGATCTTATCTCCTGTAGGCCGAAGGTTGGCTCGGGGGAGAATCTTAATCTCATGTAATCGAGGTCAAAGCTCGGAGAAGATCTTATCTCACTTACAGCTGAGATTGGCTCGGAGGATATCTTACCTCCTGCAGTCGAGGTCGAAGTTTGGGAGAGAATCTTATTTCCTGCAGTCCGAGGTTGACTCTCGAGGAGATGCTTAATCTCCTGCAATCGAGGTCGAAGCTCGGAAGGAGATCTTAATCTTTTGCAGCCGAGGTCGAAGCTCGGAAGAGATCTTATCTCCTACAGTCGAGAATCGAAGCTCGGAGAGATCTTATCTCCTGCACTGAGGTCGAAACTCAGGGGAGATCTTATTCTCCTGCAGCCGAGGTTGGCTCGGGGAGATCTTATCTCCTACACCGAGGTTGACTCGATCGCTCAGCCAGAGATCTTAATCTCTAGCCGAAGTTTGGCTCGAGCGCTCAGGGGAGATCTTATCTCCTACAGCCGAGGTTGGCTCGGTCCCACTCGAGAGAGATCTTATCTCTAGTCCGAAGTTTGACTTCGGGTGCTTCGAGGGAGATCTTATTTCATGCAGTCGAGGTTGGTTTTGGTCGCTTGGGAGAGATCTTATCTCTGCCAAGGTTGACTCGGACACTCTGAGGAGATCTTATCTCCTCGAGTCGAGGTTGACTCGGCGGCTTGGGAAGAGATCTTAATCTCTAAGCCGAGGTTTGACAATCGGTCGCCATCGGAAGAGATCTTATCTCCTGACCGAGGTTGAAGCTCGAGGAGGATCTTATTCTTCTGCCACCCCCCCCAGACATTGCTCGGAGGAGATCCTTACATCCTACTTGACAATAGACTATTGAAGCTCGAATCTTCGACTTTGCTCAAGTAAGACGAGATTCTCTCATTCTCTTTCTAATGGACTGTGGGGCACATAAGGGCCGTTGTTAGGCCTTCTTCCTCCATCTCGTCTAAATGAATGAGGCCTACAACTTTGCCTCACCGCAAAAAATTAGGATGAGTTTTCTCCCCCTATTTCTAACCGGGCCCATTGGGGCCATAATAAGGAACCCTGTTGTTCAGAGCCTACTCCCTCCATCTCGTCTAAAATGAAATGAGGCCTTCAACCTTTACTCGCATTTAGGCACGAGGTTTACTCCTTCTGTTTCCCTAACGGACTGTGGGGGCACATAAGAAGCCAATTGGATTCGGACCTTATTTTCTGTTAGATAATATGTGCCACTAGAAACCAAGAATTGGCTGAACACTTGTAATATCACTTCTAGAAGGGTAAAATTATCATAATCTTTGACTAAATCAAACTAAAATAAATTATTTTCTATCACATATGTTAGTATTTTAAGTATCCTGTTGATACATTTTTTTGAGTATAACTAAATAAAGATTAAATTCACTTTTCGAGAATTGAAAATTTAAGATATGAATAAATCATTATTAACTCTAAAATACTTTCGATTCATAGATCATCAACGAGATGGGTGGATATGATCCTGAAGATTGGTGTAACAAATCGCTTATCTTTCAGTAGATGAGTCTTGAGCTACGGTGGCTAAAGAGACATCAGGAGCGAGAGTACAGGTACTTCGTTAGAGATGAGCGATACTGAGACGTCGGACTACTCATCGAGTATCCATTAAGGACAAACGTTCTACCTTCTCGTCAATAAACTGACTCGATGCGCAGTGGTGTATCTGATTCTTTAAACTTGAGGTGCATCGGCAGTTCACCTTTGAGGGTGTTTGATAGTTTGAAAACACCTAATTCGATCTCTTAGTCCAATACGGAACCCGAGGTATAATTTTGCTATAGCATAATTCATTTGTAAGGAAACTGGATCGCACAAGATGAAATCTATCTACCTCGGGGGTAGAGAGCACCACTGAATGATGATTATGAAGAATCAAGTCCAGAATCCCATGGCATGAGCAGAGTAGAAATTAATAAAAGAGTTTCTATTTAGGTTTTCACATCGGCATTGAATCGAATGATTACAATCATATGACAGAGACTAGGTTTTGACGAGTTTTCACCTAAAAACCCCTAATTTGATCGGGGCTTAAGATAGAAGAAACTTAATCCACACAGGTGCTGCATCCAAGAGGTTTATCAGCATTCAATACTCGTAGATGGTTTCTTGGCCCACCGATAATACCTAGCTACCGGTATGCCACTGATGGATTTTGGGAGCAAATTAGAATGATTTAGATTGATCGATCATTCTAAGCTGTTCGAATCAGAAGAGCTTACCTGATCCAATCGAAAGGATTTTGATGAATCAGATGATAGAGATCATGAATATTCCCAATTACCATAACAAGAACTGGAACCTAACTGGATCACACACAACAAGAGGTTTGAAAAATCCTGGTGATTATCAATTGAAACTAATCTAGTTTCAATTGATCGAATGAGATTCCAAATTAAGGTTCAAAGAAAATCGGCCTACACTCGATTTAAATCTAAACGTTCTTCTTTTACTATCAGAAATAGTTCTGATTACTTAACTAGGAGACCAGAAAGAGTTTGTGCTTCAATAAGCGGCCTTCCTTGGTATGACTGGAGCCTGTCTAGGTCAAAAAAGGGTTGTCTTATTTTAAGATACTACCTGCCATTTTTGTCACCTGCCAATTTGCTCGTC